>CM066992.1:22540000-23115000 GCA_033977485.1 Hydrangea macrophylla
AGCTCGCTAGGTTGAAAACTCGAAAGGGCACCTATGCAAAAGTTAGAGCCGAAAAAGGTGTTGATTTCCAAGATCTGACCTCAGCCAGTCAAAATGATAGAGAAAATGAAAGGAAGAAAATTTTGGTGATACAGAGAATTGTACACTTCAAGGTACATCATGAGAACATGCCTAGACCACATTTCAAAAGGCTCGGAACTACCACAAATAAATTCCGAGAACCAATATGCACATTATGGAATTCTGAAATTGTGATCAAAAGATCTCACAAGAATCAACTACATGAAAAGTAAAATTGACTGGCTAGGCGAAAGTGAAAAGGATCAATCCTCAAAAAGAAAAGAAAAGAAAGGGAGATCGGAACTGAATCCTTTTATTCAAGGCTACCACAAGTGAGCTATGTTTAAACTTCTTTGACAATTGGTTTGAAAACCCCTCAAACAAATTTCTTTCAAGACCTTGCCTTGCACTACGCTCAACCTGATTCCCAGTCTGGGATACGTAAGCAATCGCATCGGTTCGGTCGACACCATCATAATCAACCCCCCTCTTTTTTAAAGACCTTGTCTTGAACTACACTTGACCTGATTCCCAGTCGAGGATACGTAGGCAACCGCATCAATTCAGTCGACACCATCATAATCAACCCCCCTCTTTTTCAAGACCTTGTCTTGAACTATGCTTGACCTGATTCCCTCTCGGAGATACGTAGGCAACCGCATCGGTCGACACCATCATAATCAACCCCCTCTTTTTTCAAAACCTTGCCTTGAACTACGCTCGACCTGATTCCCGATCGGGGATACGTAGGCAACCACATTAGTTCGATCATCCCACCTACCTAAAAATCACCCCTCTTCTTTCAAGGTCCTGGCCTGAACTACGTTGGACCTGATCCCCGCTCGGGGGAACGTAGGCAGACTTTCAAAAAGAAAAGAAGGATGGCTTGCTAGGTCGAAAATCCAAAAGGACGCCTAGGCAAAAGTTAGAGCTAAATCCAAAGTGAGCAATAACAAAAGAGAGAAAAGAGCTCGCTAGGTCACCTTACTGGTGCCTAGTCAAAAGTTATGAGCATCTGCGAGATTAAAGTTACGGTCCTTGCCTCAAGCCAAAAATCACCTTCCACACTAGGGGCAAACTTCGGCTACCCGCCTCGTTTGCCTAAATTTTACTATCAACCCTTCATATAAGGGGCAAACTTCGGTCACCTACCTCATTTGCCCAAAGCCTCCAATAAACCATTGTCCAAACTGGGGGCAGACATCGGTCACCCACCTCGTTTGCCTTTGAATTCCACTTCCTATACCTCAAAACTAGGGGCAAACTCCATTTGCCTAACATACCAAGGGCAAGTTTTCAAGTCACCAACTTGTTTTAAAAATTTTTGAAATAGAGTATCTTTTATTCTAAAAGCTAAGGCACTAATTCCAAGCACTTCTTGGGAGAAGCAGAGAATTGATTAGATCAATAGGGAAGAATTTTCAAAAACTAGATTTATCAACAAAGTGCTATCATATTAAGATGAGGAGTGAACATAAAAGATGAGAGGTACATCGCTTATGACAAAGACACATTTAATAATGCTAATTTGGGCATTTCGTGTCGTTACTTTTGTCGAGACAATCCTTCTTTGGTTGAGTCAGTAATAATCTAATCAAAACTGTATCAGAGTTCAAGGTTCATATAAACCAATTCAATTTTCCTTGTCATCGTTGTTGCTGTCAAGTCCATTTGTCCTAATGGTCTCAAATGTGTGGTTTTAAAGTGATTCCCAAATTGTAAAACCTGTGGATACAAGCAGAAATTCCAAACACCATTACTGCACTTGTAAAGTCTACAACATGATATGAGTCCCAAGACCCGCGAGCATTGGTGATACCCCCAATCACAGTCACTTGTCTTCATAAATCAGTTCATAAGATACACTGGCTATCTTCTACCAGCTCCTCAGCATCCAAGCCAAAATTGTGTCATGAATGTTCTTCATCCCCAGCTGAATTACTCTACTCACAATCCAACCATTCTTTCCCCAGTCGAATCTTCTCATTCCCAACAGAGCTAGTTCATCTCTAGAAGAGTGTCCTGAACAAATATGGTGTATCTCAGTCAAGACTACATCCTTTCCTCAGAAGAAAGATTTGTTCATCCCCAGCAGATTCAATTTAATCCCCAGCAGGCATATCAATTCGTCAGTTCTTTTGATCACAGTTATTCTAACCGTTGGTTCAATCCTGACAGTCACAGTAGTTCACTGTCGACTCGTCATCTCGATCAGTACATCATCAGTTCAATCCTGATAATCGCAATAGTTCACTGTTGACTCGTCATCTCAATTAGTACATCATCAGTTTAATCCTGACAGTCACAGTAGTTCACTGTCGACTCGTCATCTCGATTTGTACATCATCAGTTCAATCCTGACAGTCGCAGTAGTTCACTGTCTGACTCGTCATCTTGATTTATACATCATCAGTTCAATCCTGACAGTCGCAGTAGTTCACTAGCGACTCATCATCTCGATTAGTATATCATCAGTTCAATCGACTCGTCATCCCGATTAGTACATCGTCAGTCCTTCTGATCACGGTTAGTCAAACCGTTGATCCAATCCATGAAAGTCACAGTAGTTCACTATCGACTTGTCATCCCGATTAGTACATCGTCGGTCCTTCTGACCACGGTTAGTCCAACCATTGATCCAATCCATGACAGTCACAGTAGTTCACTGTCAACTAGTCATCTCGATTCGTACATCATCAGTCCAATCCATGACAGTCACAGTAGTTCACAGATGACTCGTTATCTTGATTTGTACATCATCGATCCAATCCATGAAAGTCATAGTAGTTCACTGTCCACTCGATTCGTGCACCGTCAGTTCATTAATCATCATTAGTTCACCATAACTCTTATTTAAAATATGTTGTGTTCATCTTTCCCTCTAGATTAAGGCAAATCTATTGTCATCAGCCTTCTAGATTGAGGCAAATGCTTCGGTGTCATCCGTCTAATTTAAGGTAAATCCTTCGTTGTCAGCCCTCTAGTTTGAGGCAAATCTGTTGTCATCAGCCCTCTAGATTGAGGCAAATCCTTCGAGGTAAATCTTTTATTGTAGACCCTTTGGATTAAGGTAGGACTTTCACGTCCACCAGTTATCTCGGACTACCCCGTTTACTCTTTGATATCTTGGACTGCCAAGTCTGTCAATCATCTTAGGGATTCCATGTCCATCATTAGTGCTTCCACGTCCGTCAATCATCTTGGAGGCCTAAATAGGCTTTTCGGACCGACCATTGAAAGATTTGATCAACCGTGAGAGATCGGAGTTGAATCCTGGTTCTCAGTCAAGAATTAAAATAGTTAAGAGAGATTTTCAGAGAATCCCATACCATCCCTAATAGAACCTGAACCAAAATTCTAACAGGTCATCATAAAAATTGGCCAACGATTGAAAAACACCGCCCGTAGTCAAAAGATGCCGACTCCTAGGGCAAGCTTTGTCTATTCACAATCCAAGGCTCCGTGTCCATTGGTTATCCTAAGCTTCTTCACTTATCGTGAGCTTCCTCACTCTTTCGTCCAAAATCGTGAGCTTTCTCACTTATCATGAGCTTCCTCACTCCTTCATTCAAAATCGTGAGCTTTCTCACTTATCGTGAGCTTCCTTACTCCCTTGTCCAAAATCGTGAGCTTTCTCACTTATCATGAGCTTTCTCACCCCTTTGTCCAAAATCGTGAGCTTTCTCACTTATCATGAGCTTTCTCACTTATCATGAGCTTCCTCACTCCTTTATTCAAAATCGTGAGCTTTCTCACTTATCGTGAGCTTTCTCACTTATTGTGAGCTTTCTCACCTCTTTGTCTAAAATTGTAAGCTTTCTCACTTATCATGAACTTTCCCACGCCTTTATTCAAAATCGTGAGCTTTCTCACTTATCGTGAGCTTTTTCACTTATCATGTGCTTTCTCACTCCTTCATTCAAAATCGTGAGCTTTCTTACTTATCGTGAGCTTTCTCACTTATCATGAGCTTCCTCACCCTTTCATTCAAAATTGTGAGCTTTCTCACTCCTTTGTCCAAAATCATGAGCTTTCTCACTTATCATGAGCTTCCTCACTCCTTTATTCAAAATCATGAGCTTTATCACTTATCATGAGCTTACTCACTCCTTCATCCAAAATTGTGAGCTTTCTCACTTATCGTGAGCTTTCTCACTCCTTCATCCAAAATCTTGAGCTTTCTCACTTATTGTGAGCTTCCTCACTCCGTTATCCAAACTCGTGAGCTTTCTTACTAATCGTGAGCTTTCTCACTTATCATGAGCTTTTTTACTTATCGTGAGCTTCCTCATCCCTTGTCAAAAATTATGATCCCCCTCACCTACCCATCAGCTATTGTGAGCTTTCTCGCTTGTCGGTTATCGCAAAACCCTTCTCCGATTGGCTATCTTGAACTTCCACATCCATCGCTTGGTATCTAGGACTTATGTGTTCGTCGGTTATCTTTAATTGTCATCCTCTGGGACCCCACGTTCGATTACCTTTGTTTGCAAAGTACACTTCCTGTAATTTAAGAAGTTTGCTTGAGACCCAGAGTCTTTAACACCTTGGTATCCTTATCAGGATCAACCACTGCATTATATTCAACACTAGCACAACATAAGTCCACTTGGGGTGGCACACACCCCACAACACCAGCTCATGCTAGGATCAGAACACTAAACATGATAGGACTCTGGACATAATTCATATCACGTCCATGCATTGCATATCACTCTCATAGCATAGCATCCGCCTGAATGTTATATATATGCATGTGTGATTTGTTCCTTGGTCCCCCGAACTACATCCTGGTCTGATTCCTTTGGGATACGTAGGCAGCTCACGAAGAGCACGAGCAGCCCTAGCCCCAACATCATGTTTTCTATCATTACATCTTTTGCAACGCTTTTATCCTAAATCTAGAGCCTCCAAAAAGACATGTCTCTTCAAAGCTTTGGCACTCGCTTGCGACATGTGTTGCCTCACAAGTTCATGCCAAAGAGGGGCAAACTGTAGACACCCCATTTTGTAGGCTATCAGATTTAGGAGACCCATAGCTTGGTGGTTCACAATGATCGTAAAAGACTCAAAAAAGACTCCTGGAAGTTAGTTCTATCTCTCAGAATGCTCAGAATGACCAAGACCGGATGAAATCGTCGCCTCCCAGAGACCCCCGGAAGTCTCGGAAGTTCCCAAAAAGTCCCCGTTAACCGATTTGACCAAGGTTTGACCAAGTTTGACCAAGGTTTGACCAAGTTTGACCGAAATCGTCCAAATTCATCGAAAAGTTCCAGGATCATTCTAGATCATGTGAAAAGTATTAAGATGAGTTTTAAAAGAAAATCGAACGAGAACGTCAGCTCTTGGAAGCTCCCAGAGGTTTCTAGAACTTCTTGGGAATCCCAGGTTTGACCAGTTTGACCAAAAGTTGACTTTGAAACCGAAGTGCCGTATCATTAACATTTTTCATGGATACTAGAGGTCAAGAGCTTTCCGACGGTATATCGCACATAATTTTTGGATTTCAAACGAATTTATTATGAATTTCCGAAGGCGAAAAAGGTGAATAAATCGGCTTTTATCACAAATACTGCACTTTTCAAGGTGACCTATCTCTGAACTATTTTTTATGTAAAGTAGACTCCATTACCTTTCCAACGGTATATCACAACCCCAATTTGGAGCTCGTATGCATTTTTTGTGAATTTTTGACGAAATGGGGCCTTTCCGCGAATACCGGAACCTCTGGGGCCTAAAAAGGATTATCTGGACGAATAAGGAGCAGTGCCGCCGCGGCACTGGCCCGCTGCCGCCTCGTCATAGGCCCAGTGCCACCGCCGAACTCTCCTCTAGAATGGTATTTTTTTTAAATTTCTTTTAGGGGTTTATTTTGATTAATTAGAAATAAAAACGACGTAGTTCTATGTTCACAGATGTTTGGGACCAATGGGAGTACTTCTAAAATCCCAAAACCACCCCAAATTGGCCTATATAAACCCCCCTTGACTTCTCATTTTGGGGGTGTCAAATACAAGCTTTGAAAAGTTTTAGAGAGAAAGTTGTAGAGATACGATTAAAATAGAGAGAAAAGAAGCTTCCTCCTTTGATTTTCAAACAAGAAAGTGAGTTCTAAACTTTGTTTTTACTTCATTACTTCCATTTACTTCATATTTAATACACCCAACCACCATTTTAGTGAGCATTTAATAGAGAGGAAGCTACTTCCATGTCCAATGTCACCACATATGAGTGAAACACCAAACTACAAGTCCAATACATCATGAATATCATCTACTGATTGCTATCTATTTATTTGTTTATATTTGTTCATCTTCTCTCACCTCATTTCTTTTTTTTTTCTTTATTTACTTACTAGTCTATCATCATCTAGATGATGACATGAAGTTTGAGGTGAGTGAATCCTTATGGATAGTAGCTCTTGACCTCAAAAACATGTTTGATAGATGATGATTTCAACTTCAATACATTCCTATGAATTCATGAAGTTGTCTTTAAAATGTAAATAATACTTTCCAACAATCTTGGAGGTTCTTGATGATGAGTTTGATCATGACATTTTAAGTGGTTATAATCTTCATTAAGTATTGAAAATCTATTTTCAAAACCCCCATTTCAAATCCCCTCTTAAACCCCCCATTTTGATTTCAAGAAATAAACCTTGTTTTCTCAAAACCTTCAAAACAGTGAGTCATTTAACTTCAAAGATTTATTTTGAGTTCAATACTCAATATATGAATGGAAGACCACTTGGAAAGTCTTTCTAACTCATTATAGAACATCCATGATATTTGGCTTGACTTGGAAGCACTTGAAAGGGGTCTATTTTTGTTCAAATATTCCTTCCAAACATTCTGCCTCTGCTGTCACAGCAGCTACGTTGACTTTCAACTTGTTTTACAGAAACCTTTTCCAAAACGAGTGGTCCAAACTTATTGTTTCCTTGAACTTCAATGTATTAGGGAACTTTATGTATAATATGGGCCTCTAGATCTTTTGTTTCCATTTTCTAAGATTTTATTCGATAGTACGGACTCTGTTTCTGAATAACCTCTATTGTTTATATGATTTCTATCAATCTGTGGTAGTTATTAAAGATTGGCTTTTTGCGTTGTGTTCTAGACTCAATAAGGAAGATCTCCATAAAAAATAATGCATTGAAAACATTCCTAACCCCTCTTATCAATTTCCGAAAGATCATGTTACTATTCTGTCCACTATTCACAGCAAGCATATTTTCACTTCCATCCTTTGATTTGATGGTTACATGCACTCCAAATTAGCTCATGTCTTAGGAAATAGTTCATAATACATTTGCACATATCCCATGATGATTTCCTTCATTGATTCATACACATTCTAGACTTCTAAGTCATTCTAGGAATCCATGAACACAAAACACACTACAACCTTTGCACATTCTAGGATCATACATTACATTCATGCAAGATTTGGGGTATTTGTAACTCCTAATCTAAGAAGATTATAAGGAATGATCATGATCACACATTCATGATTCCCCTCGATCTAATCCTCCTTTTTCATCCGTCTCGGGGACTGAGAGATCTTCTTTTCTCAAAGATTAACATGCATCATTCTAGCTTGCTAAGCATCCTTGTTTTATTTGATTTATTTGTTTCAAGAATAATTCATGTCCCTCTAGATTAGGAAAACTTGATTACTTGATATATGATTAGACAATTTTCCTAGGTTTATTCGTATGACCTTTCACTTTTGCATTGCATGATATTTGGCTAAGATCATATGAATGATATCTTATCTTTTGATCTTCCATTTTAAAATTCTTGTGTGATGTAATATACTATCATAGTATTAATTGTCAAACCATACATAGTATAAGATGATTATTTGAATGCTAATTGAGGCCCGTCAAAAGACGGGGCGAGTTGAGGGTGTTTTAGTCGTGACAAAGGCTCCTTCTTCTCTCGTACCAAAACCCCGAACCAAGTTCTTTGGTTATGAATGGCCGGTGTCCTTTATCCGTTTGGGTGAGTCAAATTAGGTTTCTTGGTTCCTTAAAGACCAAGTGGCGACTCTGTATCTATTTTCAATAGACCCTTCCTTTTCTTTGATCCAAATCAATTTCAAACAAAAACAACAAGAAGTGGGATTCCGCGTGTCCACAGTAGGTTCCCTAAGGTGTGGTGAATGTCGTCTTTTCCTGATCTTTTGGCGCCATTAGAATCTGATTGTACTGTAAAAAGCCATCCATAAATGACAGTAGTTCATGTCCTGCGGTGTTATCCACTAAAACATCGATGTAGGGAAGTGGGAAGTCATCCTTAGGACTGGCTTTGTTTAGGTCATAGAAGTCGACGCACACACGAACTTTTCATCCTTTTTTGGGGACTGGCACAATATTAGCAACCCATTGTGGATACTCGGTAATAATGATGAACCCTGCCTTGAATTGTTTTTCTACCTCTTCCTTGACCTTGAGTGCCTATTCTGGTCTCATGCGCCTAAGTTTCTGCTTGACGGGTTTAGAATTGGGAAGGAGGGGAATGCGATGTTGGATGATGTCGGGATCGACCCCAGGCATATCCTCGTAAGACCAAGCGAAAACATCTTTGAAATTTTTTAGCAAGAGAGTCAATTTTCTTTTTCTTCTTTATTAAGAGTTGAGCCAATTCGCACAATTTGTGGATTATCTATTTCACCTAGGTTAACCGATAAAGTATCTTCGATTATTTCATAAGCAGGTTGTTTTTCAATTAGTTGCTTAAGTTTAATTGGGAGATCCCCAGAGGGATCTATGCATTCACAAGTATTAGACATAGAGGAGTAAGCAGAATTGTCTTTCATTTCATTCATGACAGGTGGAGTGATTACATTAGACAGTGGTGGGCTTACAGTAGCTGACTTTGGTACAGACTCGATAATTGGAAGTACAGACTCTAGGAGAATAGGGGATAGGGAGACAGATGACTCTACAGCCTGGTTGCTCAGACCCTCCTTAGTTGGCTTGATCTGATCATCTTAGCTCTCAGCCCTCTTTTCTTCTTTTTCTTCGGAGAACTCTTCCCACATTTTCTCGATGGCTTTAGTGTGCAGATACTCCAACCAGTCTTCCTCTGGGGTTTTCTCAATTTTTTTAGGATAGAACAGATCTTGATAGGGGGGCCTTTCGTAGTTAGCGAAGATTTCCAGACCGGGGTACCTTTTTCCAGTGGCCTGTTGGATCCAAGGTTCTGGGAACCCAAAATAGGGGAAATCATCCCCTTCTTTGACGAATTGCCCATTCAAGGTTTTGCGATATAGTGGGAGACTCCTCACTCTTTTCTTCGATGGCCTCTGTAGCTCGACGTCTTCTTCAGTGGGCTTGTACCCCAACCCAAAAGTGCCTTATTGCCCTTTGTTCTGAGGGAACTCACGAATCCCTTGCTGGCGTTGGCCCAATCGCATTCCAGGGAAGTAGTTCATTCTACAAACGATGTTGATAACTACAGAGTGGATATCGGGGAACCTGTCTTCATTATTGATCATATGGACTTCTTCCATGAAGAATCCCCCAATTTCTCCTTCTTCTAGCTCAGGTATTTGGATTTCAAAGATGGGAGCGTAGTTTGGAAAAGCTTCATTACCCCAGCTATTGCTGAGCATGATTTTCACCTCCTTCTCATGAATGTACTTGATCATTTGATGCATAGTGGATGATACAGCTTTGTTGACATGCAGCCAGAGCCTTCCGATCAACAAATTAAACGAGGCAGGTATGTCCATAACTTGAAAGATTTCAGTGCTATCCAAAGACCCTACTCGGATTTAGATACAGACAGTCCCCATCACATTTCTCTTGGTGTTATCGTAGGCCCTCATGGATTGCACAGATGGCGTGATGTCAAGGACATTGACCCCCAAGGCAGTGGCAGTCCTTAGAGCACAAACATTTAGGGCGAAGCCTGTATCGACCAGACAGAATGGCACCTACTATCCCTTACATCCAACAATGATGTACAAAGCTTATGTGTAGACCCTTACGACGGTACGTCTTCATCAGAAAATGTAATGATTGGGTTAGGGGTGAGTGCGCCCAAGAAAGCCACAATGTCTTCCAGTGCAGCGTCGATGTGGACCTCAATTCCAGCCAAGGCATTCAACACAGCTTGCCTGTGCTTGTAGGATGTTACCATGATGTCCCACATCGAGAGATGTGCTTGGGTTTTCTTCAACTGCTTTATCAACTCATTTTCTTCTTTGATGATCTCATCCATTTTCCCCTTTTCCTTGTCTTTGACTGAACGTTTTTGGACTGCTTCAGTGGTAGGCTGTAGAGGCTGGTAATGACGGCCTGACCTAGTCAGATGATCAATCTCGGTAGGAGTAGGCCCTTCTACAGTCCCATCTTCTTTGAACTAGTCACAATCTATTCCCATAAATGGTTTCTCTGGCTCGTTCTAGATAAAAGCATCGCTTTCATTGTTGGGAACATACCATTTGAGGTCCACTGCCCCTAGATCTTGTTCTTCCAAGAAGAATAGATCTTGTTCATCAGCCAACTATTGCTGCCACTCATCATTTCCTCCTTCAATCAGATGAATTTCCATAGATTCTAGGATGTCAATGAGGGGTAAAGGTTGACCTAAGGGGGTGATATACGTAGCAGTGTTGAAGGATACATGGTTGGACTCAATGAGGCTGATATTTTGGTGGTTTGGCAGGGGATTTTGAGTGATATGGGGCTGCTTTGGAGGTGGCTCAATGATATTCTGGTCAATGAGGTCTTAGATATCATGGCGAAGGTGCATGCAATCATCGGTGTTGTGACCAGGGGCTTGGTGGTAGGTGCATCTTTTGGACATATCGCAGTTCGACGGGAGCGGGGTATTTTGAGGCTAGAGCAGTTGGAAGTGGCCCTTTTTAAGGAGGCGATCTAAGGCTGAGGAGAGGGAAATTTTTAACTTGGTGAAATTACGAGGAGGCTTTTTTTAGGAAGGGTGATTGGGCGAGTTTGCCTGGTTGAGGGGTTGGTACGGCCTAGGAGGGTAAGCCATGGGTTGACTGCTAAGGGCATTGACATCCGGAGGGTTACGGGAGTAGTTGGGCCTTTTTTACTGACTCAGAGGCTCTTCCTTCTTGATCTTTCCTTCCCTGATAGCGTCTTCAATTCGAGTTCTAACTTTAAATAGCTCTTCAAAGGTGGAGATGGACTGATAAAATAATTTCTCATGGTAGAGTGGTTGCAGGTTCCGAATTAGCATTCTCACCTGTTCTTTCTGAACTGGTCGATGGGTCATTTGGGCCACTTTATTCCTCCATCTGCTCAGAAATACAGCAAAGGATTCATTGCTATTCTTCCGAGTAGTTTCCAAATCCCTGATAGTGACATCAAGTTCTTGGTTATAGGAATAGTGATCAATGAATACCCGAACTATGTCTTCCAATGCCCGAGTTGTGGAAGCTTCCAAGGTAAGGAACCATGATAGTGCAGACTTCGCGAGAGTTTGTGGGAACATCATTGCAATGTGCTCATGAGTGTAGCCCATTGATTAAAAAACGTTCATACACAACTTTACATGGCTCTTCGGATTTTCAGTTCCATCAAAACGGTCAATGGCAGGCATCTTGAAGTTTTCCGGCAGCTTCAGCTTAACAGGCTAAAAAAGTCCTTCCAAGTCTAGCATGTAATCATCAACCCCTTTACTCTTCCTCAATACACTTTCCAGCTTGTCGACTTTGTGCATTTTCTCTTGGAATTTTTTCTCATATGCAGGCGATGGGGCCCCTTGAAACCAGTCTTCTTCTCTATTATTCTCGAGATGCGGTATGAATCCGAACGGTGGTGGTGGGAACTTAGGGGGACACTGTTGCCTCTGCTATTTCAGTTCTTCCATAAACTTCAAGACCTGGGCCAGGCTGTCAGATTTTTGGCTTATGGTGGCTCCCAATTTGGTGACCTTGTTTTCTAGCTCTTCCTGATTCATGCTGAAATAACTTGTTGGGCTGATCCTGACCAAACGATTATCTGAATTTCTGACCTAGGATGAAGATCCCAGCTGTTGGCTTTGAGAATCTATAGTGACCCTACAGATTCGAGAGGATTTGTATCAGATTCTAACAGTGATGACCTTAGATAGACAAATGACAGTGATGTTAACTGACGTGGACTGACTTGTGTACAGCCTGACTGAAATAGTATGTGCAGACCGATAGGAATGGTGTATGCAAATGAGACAAGCATGCGGATATAAGCCCTAATCTATATGATGCTCCTATTTCTAACAGATAGCAGTTAAACAAATAGGGTCCTAACCATATAGAGTGTGCCAACCCTACTTTCCAGTATGATCACCAAGGGATAACAGGGGTTTCCAGGGTTTTATGAAGGCTTCTAGGAGAGACTGGACATTTCTGGTTGGTTTGGATAGAGTTTCTGAGAGAAACTGGCATATCTGGGATATCTGGACAGAGTTTCTAGGAGAAACTGGTTAATGCGGTTATATCTGGGATATCTGGACAGAGTTTTTGGGAGAAACTGGTTATTTTGGGTATTTTTGAGAAATTTAGACAGGGTTTCTGGGAGAAATTGGTATACTTGGGAATTTCTGAGTGTTTTGGGAATTTTTGGAAAATCTAAGTGGAGTTTCTGGGAGAAACTAGTATATTTGGGAATTTCTGGGAGATTTAGATAGTTTTTTGGGAGAAATTGGTATACTTGGGAATTTCTGAGTGTTTTGGGAATTTTTGGAAAATCTAAGTGGAGTTTCTAGTAGAAACTGGTATATTTGGGAATTTCTGGGAAATTTAGACAAAGTTTCTGAGAGAAACTAGGATATCTGGATGAGTTGGGCAGAGTTTCTAGGAGAACAGGTGTATATGACAGGAGCATGTGACGATGGTGATCATACTGTCTAGCAGGTTTTCATACTCCTATGTCTTAGGACTAACAAATAAGGTTTGCGGTGTATATCTTTGTGAGCATGGAGCAGACATCCTTGTCATAGTGCCTAGGCAGGTCAACTCAATGTGATCACATGTGAGTGATTGCCTTGGGAATCATAAGAAAGAGGTTTTGCCTCATGCCACATAAGTGTCTACACCGCACAGGTAATCCCATCAGGGCATACAGCAGTTATATCACATTGTCCTATCTGAAAAGATAAATGAACAGTCCTATCAAAGGTTCTACAGGAATCTATATGCAAAGGCTGGGTTTAGTCAGAGAGGGTCCGTTGACGAGAGTTCCAATATACCGTCAGAGGGACATTACGGATGTTTTTACTCTTTTGATATACCTTAGAAGGTACAGTATCAACGGTGACTTATGCCTTGGCACAGCAAGACCTGAACAATATCAGCGCCGCGTTTCAGACATAGTCGGAAGGGAAATGCAGAAGTGCAATGCGGTGAACCAGACACAGTAAAAAGATGATTTTAAGGATGCTTCTTATGAGCCAAACCTCTGTATTATTTTGTTTTAAAATAAGAATCCCCAGCATAGTCGCCAGATTGTGGACACGCGGAATCCCACCTCTTTTTGTTTTTGTTTGAAATTGATTTAGATCAAAGAAAGAATAGGAAGGTCTGTTGAAAACAGATACAGAGTCGCCACTTGGTCTTTAAGAAGCCAAGAAACCTAATTTGACTCACCCAAATGGATAAAGGGCACCGGCCTTTCATAACCAAAGAACTTGGCTCGGGGTTTTGGTACGAGAGAGGAAGGAACCTTTGTCACGACTAAAACACCCTCAACTCGCCCCGTCTTTTGACGGGCCTCAATTAGCATCCAAATAATCATCTTATACTATGTTTGGTTCGACAGTTAATATTTATGATAGGTATATTACATCACATAAGAAACTTGAAATGGAAAATCTAAAGATAAAATATCATTCATAAGATCTAAGCCAAGTATCACACAATGCAAAGTGAAAGATCACATGAACAAACCTAAGAAAAAATCATCTAATCACATATCAAGTAATTAAGTTTCCCTAATCTAGAGGGGACATGAATTGTTCTTGAAACAAATAAATAAAGAAATCAAAATATGCTTAGCAAGCTAGTATGATGCATGTCAATCATTGAGAAAAGGAAGACCTCTCAATCCCCGGGATGGATGAGAAAGGAAGATTAGATCGAGGGGGAAGCATGAACGTGTGATCAAATTCATTCCTTATAATCTTCTTAGATTAAGAGTCACAAAAGCCCTAAATCTTTGCATGGATGCAATGTATGTATCTAGAATGTGCCAAGGTTGTAGTGTGTTTTGTGTTCATGGATTCCTAGAATGACTTAGAAGTCTAGAATGCGTATGAATGAATGAAGGAAATCATCATGGGATATGTACAAATATGGTATGGACTACTTCTTAAGACATGAACGAATTTGGAGTACATGTAAGCATCAAATCAAAGTATGGAAGTAAAAGTATGATGGTTGTGAATTGTGGACAAAACAGTAGCATGATCTTTTGGAAATTGAAAAGGGGGGTTAGGGATGTTTTCAATGTATGATTTTTTATGGGGGTCTTCCTTATTGTGTCTAGAACACAACCCAAAAATCCAATCTTTAATAACTATCACAGTTTGAGAGAAATCGTATAAACAATAGAGGTTATTTAGAAACAGAGTCCGTACTGTCGACTGAAATGTTAGAAAATCTTAGAAAATGAAAACAAAAGATCTAGAGGCCCATATTATACAGAGAGTTCTCTAAGACAATGAAGTTCAAGGGAAAAATGAGTTGGGACCACTCATTTTGGAAAAGTTGTCTGTAAAACAAGTTGAAATTCAACCTAGCTGCTGTGACAGCAGAGGCAGAATGTTTGGATGGAATGTTAGGACAAAAATGGACCCCTTTCAAGTGTTTCCAAGTCAAGCCAAAAATCATGGGTGTTCTATAATGAGTAGGAAGACTTTTCAAGTGGTCTTGCATTCATATATTGAGTATTGAACTCAAAATAATTCTTTGAAGTTAAATGATTCACTGTTTTGAAGGTTTTGAGAAAACAAGGTTTATTTCTTGAAATCAAAATGAGGGGTTTAAGAGGGGGGTTTTGAAAAGGGGGGTTTTGAAAACATGTTTTCAATACTTAATGAAGATTATAACCACTTAAAATGTCATCATTTGACTCACATCAAGAACCTCCAAGATTAGTGGAAAGTATTGTTTCCATTTTAAAGACAACTTTAAGAATACAAAGGAATGTATTGAAGTTGAAATCATCATCTATCAAACATGTTTTTGAGGTCAAGAGCTACTATCCATAAGGATTCACTCACCTCAAACTTCATGTCATCATCTAGATGATGATAGACTAGTAAGTAAATAAAGAAAACAAAAAGAAATGAGGTAAGAGGAGATGAACAATTAAAGTAAGCAAACAAGTATATAAACAATCAATAGATGATATTCAGTGATGTATTGGACTTGTAGCTTGGTGTTTCACTCATATGTGGTGACTTTGGACATGGAAGTAACTTCTTCTCTCTTCAATGCTCACGAAAATGGTGGTTGGGTGTATTGAATATGAAGTAAATGGAAGTAATGAAGTAAAAACAAAGTTTAGAACTCACTCTTTTGTTTGGAAATCAAAGAAGGGAGCTTCTTTTCTCTCTATTCTAACCTTATCTCTACAACTTTCTCTCTAAAACTTCTCAAAGCTTGCATTTCACACCCCCAAAATGAGAAATCAAGGGGGGTTTATATAGGCCAATTTGGGGTGGTTTGGGGTTTTAGAACTACTCCCATTGGTCCCAAACATCTGTGAACATAAAACTACGTCGTTTTGGTTTTTAATTAATCAAAATGAACCCCCAAAAGAAATTACAAAAAAATACCATTCTGGGGGAGAGTGCCGTGGCCACAGTGGGCCAGTGCCGCGGCGGCACTACTCCTCATTCGTCCAGATAATCCTTTTTAGGCCTCCAGAGGTTCCGGTATTCGCGAAAAGGCCCTATTTCTTCCGAAATTCACAGAAAATGCATACAAACTCCAAATTGAGGTTGTGATATACTGTTGTAAAGGTAATGGAGTCTATTTTACATATAAAAAAAATAGTTCGGAGATAGGTCACTTTGAAAAGTTTTGCGATATTCACGATAAAAGCCGATTTGATCGCCATTTTTGCCTTCAGAAATTCATAATAAATTTGTTTAAAATCCAAAAATTATGTGCGATATACCATCGGAAAGCTATTGATCTCTAGTATCCACAAAAAATGTTTGAAAAATGATACGGTGCTCCGGTTTCAAAGTCAACTTTTGGTCAAACTGGTCAAAATTGGGATTCCCGGGAACTTCTGGAAACCTCTGGGAGCTTCCAGGAGCTGACATATTGTTTGATTTTGTTTTAAAACTCATTTTAGTATTTCCCACATGATCTAGAATGATCTCGGAACTTTTCGGTGAATTTGGACGATTTCGGTCAAACTTGGTCAAACCTTGGTCAAACCGGTCAATGGGGACTTTCTTGGAACTTTCGGGACCTCCGGAGGTATCTGGGAGCCAACGATTTCATCCGATCACGCTTTAGAACTCAATTTATTTTTTTTCTTACGACATAGCACGTTTCCAGAACATTTGGTCCGAATCCGGGAGCGTTCGGGGTTTCAGGGGTATTTTGGTCATTCTGAGCATTCTGAGAGATAGAACTAACTTCCAGGAGTCCTTTTTTAGACTTTTCGATCATTGTGATCCACCAAGCTATGGGTCTCCTAAATCTGATAGCCGACAAAATGGGGTGTCTACAGATTTCTAGATAGTAACATTGTGAAGACTAAATCGGTGAGCTTTAGAGTCTTTCATCTTTGTTTGAGGGATATAAATTTACTTTATCGAATCTCATTGGCAAAGTGCATTATCTTGTTGATTAGTCTCATTATTATTTTTTGTTTTGATTGAAAGTCGAGTCAGTATTATAATTACCATGTTTAATGAAATATAAATATATTTAGCTTGATATCGTAACATTGAAGGACCATGTGACCCTAGGAGATGATATTAGGCCATCCTTTTATCCAGACCCTTTTTGGCCTTTGACCTACCAACTACAATAATTTTATATCCTTCGTTAGCCCCTTGAGCCTTTAAATAAACCGTTTGCTTTGTTCACTCAATGTCCTATCCACTCAGATACGGAGTTCACCAACATATAAAATTGCCTAACCCAGATCCAAGAGTGGTTAAAAATGGTTCTCCATAAAAAAAAATTGGGCCAATGGTGACTAGTAGAAAGTAGAGTATTGAGTGGTGTGAAAAAAAAGTTGATATACACATGTAAAAGCATATATCAAAAAAAAGATCGAAAAGAGGAAAATAGTTTAATATCTTGGGTTTAGAAAAAAAAAAGGAAGAAAACAAGAAAGAAAAAAAAACAAAAAAAATGAAGTAGTGAAAGCGAGGAGTAGTAAAATTAGAGAAAAACAAATTTTCTTTTAGGATCCATAGGGAATGACAAGTGATAGTCACTAATTATCCACACCACACAGTACTAGTCCACAAGATAAACAGAAACAACAATAATACTGAAATATAATAACAGTATCACTATTACAAACATCAGAGTGTGGGCCTCAGGATCACAATAGGTCTCGAGACAACATATGCCCAAGTACCCGTTAACTAAAGAAAAACAGAGTTCGACAGAACATAAACTAGATATAACTATCTTCAGTTCTTCAGCTGGCGTAAGGATAGTCGTCAGCATAATACTCCTCTCCAGTATAACCAGCATTAGTGGGGCCACCCTCTGCATAATCCAACTCCGGGTAGTATCCATCACCGTAAGTTCCAATACCTGCATTGCTAGGGATAGGGTAGTATGGACGGGGAATGTCCAGGCAATAAAGGCCGTCAGCTTATTCAAAGCTGAGTAAGAACTAACTAACACAGTCTCATAGAAATAACGTAATTATTTGTCATGCATGATATATAGCAGTGATAAATAATATTTTTTCCTCTTTTATTCAAACACGTCATCAGTCGATTCTCGTCATCTTTCAAACTCTATGACTGACTGTACCAATCCCAACTGACTATACTGAAGCGATTATATCATCATGACATACTAGTGCTCATGTTCACCACTTTTAAGAACTCTTACTGTTCACCGCTTTTAAGAACTCTTATGAGCACCATACATCATTTATAATGACTAGTCTATGGACGCATCACTACTCTTGTTCACCTCTTTTAAGAATGCTTGAGAGTATCGTCCATTCATAATTCATACGCATCAGTACTTCTTGCTAGCACAATACATAACTCATGATACTAACACCCTTATACTGAGGGTCACCAATACACCACTGATTCAAATACCAGGATTAACAAATGTTACCTACAAACATAATGCCAATCTTATCTCGTTATTGTGTCGTACTAATACAAATGTTCTAAACTCGACTACGTTACTCATCATGTCATCTAAATCTCATTATCGTATCCCATTACCTCTGTAAACCATAATATCGCATAATAGAAACGTGAAACAACAACTAAACAGTTATGCATTATGAATTACAAACTTAAAGGACCCATCCACGTTCTGCTATGTTCGATCGATTGAAGTCAAGGCGGTCTCGATCGATTGAAGTCAAGGCGGTCTGGATCGATTGAAGTCATTTCGATCGCTTAAGACTCATGGATGTTTGATCGATTGAAGTAAGTTCAATCGCTCGAACTTCTCCTTCTCTAGATTATGGCAGTGAATGTTCGGAATACGTTAGGGGGTGTTTGGATCCTTTATAATCATTCAAAACTCGTAAAACATTATAATTAAACTACTGAGTGAGTTTAGAATTCATCGAACGTCATAAAGGCACATTTGGCTCGTCAAGCTTTGAGCTCTCTCTCTCTCTCCAATGGCTTCCCCTCTCTCTCTCTACTCCTCTCTTCGTCTCTGCTTCTCTCTGTCTTCTTCTTCTGTTCTTCTTCTTCTCTCTTCCATTGCATCCTCTGCCTATATATATAAAACTATATGTGTATACATATATATATATGGATGTATGTGTATATATAAGCACAAGCACACATACTCTCTCACTATCTTTCTCCCTTTCTCTCTCTCTCTGATTTTCCAAACACACAGCACATGACCACAAACATATATATAGGGAAAATGGGGTACAGGTGGCATTGCTTGCGGGGAATCTAGAATTTTAAATGATTACACTCTTGATCGATCAAAGCTAGTTCGATTGCTCGAACACAGATCGGCCAGTTAGATCGATTGAAAAAAGGGCTTTGATCGATTGAAGTAGGGACCACGTATTAAATTCAGGTCAGTAGGGCTTCGATCTATATAACAGGGTTCGATCGCTTAAACTTTGAGAGTGCTCAATCGCTCGAAAGAGCTTCGATCGATCGAAGATAAAATCTCAAGTGTGAACAAAGGAAGTATATAGAATCTCTGTGCATAAATAATTATTGAAAATATAGGGTATTACATCATCCACCACTCAACAAAAGATTTTGCCCTCGAAATCAAAGCATACAAAGTTAAAGCAAAAATGGAAACTTCTCACGCATCTCTTACTCTAGCTTCCACGAAGCTTCTTCTTCATCATGATGCTTCGACTGAATCTTGACTAGTGGAATCTCCTTATTCCTGGGCTTCTTGATTCCACGATCTAAAATGCGAACTGGTTCTTCATTAAATGTAACTTTTTGTTGACTTTGATATCTTCCAAGTTGATCTCGTGCACTGGGTTATGAGCATATTTCCTCAGCATACTAATGTAGAACACGTTGTGCATTCCTGACATCTTCGGTGGCAACGTAAGTTGATAAGCAACCTTCCCAACACGCTCTAGAATCTCAAACAGTCTGATGAATCGCGGCAATAGCTTGCCTCTCTTCTGACCAAATCTGACGATGCCCGAAAGAGGTAAAACATTAAGTAGCACATGATCTCCAACGGCAAACTCCAAGTCTTTGCGTCGCTTGTCAGCATAACTTTTGTGTTGCATTTGAGCTATCTTCATCTTCTCACGTACGTTTTAAATCTTCTCACTGGTCTCTCGTACCATATCTAGCCCAAGAAGTTGAGTATCTCCGACTTCGACCCAACATAGTGGTGATCGGCAAGGTCTTTCGTACAAAGCTTCAAACGGTGTCATCCCTATGCTTGAATGATTACTATCATTGTAGGCGAACTCAATCAAAGGTAAGTGTGTCTCCCAAGAATTTTTAAAATCAATAACGCAAGCGTGTAACATGTCCTCCATCACTTGATTGACTCGTTCAGTCTGCCCATCAGTCTGCGGATGAAAGGCTGAACTCAAGTTCAATGTTATTCCCATCACTTTTTGGAGACTCTTCCAAAATTCTACAGTAAAGCACGAGTCTCGATCTGACACGATAGAAACAGGTACAACTTGTTATCGTATAACGTGTTACAGATACATTTGGCTTAAATGTTCCACTAACATGTCATGCTATAGGCGATAAAATGTGCCGTCTTTGTAAGTCGATCAATGATTATCTAAATAGCGTCGTGGTTCTACTGTGACTTCGGCAATCCTACCACGAAATCCATGGTTATATGCTCCCATTTCCATTGAATAATCGGTAACGGTTGCAAAAGTCCTCGTGGTTTCTGATGTTCTGCCTTTACATGCGTACAAGTAAGACATTGGGCTACATACTCAGCCACTTCTCTCTTCATTCCTTCTGACCAGAAATTCTTCTTCATATCCTTGTACAATTTCGTACCTCTAAGATGCATAGTCAACGGTGACTTATGTGCTTCATCCAATATTTCTTTTCCAAGGTTTTCTTCATTAGGTACACATAGTCTACATTTACATTGTAAGGCTCAGTCTGTACTGATACTCCAGATCTCTGGCTCCTTGGCTGACATCTTGGTGAACCATAACTTTAAATCTTCCATCATCTACTGAGCTTCTATGATACGGCTGATCATAGTTGGCTAAAGCTCAAATTCAGCTAACACTTCCAATGCTTTCCATTCTTGAATTAGTAATGCAGCGATCACTAGTTGAGGTTTATGGCTCAGAGCGTCTACTATGACATTTGCTTTACCTGGATGGTATTATAATGAAAAGTCATAGTCCTTGAGTAACTCCATCCATCTCCATTGCTGCATGTTCAACTCTTTCTGAGATAACAAATACTTCGAGCTCTTATGATCATAAATAGATTAAACTTCTTTCCATAGAGGTAGTGTCTCCAAATCTTTAATGCAAACACTATTGCTGCTAATTCCAGATCATGCATCAGATAATTCTTCTCATGTACCTTCAATTGTCTTGATCCATATGCAATGACATTCCCATCTTGCATAAGCACACAACCTAATTCTTGGTGCGATGCATCACTATAGATTATGTATCGCTCTCCACTCTTAGGTATCGTGAGTACTAGTGCAGAAGTCAATCTATCCTTTAACTCCTAAAATGCACCCTCATGCTTGTCTTTCCATTCGTACTTCATCCCCTTTCTCGTCAAAGGTCCTGCAATCTTGGAAAATCCTTCAACAAATCTTCGATAATATCCTGCTAGGCTAAGAAAATTCCTAACCTTTGTCACATTGGTCGGTCTATTCTAGCTTAAGACTGCATCAATCTTAGATGAGTCTACTGAGATACCGTCTTAAGATATAACATGTTCCAAGAATTTGACATCCTGTAGCCAAAACTCACACTTGCTGAACTTTGCATACAACTTGCTATCTTAAAGTGTCGGCAAGGCAATCTGTAAATGCTCCTTGTGGTCTTCCTCTATCTTTGAGTAGATCAATATGTCATCGATGAATGCTATAATGATTTTATCTAGATATGGCCTAAATACTCTATTCATCAAGTCCATAAATACCGCTTGCGCATTTATCAATCCAAAAGGCATAACTAGAAACTCATAATGTCCGTTTCTTATCCTGAATGTAGTCTTTAATACATCTTCCGGTCACACCAATAGTTGATGATAACCCGAACGTAGATCGATCTTTGAAAAGATCCAAGATCCTTGTAACTGGTCTAATAGATTATCTATCCGACAAAGTGGATATCTGTCCTTCTTCACAAATAGAATTGGTGCTCCCCAAGGTGACGCACTCAAGTGAACGAAACCTAGATCTTCAAGTTCTTGAACTTGTTTTTTCAGTTCCAACATCTCAGTTGGTGCCATCCTATCTGGAGTCTTTGATATTGGTAATGCACCGGGTACTAATTCCACACAGAAGTCTATTTCTCTTTTTGGTGAAAGTCCTTTAATATCCTGGAATACATCCTGAAATTTTTATATAGTAGGAATTTGATTCATCATTGGTTCCGTACTCGTGCTCTCGATTGTAGCCAAAGCACTTGTCAAGAACATATCGCTTGTTGGCTGACATTGAAATCTGATCATCGGTCTTCCTTGTATCGGAAATACAATCGTCCTTGTAGGGCATTCCAGGTTGGCACTGTACTTAGTCAACTAATCCATTCCTAGGACAATGTTAAATTCTAACATTGACAGAACTACTAAGTCCGCTTTACTCAACTTAGTACAGTGCCAACCTAGAATGCCTAAGGTCAGTGGGCAAACTTTACACCCTTTACTCAACTTAATAGTCACTCCCAATGGTGACACAACATTAAGTGCTGGTTCGAGTGTCTGGGGTTCTAAACCCAATTGACGCACAATCTTAATAGCAATAAATGAATGTGCAGATCTAGTATTGAATAAAGCTTTAACTAGACTATGAAAGAGTACAAGCGTACCTTCCAAACATTGCTGCTCATTAGCATTCAAGCTTGCTCCTACTGGAATGATAGAATTTATTCTAGTCTGATCTGGGGATCCTTGGATTCCTTGAACTGGTGCCCCATAATATCCTTCTTGTGGTGCACGACAATCCTTGCTCAAATGTCCCGGGTTATTGTAATTCCAGCAGATGAGATCCATTTGGCAGTTAACCCTGGGGGTTGTGCAGAACTTGGTGATGCGCCCTGGCTTTCCACAATTAAAACATCCTCCATCTTTGCTTGGCGGGGCTGTCAGCAATGCCTACGGCTGTAGTCCTTATTGACGATATTACTGGGGTCGAGAATAACCCTACTATGGCTTCTTAGTTCCCTCCCAGGTTCTATTATTCCTGTAAAAATTTCCTTGAGGTCTCCACCCTTGGGTATTTCTTGGCAGTTGGTTCTGGAAATTTCTCCACTGAAATCCTCTTGACGATTGAGGTCAATTCATCTGTGGTCCTTGTGCTGGATAAGCGTCCTTCTCCAGTCCTGCAGCAAATTTGACAATTCCCTCGAATGACTGATTCAGATGACCAACCATCATATGTCTGAGGTAGGGGTTCAATCCTTGGTGAAATCTCTTCACCTTCTTCTATGGGGTGTCTATCATATGTTGAGCGAATTGAGACAGATGCTCGAACTATGTTGTGTATTCCCACATAGTCGATCCTCCTTGAATCAGATTGAAAAATTCCTCTCCTATTTATCTCTCTCATCTTCTGGAAAGTATTTCACCAAAAATCATCCTTTGAGCATCTCCACAGGCATCGCTCTTATAGCATTCATCCCTATAGTAGCTCACTCAGCTTCCCACCAATCTGCGGCAGCATAGGTGAGCTGGAACATAGAAAGACGACATTTCTCTTATTCACTGCATTCTAATGCTTCAAAGATTAATTCCATCTCTCTGATCCACTATTCAGCATTCCATGGTTTCGTTAACCCGTCGAACTTCTCAGGGCGTAAACCATAAAAATTTGCTAATAGCTTATCCCCTATTTGCCTTGGTTGAAATGGTGCCGCTGGGGGTTATACAAGTCATTGATTGGTAGCATGGTTGTAGTTATCCCTTACATGCTCC
The DNA here is from genome assembly GCA_033977485.1 of Hydrangea macrophylla. Taxonomy (NCBI): domain Eukaryota; kingdom Viridiplantae; phylum Streptophyta; class Magnoliopsida; order Cornales; family Hydrangeaceae; genus Hydrangea; species Hydrangea macrophylla. The sequence goes on from CM066992.1 coordinate 22,563,856, forward strand.
ATCCTCTGCATAAATGCTTCAAAAGCTCAAGACGGGTCTATTCCTTCTAGAATAAATGCTTTAATACGTGCTTGGTGATTTCTCAAAGGTCCCACCATAATATGTTAGGGAAATGCACCTACAAAAACACCTATTGATAAGCTAAAAGTCTTCTCGTAGAAAGAAAAATAAGATAGAGCTAGAAGCAGCAAGAACTAACAGTTCTACTAAACAACACAATACAAACTCAAAATACACCACAATCCATATCAAAATACTCCTTGAATATATATATATATATATCAAAAGATGTACTGCATAGTACACACTTAAGCTCCCAAAAACTCAGGTGGACAACATGTTCTGATATAAAACTAATAAAAACTGAACCGTGCATATCTTGACTCAAAATTGTCAGCATCTGATCCTGCTACTGGTGCCTCATCCTCTAGTGCAATGTCCATCTCCACAGGTGGATCATCCTCAGCTGGTGCTACTGCTCCTCCTATTATCACCCCAATATCCCAATCCTCGACCATCACGTTGTCAGCCTCCATTTCCTTAATATCCAAAGCTGTCTCGGCTACATTGAGGATCAACGCAAAATCTCTAACTAGGGCCATACCATCTGCTAATGCAGCCTGTCCTATCAGAACTCCGGCTAGTTGTGCAACCATTGCTGCTACCTACTCGGCTACCATATTGGCAATGGTTGCCATATGTAGTACAGGTCCTGCTGGTAAATCAAACACCACAAGTATCTCTGGTACTATAATTTCCTCTAGCCCGACTACAACATCCTCTATAGCGTCGTCTCCTACTATATCATCCCCTTTGGCCATAACATCCTCATCACCTAACTCTGGGTCCTCCTTTGGGTCTGTCTTTGGCTCCTCATCATCCTTAACAGGCTCAATGTCCTCGGCGGGATCCTCCTCTGGGTCAATATCTACTATTGGCTCGGTCTCTAGTGACTCTAGCCCCTCAGGCTGCTCTTATGGCTCTGGAATGGGTATCTCAGGTACCGATGATGGTGGTGCTACTACTGGTGCTGCCTCAATAGGTCCTCCAAGAATAGCTCGAAGCACAATAGTGTCCATCTCCAACTTACTTTGGATCAATCATAGAATCTCCTGGTAAATATCCCTACAAATCCTCACTGAATGATAAGCATCCATGCACATCTCTGTAGGGTGGATCTTCCTAGTCCCATAGAGAGCCTTCCATATGTCTTCCTCTAGATATTGGCTAACCGTCTGGTGTATGCGGTCATGATAAATCTCTGGGTCAGCTGGCTCTACGGTATCCCCATGGATCACGTGTCCTCCATATGCATCAGTCACAAACTTATAGAACTCTAGATCCACAATGCTAACTTGCAAAGGAAAACTAACTATCGTCAGAAAGACAAACTTCTCTTAAACTCATATCTCATCTCAAGGATCTTGAAATACTAGGACCAGATGGTGTGGAACCGTTAGTGAATGTAAGTATCACAACCTGGCTTTGATACCAAAAATCCTGTCACGCCCCGGAGCGGCAAAAATAGAGAAAAATAAATTTCTTTTTGGGTCCATAGGGAATGACAAGTGAAAGTCACTAATTATCCACAGCACACAGTACTAGTCCACAAGATAAGCAGAAACAACAATAATCAACTAAAATATAATAACAGTATCACTATTAAAAATATCAGTGTGGTCCTCAGGATCACAATAGGTCTAGAGACAACATGTGCCCAAGTACCCATTAACTAAAGCAAAGTAGAGTTCTACATAACATAAATTAGATATAACTATCTTCAGGTCTTCAGCTGGCATAAGGATAGTCATCAGCATAATACTCCTCTCTAGTATAACCGGCATCAGTGGGGCCACTCTCTGCATAATCCAACTCCGGGTAGTATCCATCACCATAAGTTCCAATAGCTACATTATTAGGGACAAGGTAGTCTGGACGGGGAATATCCAGGCAATAAAGGCTGTCAGCTTACTGAAAGCTGAGTGAGAACTAACTAACACAGTCTCATAGAAATAATGTAATTATTAGTCATGCATGATATATAGCAGTGATAAATAATATCTTTTCCTCTTTTATTCAAACACATCATTAGTCGATTCTGGTAATCTTTTAAACTCTAAAACTGACTGTACCAATCCCAACTGACTATACCGAATTGATTATATCATCACGACATATTAGTGCTCCTATTCACTGCGTTTAAGAACACTTACTGTTCACCACTTTTAAGAACTCTTATGAGCACCATACATCGTTCTCATATAACGACTAGTCTATGGACGCATCAATACTCTTGTTCACCACTCTTAAAAACTCTTACAGTTCATCGCTTTTAAGAACGCTTACGAGTATCGTCCGATCATAATTCAAATGCATTAGTACTTCTTTCTAGTACAATACATAATGCTCACATCCTATGCAAATGTGTTCACGACCAACTCATGATAGTGACACCCTTGTACTGACGATCACCAATACCTCACTGATTCAAATACTAGGATTAACCAATGTTACCTACCAACATAGCCCCAATCTTATCTCGTTATCACGTCGTACTAATAGAAATGTTCTAAACTCGAATACGTTACTCACCATGTCATCTAAATCTCATTATCGTATCCCATTACCTCAGTAAACCATAATATCGCATAATAGAAATGTGAAACAACAACTAAACAATTATGTTTTATGAATTATAAACTTAAAGGAACACATCCATGTTCTGTTATGTTCGATCGATGGAAGTCAAGGCGGTCTCGATCGATTAAAGTATTCACGATCGATTAAAATCAAGGTGGTCTCGATCGATTGAAGTCATTTTGATCGCTTGAGACTCATTGATGTTTGATCGATTGAAGTCAGTTCAATTGCTCGAACTTTGTCTTATCCAGATTTTGGCAGTGAATGTCCACAATATGTTAGGGGGTGTTTGGATCCTTTTTAATCATACAAAACTCATAAAACATTATAACTAAGCTACTGAGTGAGTTTAGAATTCACCAAATGTCGTAAAGGTGCATTTAGCTCATCAAACTTTGAGCTCTCTCTCTCTCTCTGCAATGGCTTTTCCTCTCTCTCTCTCTGCTCCTTTCTTCGTCTCTGCTTTTCTCTATCTTCTTCTTCTGCTCTTCTTCTTCTCTCTTCCTCTAGAACCTCTGCTTGTATATATATAACTATACATATATATAGATGTATGTGTATATATATAAACACAAGCACATACATACTCTCTCTTAGATTTTCCAAACACACATAGCATACGAGCATAAACATATATATAGGGAAAAGTGGTTGCAGTTGGCATTGTTAACGGGAAATCTGGAATTTCAAATGATTACTGATCGGCGACGAATAGTTGCCGTTTATAGTCCTAAAAATATGCTTTGTTAGCCCATTTCATATAGTTATTAGTTATTTTTTAATAAGTATTCTATATTTTGTAGATTTTGGAGCTTTAATATGAAAATGCACAAAAATCCAACGATTGGTGGCTTTGGAAGTCATTCTGGGCTTAAAAGATGATTCCGGTGGAGGATGAATGCAGTAGAAGCCTCGGAAAATTGCATTTTTGACAAGAAATACTTCAGATTTGAGAAATTTCTCCAGAGATATAAAATGTAGATCTTCGAGTTACGGACGCGTGGCCGCAACCGGTGAGTCAATCCGAGGTCCGAGTCAAAAGTTATCGCAATTCTACGAAAGTCGCGCAGTGCAGCGAAAAGGACCTCGCGCGAGCGGGTCGCGCAAGCGACCTGTGCAAAAATCAAAAACACGTATTTTGTTAAATTAAAGTGCCCAGCGAAGGTGGTTTGTGCATATGACGTCCAGATTATAAAATATAGCAGTTTTAGTGCGATTTGGCTTAGGAAAGTTTCCTAAATCCTTCCAAACTCTATATAAATCCTATTCTAAATCAAATTGAAGGATATACAAATCATTACACGTCATTATGCACATCAATATACAGCCATATTATACATTATTTTCAGCCATTGAAGAGAGGAAAGCAAGGAGAAGAAGAAGAAGACCAAGGATTTCCATGGCCTCCTCCATCAACCTCTTGCTATTCATCAATTCTATGGCCAACTAAACCTAGATCTAGGGTTTCAATGAAACCCTAGCCAAGTAATAGGGTTTTATTTATGTTTTTATGTTAGTTTTATTATGTATGGATGATGATTACATGTTTAGAGGATTTTTATAAATAAATCGTACTTCTATTGATTAAATCATTATTTTCAAAGTTCATTCTTGTCTTAGATCTATTTTGACTGTGATGTGCTCAATGATCTATGCTTGCTGTGCTTGTTTAGATTGTTTACATGTAATGGTGCTTAAATTGAATTGTGCTATCAAGTATCCGAATAGTCCATGCCTAGGTTAGACGGATTATGTCACAACTCTAGTTTAGTGTGGGATAATTCGTGCTAACCGAAGATGGATTATGTTGGTGCTTGAACCATGATTATCTTCTTGTCGGAGGAATTGGGCTTGTAGCTACAATTCCCCATTATCATCCAACGTAATAAGCTAAAGTAATTCATAAATATTCCTATTATGAAGCTAGTGGTGGATTTGCAATCCTAGGTTCCCTTAAACATTATTTAAAACACTTTAATTGCTTTCATAGTTTAGATTTATTTTTATTGTTATTAGTTTAATTAAAATCAAATTAAAATCCGTTTTTATAATTAACTAAAGTTAGGTTTTAAAATTAAGTCGCTGTAGTTAACCAATCCCTGTGGGTTCGACCTTTGCTTTCACACTACAAATCTTATGAAAAGTAAAGAATACTTTTATATCTTGATTCTGACAACATCAATTTTTGGCGCCGTTGCCGGGGATTGCATTACTACCTTTAATTTTATAATCTTAGTTTAGTTAATTCGTAAATATTAGATTAGTTTTTATTCTTCTTATTTTTCGTTTTTGTTTTAAATTACTAACTTGTTCTTTTATTTTATAGGTTTTCGAGTCATCAAATTCCAACGTTTCCGAGTGGAGTAGCTAATTACATCAAAGGAGCTTACGCAAATAAAATAAATAAAAATTAAGTAAATTGCTCGCTTTAACTTCGCATCCAAACACTGTAAGTCAGGGCGCTGAGACGCAATTACTTGCATTAGTTTAGGGTGAATTGCACTGCATTAGCTAGGAAACCCGGGGCGCTGGGCTTGACACGGTCATTGCATTACAGGATAATATTCATGCATCATAGTAGTACTGTGTGCTTGCTTGTCGTCTTATTTGCGTGATTGCTATTTGTTTCTTTTGTTTAGTCAGTCTTTGTTTTTAGTTTCTTTTTCTTTATTTTAGTTTATGTTAGGTACACGTTCAAATAAACCAGAATTAAAATCTTTCGATCTTGAACTTGAACGTACCTTAAGAACTAGTAAGTCCACAACCCAAGCTTTTAGAGCTGGGTTGCAAGACGACGAATCAACTCCGATTCCATTGTCGTTGTTTGAGGCCGAAATTCAAAGTACCCGTGAACGGTTAAGGAAAACTCAAACTTTTAAAATCGAACCGATTAAAATGGCTGACGGTGGAAATAACAATAACAATCAAAACGACGGTGCTAATATGAATAATCTTAATATACCGCCACCTCTTCCACTTATAAATTATTTTATTCCTACTACTTACACGCCACAAGCCGGTATCGAATTACCTGAGGCGACAACATCTCACTTTGAGATAAAGTCGTCTACGATCTCGCTACTACCTTCTTTCCATGGCCGTCTAAATGAAGATCCATATCAACACTTAGGGGATTTTCAGGACATATGCTCTACTTTGAAAATCCAAAACTTAAATGATGATGAATTAAAATTGCGGCTCTTTCCATTTTCTTTAAGAGACAAAGCTAAGTATTGGCTTCAATCACTTGAACCAAACACAATTAAAACATGGGAAGCCTTACACACCGCATTTTTACAAAAGTTTTTTCCTATTATGCGTACGAATCAGATAAGGAAATCCATAACAAACTTTGTTATGCAAGATGGGGAATCACTTTATGATACGTGGGAGAAATTTAAAGAATTATTACGCTCTTGCCCACATCATCAGGTTCCTAAGTGGCAACTTGTTCAGGTCTTCTACGAGGGACTAATTCCCTCTGTCCGTAATACCGTCGATGCCGTTTGTGCGGGAACTTTCCTACACAAAAGCGCCGACGAGGCCTGGAAAATTATTGAAACTTTAAGCGAGAACTCGATGCATCAGGCTGTGTTGGTACGTTCGGAAGGATATCTTCCTCCACCCAAACGAGAGGTGAAGTTTGAGTCGAGTCATTCTATTGAATTTCAAGAATTATCTAAAAAACTTGATCGCCGTATGACAATGAATCAAGCGACAACCGCACCTCCTCACGAAGTATGTGAATTGTGTTCTGCACTGTCACATAATATCTTTGCATGCCCATCGGCATCTCAGTTTCCCGAATTTGTGGAGCAACACGTAAATGCTATGCAACAATTCCCACAAAATAATTATACGCCTAGGTCAAATAATTTTCCTAATACTTATCGACCCCAATTTCAACAAAATCAATACCAACACCCTTCTCCTAATCCTAACCCCCCAAGGACTAACGCTTTTGAGGAGACGGTGTTGGCTTCCCTTAAGAATATTGAAACTCAAGTCCAAGCACAAGCACAAATAGTGCACTCTCATACACAATCCATTGCGAAGCTTGAATCCCAAATGGGACAAATAGCTACTGCGGTGAGTCGTAGAAACGAGGGGAAGTTGCCTGCGCAAACTATTCAAAATCCTAAGGGACAATATGAGATTAAGGGGTCAAGTGAACAAGTAAACGCCGTATCGACTAGGGCGACTATTCGGGAAGACGAAGTTGTTAAGATTCCGGATCAAAATGACATTAACTTGAATAAGGAGGGTGAGGAGAGTAGAATTCAAAAAGATAAAGAACCGGTCCCAGCTAATTACATTCCAAAGTTACCTTTTCCACCTAATGTTGAGGAACCATCAAATCTTACAAAGAAAAAGTCGAAAACTGAGGATATACTCGAGGTATTTAAACAAGTAAAAATCAATATTCCATTCCTCGATGCTATTAAACAAATTCCCGCTTATGCTAAATGTCTAAAAGACCTTTGTACACAAAATCGCAAAATACGCAGTCATACTCCTAAAAAGGTCTTCCTCACGGAAAAAGTAAGTTCAATTTTTCAACACGCTCCTCCGAAGTATAAGGATCCCGGTACACCTACGATTTCATGTGTCATAGGTGACACTATCATTCATCGGGCTCTCCTTGACTTAGGTGCTAGTGTTAACCTCTTACCTTATCATGTTTATAAACAACTAGGTCTAGGTGAACTTAAACCTACGGCCGCTACTATTCAATTAGCGGATCGTTCTATTAAAGTACCTAGGGGAGTCGTCGAAGACGTCCTAGTAAAAGTTGATCAATGTTTCTATCCCGTTGATTTTATGGTCCTTGACACCGAACCGGTGCTAGATGCTAGAAAATACACTCCTGTTATTCTTGGTCGTCCATTCTTAGCCACGGCCAACGCACGTGTTAATTGTAGAACAGGGGTGATGAAAGTGTCGTTCGGGAATATAAAATTAAAATTAAATGTTTTTAATGCTGCTGATCAACCTCCTAAAGACGACGATAACCTATGTGAGGCGGAATGTGATGTGAGAGGGAATATTGAACCTAAGAACGTAATAAATATGAATGAGGGGAATAATATAGTGAATGATGAGTGGATGAATCCTAATATCTCGGCCCCTAATGAAGAATTTACTCGAAAGGTAAAGAATCGGTGTAATAACGATAAAGGTGAGTCGTCAAATGAATTAACACATAGCGACCTTGTTTCGACGTTTCACCGGAATCTCCCTAATGCCCTAAAGGGTACAAAATCCGAGTTACAGCCTCCGTGAGTCTTGAGCTAGAACGGTCTAACTAAAGACGTAAAAGATAGCGCTTCTTGGGAGGCAACCCAAGCTTAATTTCGTCTATTTTCTTTATTTTTGGTCGTTTTTGAGTCGTTTTTGTTAGTTTTGGAGTTTTTCTGGACATGTTTGGGGGTTGGAATTAATTTATTTTAATATTATATACATAATTTTAGCCAAAAAATGAAAAAAAAAAAAAAAACCCGAATCGCGCGCGCGAGGCCTCGCTCGCGCGGTCCGCTGGCGCGAGTTTGTGACTTAGTGGTATTTTCTTTCTTTTTCTTATATGATGCCTCGGGTTCTTCTCGCGCCTGGTTTCGTGGGCGCGAGGTAGCTCGCGGGCGCGAGGGGGTCCCGCTGGCGCGATTTCAAAAAAAAAAAAAAAAAAAACATGGGATTCGCGCGCGCGACCCCCCATTTCTGCATTTTCTTCTTTTGTTTTCTTATATCTTGCTCCCACACCTGTCACACAGTTTTTACTTTTCTGTTTTTGTTTCTTAGGTACTTTTAGATCGAGTCTTTGATTGTTTTCATAATTCTGGTTATGTTTTATTTTCTTTTATAGTATGTTTTATTTTCTTTTAGTTTATTTTCTTGTTGATTTTCGTAGTTTTGTTAAGTCTTATAGTTAATTTAGTTTAGTGTAGTTTAGTTTTCTATATTAGATATTTCTATTAGCTTTTCTTTTGTTCAGTTTCTATTGTCGAGTATTAACAGGTGCGATTGAACTTTATTGCCATATTCCGTTGTGTTCACCTGTTCTTTGCTTGTCGAGATCGAGGTAATATCGTTCCTTTCTTACTTACTTTCCTTTCTTTCGTTTTATTGTTTTATTGGGGACAATGAAAGGTTTAGGTTTGGGGGTATGCACACACATGCACATTATTACACTAAATTTTCAAAAAAATTCGATACTTGTGCTTAAATAAATGATGTTACCGATGTTTTTGTAATCTCGAATTCGATACTACTTAGTATGTAACGTGATTCGTTATAGAATGGTAAACATGAGAATATGTGGTTAAATATTTGCTAAAGTCATGATGCGACGTTTTAAGATATGTATCATTCGAATCGTAGTTTTATATCATAAATTTGCACACAAACCTATGCACTGCACGTAGTTGCTTGAATACATGTCTGATGTGAACTATAATATGATTCGGATTTTTAGATAACACATGGTGGAGACTAAGCCCAGTGAGCTTTTGAGCCTATCTTTTCTTTTTAGAGGGTTATAAATACATTGTGTTTGTCGAATTTCATTGAAATAGCGCATTAACTCGTTGTTTAGTCTCATTATTCTTGTTTTGGTTGATAGTCAAGTTAAAATATTTGTTACCATGCTAAATAATCTTCCGTCGTAAACATTGAAGAACCATATAACCATAGGACATGATTTTAGGCCCTTTTTGTTTACTGCCGACCGATAAATGATAAATTTCCTTAGTTCTCCCGTTGAGCCATTAAAATGCCTTTTTTTTTTCTTTAATTACCATTATCCTTGTTTTTGCTCCAACTTGACCAACTTGGAGTTCACCACTGAAAGATTCGTCACCTTTTAGTGTTGTTAAGGCGATGTGTGATTGAGAAGAAGAAGAAAAAGAAGATAAGATGATGTTTGGGGTGGTTGCCTTGGTATTCAATGAATATTTGTTTCAAGAGCAACGAAAAGGAAAAGAAAAGATTGAAAAAAAATAAAGAGGAAAAAGGTTGAAAAAAAAAAGAAAAAGAAAAAGAAACATAAGGATCAAAAATTGAAAGGAATGAAAAGAAGAGAATGAAATGATGAAAGTTAGTAGAAGAGATGAATGAAAGAAATCGTACATGCCTTACAATGCCATTCTAAAACTACCTAACAAATCCTTTCTATCATTTTCCATTGTCTGAGCCACATTATAACCTTTGAAAAGTCCTATTTGATCCTAGGAAACATGGTTTGGATATAAAAACGATGGGAGGGGGATTAAAACATGGTAATGATTAATTTTTCTTGATTATTGGCATCTTATCCATGAGACTACTGTTCTTTCGTGTCATGCGTCTTTTTCGAGTCATATGTGAGCATTTCTCGTTTTGAAAACATATTTCCTTTACTCACATATTTTAGAAAAATTACACCTGTTTCTGAGTGTTTCATTTGAGAGTGTAATTAACATTGTGAGATTCGTAGTCGAGACATAGTTAAATGGTTATCCGAGTTATATTCCATGTTCATGACATACGCGTGTTCATTTGACTACCACATCACACACGTGCAATTGTATCAGGAACTCTATTGATTTATATGATGCATGTGCTTGAGATTGTTTTTCATGATATATGTGAACGTTTGATTCTGTTTCTTCTTGTTCATTATTCTATTTCGAATCGTTGTTTATAATAAGGAGTATGGAATGTTATGTTTTTCTTTTTAATAAAACATTTTAAGTTTTCAAGTTAATAAAAATGGGTGTGGGTAACTTGTTGATGAGAACCCTCACGAGACTTCACTCGTCCGACTAGGGACACCTAGACGTTTAAAAGGCTTGTTGCATATGCTAAATGCAATCGTGATCCATGCGAAAATGGAGTAGTATTTGTAGTAGTAATTTTATTTTTTTGTTCTTTTTGCTCGAGGACTAGCAAAGAGTAGGTTTGGGGGTGTGATCGGCGACGAATAGTTGCCGTTTATAGTCCTAAAAATATGCTTTGTTAGCCCATTTCATATAGTTATTAGTTATTTTTTAATAAGTATTCTATATTTTGTAGATTTTGGAGCTTTAATATGAAAATGCACAAAAATCCAACGATTGGTGGCTTTGGAAGTCATTCTGGGCTTAAAAGATGATTCCGGTGGAGGATGAATGCAGTAGAAGCCTCGGAAAATTGCATTTTTGACAAGAAATACTTCAGATTTGAGAAATTTCTCCAGAGATATAAAATGTAGATCTTCGAGTTACGGACGCGTGGCCGCAAACGGTGAGTCAATCCGAGGTCCGAGTCAAAAGTTATCGCAATTCTACGAAAGTCGCGCAGTGCAGCGAAAAGGACCTCGCGCGAGCGGGTCGCGCAAGCGACCTGTGCAAAAATCAAAAACACGTATTTTGTTAAATTAAAGTGCCCAGCGAAGGTGGTTTGTGCATATGACGTCCAGATTATAAAATATAGCAGTTTTAGTGCGATTTGGCTTAGGAAAGCTTCCTAAATCCTTCCAAACTCTATATAAATCCTATTCTAAATCAAATTGAAGGATATACAAATCATTACACATCATTATGCACATCAATATACAGCCATATTATACATTATTTTCAGCCATTGAAGAGAGGAAAGCAAGGAGAAGAAGAAGAAGACCAAGGATTTCCATGGCCTCCTCCATCAACCTCTTGCTATTCATCAATTCTATGGCCAACTAAACCTAGATCTAGGGTTTCAATGAAACCCTAGCCAAGTAATAGGGTTTTATTTATGTTTTTATGTTAGTTTTATTATGTATGGATGATGATTACATGTTTAGAGGATTTTTATAAATAAATCGTACTTCTATTGATTAAATCATTATTTTCAAAGTTCATTCTTGTCTTAGATCTATTTTGACTGTGATGTGCTCAATGATCTATGCTTGCTGTGCTTGTTTAGATTGTTTACATGTAATGGTGCTTAAATTGAATTGTGCTATCAAGTATCCGAATAGTCCATGCCTAGGTTAGACGGATTATGTCACAACTCTAGTTTAGTGTGGGATAATTCGTGCTAACCGAAGATGGATTATGTTGGTGCTTGAACCATGATTATCTTCTTGTCGGAGGAATTGGGCTTGTAGCTACAATTCCCCATTATCATCCAACGTAATAAGCTAAAGTAATTCATAAATATTCCTATTATGAAGCTAGTGGTGGATTTGCAATCCTAGGTTCCCTTAAACATTATTTAAAACACTTTAATTGCTTTCATAGTTTAGATTTATTTTTATTGTTATTAGTTTAATTAAAATCAAATTAAAATCCGTTTTTATAATTAACTAAAGTTAGGTTTTAAAATTAAGTCGCTGTAGTTAACCAATCCCTGTGGGTTCGACCTTTGCTTTCACACTACAAATCTTATGAAAAGTAAAGAATACTTTTATATCTTGATTCTGACAACATCAATTACACTCTCAATCGATCGAAGGTAGTTCAATAGCTCGAACATAAATCGGCAGTTAGATCGATTGCTTTGATTGATTAAAGTAGGGACCACGTATTAAATTCAGGTCGATAGGTTTTTGATCGATTAAACAGGGTTCGATCGCTTGAACTTTGAGAATGCTTGATCCCTTAAAAGAGCTTCGATCAATTGAAGATAAAATTTCAAGTATGAACAAAGAAAGCATATAGAATCTCTATGCATAAATATTTATTGAAAATACAGGGTATTACATAGTCATTGTAGTAAAAGCCTTGTTGTTGGACAAAAAGGCCATTCATAACCACTTTTAGATCTTTTGTGGATCCTCTGCCCTTCGTTTCTTAACTTAAACCCTTGACCAATGTTTCATCCCAAATTAAAGTCCTATTTGTTCCTTGGGAAACATGATTTGAATGTGGAAACGATAGAAGAGGGGAATAAAGCATGGCAGTGATGATATTTACTTGACGTTCGATATCCTATTTGTGATATTATTATTCTTTCGTGTCGTACGTTGTTTTGTGTCTTATATGAGTTTATTTGTTTCATAAATGATTATCTCCCTCGCATACACTTGAGTGATTACACATGTTTCTGAGAAATTTCATTTTAGAGTGTGATAAAAAATGTGAGCTTTGTAGTCGAAGCATTGCTAAAATAGTTATCCAAGTTATATTTCAAGTTCATGATCAATGCGTATCCACTTGATTATCAATCACACACATGCGAGTTTTTGATATACTCTATTGATTCTTTTGATATATGTGTTCAAAATATTTTCATGATTTGGGTGGATGTACGATTGTGCTACTCTCAAGGATTTAAGGTTTTATTTGAGATTCAGTTAGCAAGAATAATGAGAATGTTGAAATTTTGAATAAAATTTTCTTTTTACAAGTTAATAAAAATGGTTGTGGGTGACTTGTTGATGAGAACCCTCATGAGACTTCACTTCTCCTACTAGGGACACTTAGGGCTTTAAAAGGCTTGTTGCACATGCTAAGTGCAATAGCAATCCATGCGACAATGGAGTAGAATTTGTCTTAGTTGTATAGTTTTATTTTTATATTCTTTTTGCTCAAGGACTAGCAAAATGTAGGTTTGGGGGCGTGATCAGGAGTGAACAGTTCCTAATTACACGCCTTAATTCACATTTATTCGCACTCATTATCCTATTTTCTTGTACTTTTACTTCGTCTTCCATTTTCTGTCAGGTTTTAGAAGAAAGTGAGAGTTTAGGCAAAAAAGGGTGTGAAAACATAAAGAAACCAAGCAGAAAAAACTACCTCGCACGAGCAGCCTGCTCACGCGACTTATCATAATTACACTCGCGCAGCCCGCTCGCGCGACCTGTTGAAAAAAGTGAATCTGCATATTTTAATGAGCTGAAGACCCCTACGTGAACAGAATTGCCTAATTACATCCAAAAAGTGAAATATAGTTGTTTTAAACAGATTAGGTTTACAAAAGCCTTCCTAATCCCTCTACAACTATATATACATCATTCTAATTCACTTTTGGGGTACAAATCATAATATACAACTTTTGGAGGTAGCTTTGGAGAGGGAAGCAAGAGAAGACAAGATCTAGCTTGAAGGTCTCTAATGGCTGCAATCATCTCCATCTTCCTATTTTCATCGACTATGCGTAACTAAACACCTAGCCTAGGGTTTCAATGAAACCATATCCATGTAAAGGGAAATTCTGTGCTTTACTTCTTTAGGATTTTATGTATTTGGATACTAATTGTATGTTTGAGGATCATGAATATATAATCGAATTTTGTTAAATAATCAATAGTGTTTTGGGTTTATTCTTGTCTTATATTCTTCCTTATATTTACTAAACTCAATATTCCTTGATTTCTGTGATTAATAAGAATATTTACATACAATAGTGCTTATTTGATTGTGATGTTTATATCTTTTATGATTCATGCCTAGGGAAGATGGGTTGTGCTACACCCTAGTTATAGGTAGACAATTCATGCCAACCGAAGATGAATTATGCTTAGGTTCAACTAGTAATCCCTTCTTATTGATACTAATGGGCTTGTAGCTATGATAGATCTTAACTATCCAATCGTAGATCTTAAAGTAGGAAGTATAGATCCCTGATGCATGGTTAGTGGTGGATTTGTAATCCTAGATTCCATTCACTTATATCAAAACATTCGTTTACTTAGTTTTAATTTTAGTATCTTATTTCCACAATTTCATCGTTTGGTTCATAGTAGTAGTTAAATCATCAATCAATCGAACTACTATTTCCTAAAACTAAATAGATCTAGGTTTTATTAATTAAAGGACAAAAATAGTCAATCTATGTGGCTTCGACCTTTACTTTCGCACTGTAAAGCTTAGAAACTAAAGCTTGCTTTTATATCTTGATTTTGATGAGATTAGTCTCACATGTTGGTGAGTAATGCTCGTAGTCTGGAACATGAGAATAAAAAAATAGAACGTTTAGATTTAACATAACGCATAGAAGCTGTAGTTTGATGACCTTTGTTTTGAGAATAGATGCCTTTGAGAATACCTGGTAGGTAGATTGACCCTTGTGGTTATTATTATTAGTTATATGGGATATCCGTATTGCTTAATATGATCATATTATATAGTGGTACTATATATTTGTTACCACATGTTCTTGTCTGAGATGTAAGATAGAATGCGACTGACCAAATAGATTTTCATTTGTAGGTAGAGACACCGAACACTACCAGTACTCGTTATGGTTAGAGTGACTCAAGGGAACCCAAGCCAGCAGAATGGAGTACCAGATATAGTACCTCCTGAGATAGATCCAACAGGAATGGTTGGAGTTTTTATCCATCACATGGAACAAGTTATTAATCGTACTGATCGTGTCATTGGCAATGAAGCACCAGTACGTCAAACGAGATTCAAAAGAATTTCGTGCTCTTTAACCAGGAACCTTTACAGGATTTACTGGAGCATGGAAAGCTGAGCAATGGATCCGCTAGATAGAAATAATATGTGAGACACTAGAATGTACTGACATTAAAAGATGTTTGGCCGTATTTCAACTGACGTTCTTAGCAGTAAATTGGTGGGATGCAGTGAAAGTTTCTAAGTTGAAGAAGCTATAGGAAGGATGACTTGGGAATCATTCAAGAATCAATTTCTATAAAAGTACTTCCCAGATTCTGAGAAGAACAAAAGGGAAATAGAGTTCATACAATTAATCCAATGTAGTTTTACAGTGCCAGAATATATAACTCAATTCGAGAGGCTATCATGATTTGCACCGCATATGATCGATCCACTAAGGAGAAAGATCAAGAGATACCATCATGGACTAGTTTCCATATATCCATCATATAACTATGGGACATTTAGACCAATCTTTTGAAGCTTTGGTAGAAATGGCAACGAAATTGGAGGATGACACTCAGATAAGCAAAGGATAATGATCTGATCAAGCATTGCTAGGAAATGATCAGTTTCTCCTAACGAATGAGAGAGTAAGGGATAGTTAAGCATTATTGGCAGCCAACCAAGTTCAACAAAGAAACATAGAGAGAAGTTACAGGGGCAACTGCCAGAAGTGCAAGAGACTGGGGAACGGCAAGAAAAAATCAAAACCAATGACGATTTTAGAACACAGGGAACAAGATATCTGCCACAACTGCAGGGTATCGGGACACCATTTCCAAGAATGAAAAGCATCAGGGAAATCTAATAGATAGGGAATACAGTGCTTCAACTGTGGTAAAATCGATCATGTTCGTAAGTTTTGTCTAGAAATAGAAGTGCAACACAATGCCCCACCGCAACAAGTACCACGAGGGCAAATAAGGTGAACAAATAATTGATCTTAACTTAGATAAGAATGATGGACAGAAGGTACATCACTCAGCACCTATATCATGTATTATATATGATCCCGATATTACAGGAAGTTTTGTAATTGTTTGATTGATTATAAAGGATTAGCCTACATTATAAGTCATAAATGCCCGAACAATTCATTTCATGTTGAACGATAGTCATTTATGATAGTAGTTGATATAACATCTATTGTATCCCATATGACATCAATTGCATCCCTACCTGATATCATTTGCTTCCCTATACAAGAGAATACACCAACCATTGGTATGTTAGAGAGAGATTGCAGAATCTCAATTTTTTTGAGATGCCGCCTTGATAGGAGGGGATGAACTAGAAGATTGTGAGTATCTAAGAAGTGATACGAGTTAAGCAAAGACAACACCAGAATTTCAAAGCAGACCGCAAAAGGATGCTTTTCAACAACGATCACCTTTTTTTTTACCCGATCAAGATGTTATACAGTAGATCAACTCACAGTATTAGTAGATAACCTTGCCTAACCTATTTAATTAGTATGTG
Organism: Hydrangea macrophylla; assembly: GCA_033977485.1. Classification (NCBI taxonomy): domain Eukaryota; kingdom Viridiplantae; phylum Streptophyta; class Magnoliopsida; order Cornales; family Hydrangeaceae; genus Hydrangea; species Hydrangea macrophylla. The sequence goes on from CM066992.1 coordinate 22,580,316, forward strand.
GAATTAAAATGAGCATTCAATGGATGGTACGAGAAGTGAATATATCAATAGTACTTGGGAAATTGGAGACATGTGAGGAAGTTTAGGCCACCAACTATAATGCCGGAGTCAAAATACTTTTAGGTCAACACACTAAAGGATGACAACAACATGGGAGCTAACAAGGGCATCGTATACAACATAGAGACTAAGGACTTTGACGATCATAACAAGAAGTCCATAGATAGGAGATAGTCAACTGATGATGTAGTGGAGACATCATCAACATAATATGAAGCACCATTAAGGACAGGAGTAGATGGCAATGTTTTCCTATAACTTAGACAAGATTAGCAACTTGATCGATAGAATCCTCATACCGTACATTTTGACCAAAGATAGGAACCTTCTGTGTTTGAAGACTAGCTATTTCAAATTTGTAAGATAACTAGGTTGTGCTACCTAGAACCTTTTTTCGAAGTTTGACATACGAATTTCATATATCTAAACCTAAGGATTGGTAGCTGTTACCCTAGTACTCATAGATCATTGATTTCTTCATATTGCGTGTTTAGAAACTTAACTAGTTGTCCGCTGATGTAATCATTTATGTAAAATGAGAGCTTGAGCATTTTTAGAGTATGTTTTGCGAGATGGATTTCTTTCTGTTTTAGGACCACTGCTTCAGATTTTGAGGATAAAATCTTTTAGTAAGTGGTGGATAATGTAATACCCTGTGTTTTCGGATACATGGTTATATAAATAAGACCCTGTATGCTTGTGTGGACCCTTAGTATAGAACCTTTCTCAATCGATCAAAGTCTTCTTGATCGATTGAACTTATACCACTCTTGATCGATTGAACCTACTTTGAACGATCAATACTCTGTCGACCTGATTCTATTACGTGGACCCTTTCTCAAGCAAACCAACATCTTTCAATTGATTGAACCTTGACCAACCTCTTTCAATCAATCGAACTCACTTCAATCGATCAAAAGTGTTATTATTCTTATCTCCATATTTTCCACCAGCCTCTTTCTCTTGCCTATATATATGTGTGTTAATTGTGTGTGTATGTGTTTGGCAGTTTATAGATAAGAGAGGGAGAGAGTTTGTGTGTATGTGTTATGTTCCATATATATGTATATAAAACTGTGTGTGTGTGTGTGTGTGTATGAGAGAGATATATATATAATAGAAAGAGAGAAGACGAAGAAGAAGAAGAAGAAGAAGAAGAAGAGAATGAACAAAAGAGGAGAACAGAGAAGAAGATAGACCAAAGAAGTGAAGGAGAAAGAAAGGAAAGAGAGAGAGAGAGCTCACCATAGTTGTCGCCACCACCGCCGAGCTCGAAAATGCCACCACCGGATCACCGGAGTAAGGTGAGTTCATTGACTCACTCAAGGAGATGATTCTAGGATGATTAATATGCGATTTAGACATGTAATAATAGACCCATAGGCCTCCCTGAGACCCCTATTTGTCTCTACCCAATTATGGGAAGAAGACGTTTGTTCAATTGATCGAAAGGATTTCAATCGATCGAATATATTGTTTCTCTAGTCGATCAAAAGGATTTTGATCGATCGAACTTACTATTTCTTCAATCGATCGAATGGACTTCAATCGATCAAAACTTACATAACACTGTCATTTTTTGTTGATTATGATATAAATTGTTAACTGTTTAAATATTGATCCATGCCGTCAATATACGATACTGTTGATTGAAGAGATAATGCGACACAATAACAAGATGAATTGTTTAGCTGTTACATGGCTATATTTCTGAACTGAATAGTAAAACGAAATATGATTGCATGCTAATAACTAGTTAAAAAATAGATATGATGAATACAGAGAATGTGATAATCCTACTATCTAGAGTAATGTATATCACGACATGTGGTCAGTATGCATAGGATAGTGGTATGAAGAGGTAAGAGAATATGATGAGAAATAGGATATATATACCTATGTGAATAACGTGATATGTGTATTTTGGATCCATGGGATCAACAACTGACACAACAGTGGACGTGGGATGGTTAGAGTTCCTAGTGTACCTCTCACTGTTGAAGACATCTAGTGATGTGTATACACTATTGAAGAAGTCCAGTGTACCATTGACGATTACATCTGGTGAGTGCCCTAATGTATTCTCACCATGTAGATGACCAGTGAGGATATACACATCGTAGAAGATATCTGATGTACCGCTCCCTTTTTTTATAGATGTGATGCATAGTATGCATGGCCGGTAACCTATTAAAGGATCGTATGAACTAGGACACCACCGAGTAAGCGACCGGTGTAGCCTGCTAGCTTAATTATGTGGTATCGATGTATGGGTATCAGATTAGTATTATTGTATCGACATATAGATATGGATAGGAATAAGAATATGGATACAAGTATGAATATGGATATGGGTATGTATAGAATAGATTACGGGTCAGTTGTGGATTCAACATCCTGATAAGAAGATAGATGCATGGGTTACATTCATGGATTTGGTGAATAACATGATGAGATATTATACCATGATATTTATCTTTGTCTTTATTTACTATGATTCATGTTATCACTGATTTCGAGTATAGTTTCTTGAGACCTCTGTTATGTCCATGAGAGACGTCATTGATAAGAGCTTAACCGCATTTTAAGATACTGAACATTAACGGATGAGGAGTGCGTTTGATGTACTCACTCAACTTTGTATTCAAAGATGATGGCGTTTATGCCCTGAACATTCGAATGTCTAGAGCTTTGCAGGTATTGAGATTGGAGGTCTAATAATTTGCCAGACATGGAGCTGAAGGCTTGAAGGCGAAGATATGCTGCTTTGTAATAATTATTTTATTTTATTTGTTGTACTTCTGTTAATATTTGTTGTAGGCTTCAGACTATAAGCCAGTTATTATAATAGTTTTAGTAGACAACGACCTGTGAGTTTTAGCCTCTGATTATGGTAATAACATATGTTCTATGAATAGCATCCTCCCTATCGTTGTATATATTGTTTTGAGTAGATGACAATGCGGTTATTCACTAGTCACGGGCCTGCGAGACCAAAAAGGAATTTATTTTCTCTATTTTTTCTTCTTTGGGGCGTGACATAAAATTTGTACGTTATTATTGATCAGAGTCTTGAATCAATTAAGCATAAAGTGTTAGGGCAACATATGCCCGATTACAAAAAGTTCTAAATATAAAAAAAAGAAAAATAAATCTAACAATCATCTAGCCTAGTCTTTAGTTGGCGTAGACATAGTCATCGGCATAGTAGTCCTCCTCCGTCGAATCTTCCTCGGCATAGTCCTCCCCAGCAGTCTCATCCCCAGCATAGTAATCCTCGCCCGTATCTCCTTCACTTGTAAGGTCATAGACAGGGTGCGCTAAAACGTAGGAATGTCCAGCGGTATAAACGATGTTAGCTAATGAAAGCTGAGTGAGTTAGATACTAATAGGGCATCAAACTATTGAAGTTATTACAAGTTATGAATGCCATCGATTATGTTCTACTAAATAGCATCTTCTCTTTATTCAATATCTTAATTAGCTGATTTTCTAACATCTTATCACACTAAGACCGATAGTATATCCTTGATTGATGAACAGACTCAATAGTTTAACTCTATGGATATACCTTCATCCCATCCACCACTTTTAAGAACATATGAATAGCTCACAGCATGTCATAGACACCACGTCAGTCTGTCCCTAGCTTTTAAGAACATATGAACAGCTCACCGCACTATAAAGACATAATGTTTGCATAAGGCATGTCAATCTATTGCCACGACTTAACACATCTACTACTAGTAATCCCAGCTCACCACCTTTTAAGAACATAAGCACAGTTCACTGGCTTTTAAGAACATATCATGGATTGTCTGGTCTATCTTAGGGCTACTTGGTCCAGCTCACCACCTTTTAAGAACATATGTACACCTTACCTGCATTTAAGAACATGTCATGACAAATGCCCACCCATGCAAGATTCCCAAATCTTAGCAAAACTACTTAAGTTCCACTATAACATCGATACAAGACAATCCCATGTGGCCTGACTACATGAATGAAACGAACGATAGCCAATGGTGATTCACGACTACTATGTTATCTAATGTTACAAAACATTATCCATTATTCTTAACATTATGACAATTCTACATTTCATTATCTCATATTTACTACAGTATTTCATGCGTGGGAATACGAAATAATATTTAAATAACTAAGCAGCTATAATACAACTAAACATAAATAATCAACATTCTGTAACTACCAATTGATTGAGACAAAGGTCCAATCAATTGGGATAAAAGCAGTAACAATTGATTGAGAAAAAGTCCAATTAATTGGATCACAATCAATGCCAATCGATTGCAAACTTTGGCATTCGATTGGGGTATCAACAATGGCAATCAATTGGGTAAAGTCCCAATTGATTGGGAAAACTTCCAATCGATTGGGACTTCATTTTCTTCACAGAGATGACAGTCCAGCAATATAAATTCGGAGGAAGTCGTATAATGCATCTTTCCTTCTTTTAAATAGGTACTACATTCAATATGAAGCTATCATGTGAGGTTAGAACTCACCTTAGGTTGTTAGAGTGTGTTATTGAGGGGGGGGGGGGGGGGGGGAGGGTGTGTTGTAGCTTGGAGCTTTAATGAGGTCCTTTGTAACACCCCGTATTTTCCTAATATAAAATTCATTTTTTTTTAAGAAAACAAAAATGTTAATGAGGCAACCTAAATTTTAATGTGTATTAAATGGCTATGTGCATTTACATTTTTATGGTCATTTATTTATCTGTGTATTTATTTTATTTATTATTAATTATTGTTTGAAATTTGTAGAGCTAAGTGGTGGAGTTAAGTTGTAAAAATTTAAGTTGAACAGGTTATTGAAGAGTTGATGTGTTTATTTTTGAGTAGTGCTTAGAGGCCCATAAATGTGTCACATAATGTAATTAACATTTAAATTAAGTACCCGGGTCATGTATACCCATTAGGCTACTCATTTTAGTAATTTGAATTGCATTTTGGGCCCATGTGATGTCGTTTTGTAAGCCCACAAGTAGAAAACGGGATTTAAATGTGTGAGTGTTATAATATACGTGTTGTGTGTTTCTTATATGTATATTCATAGATAATATATCCTAGGGTTAGTTAAAAAAAAAGAGAGCAGTCACAAGAAGGAACAGACGTGAGAGATTAAGAAAAAAAATAGAGCAACCACAAGAGAGAATAGACGTGTGAGAGAGAGAGAGAGAGAGAGAGAGAGAGAGAGAGAATAAGAAGAAGGAGAAGAAGGAGAAGAAAAACAGGGAAGAAAATAGTGCATCTGGGTTTGCGAACGTAATCCGTTCAATATTGTTTTCAAGTGTTTAATCGCATTTTCGGTGAGTTGGTCACGGCCCGGCGTGGCAAAAATAGGGGAAAAAATTTTAAATTTCTTATCTTGGACCCTTAGGCACGTGACAAGTTGAATCACCGAATTGTCCATAAACAATCATCAATAAAGGAAACATAACTTATCATAGGATAAAATAAACATCTGCTCACATAGTTATAATACAATGAAACGGTAGTACTAATTTAGCTATTACAACCCATGGATCAATATTATCTTATAGCACTAAGGCCTAACAAAACTATTACAAAAGATAGATGAAGTCATCTGCTAGAGGTTACAATAAAAAACATTTACAAGATTACAACCACAAGACTTCTCTCTAACTAGCGTAGCCATAATCCTCCTCAGTGTATTCTTCCTCGTACTCCTCCTGGCTAGCATCATATCCCATGTAATCTTTAATCTGGAAAAGCTGGAAATGAGAATGTCTAGTAACATGAACGTCGTCAACATATGAAAGCTGATTGAGAACACTAAATCAAATTGAAATAATATAGCCACACACAAACAAAACACGTTTACTTCTTTTACTACGTCTTTTAAAGTTTTTCCACATTCTCACCATCGAGCTATGACCACTAACGTGCTCAGCTAAGTATTTGAAGAGAATACAGACAAACAACACGACCAATCTCAACATCCAAAGTTACTGTAAAAACCTGCTTCTAGAGCCTGACTCGAAATCTCAACTCTAGACCACAACATCAACAATAGATAGTGTAACCACTCTATACTAACTTTCACTTTTTCATGAAGAACCAAAGTGTTTTTGCTAATCTTACTTTGTCACAGAGAACTGAAGTGTTCAACTCAACCTTCACTTGGTCACGAAGAACTAAAGTGTTCGACTCTACCCTCACTTCGTCACAAAGAACCGAAGTGTTCAACTCCAACTTTACTTTGTCACAAAGAACTGGAGTGTTCGACTCTACCCTCACTTGGTCACTAAGAATCGAAGTGTTCAACTCAAACTTCACTTCATCACAAAGAACCAAAGTGTTTGACTCTACCCTCACTTTGTCACTAAGAAACGAAGTGTTCAACTCAAACTTCACTTCATCACATGAACCAAAGTGTTTGACTTTACCCTCACTTTGTCGCAAAGAACCGAAGTGTTCAACTCAAACTTCACTTCGTCGTAAAGAACAAAAGTGTTCGACTTTACCCTCACTTCGTCACGAAGAACCAAAGTGTTCAACTCCAACTTCACTCTGTCACAAAGAATCGAAGTGTTCGACTCAACCCTCACTTTGTCACCAAGAACCGAAGTGTTCAACTCAACCTAACAAATAAGTCTGACACAAAGTCTTAGCTTTACCAATCAACCTGACACAAAATCCTATCATAACCAAACTGAGTTCAACACGAAGTCCCAACTCACAACACTAGTCTGACATGAAGTCCTGACTCACCGCACTAATGCATCATCAAACTAGGCCTCTTGTGGTCTCCAACCTAACAACTATACCTTTTCCACACCATCCTATCCTCCGCGGCCTAGTTTACCTATCCGGCACTTAATCTCAGTATAAGATGGTCCCGACATAGCACGACTAATACTCACGTATCCCCGGCCGCACACGCATCACTCATTATAGAGATTGGTTCATTGCATAACTCCCGATTATATCCATCAAGATTACATTTTTACGTTCGTCATTATATTTTTCATCATAATATACTTACAAAATTAGAATAAGCGCTAACGTTAAGGGAACTTTCCTAGAAAAATCACCCATAAACTAGTTCTTCCTACAAATCAGTTTCTGTACAAAGTCCCAGAAACTGGTTTCTACCTATAAATCGGTTTCTAGAGGACTTTTCTAGATTCCTTCTTCTCATTCAATGTACAACACATTAAGCTCAGGGTACTAAATATACATACTCCTATAGACAGTATGACATGTTCATAGTAGTTCTAATGATCCATATAAAACCACTCTTGAGTCTATATACAACTTATTAAAGCTTGCTTCATAAGTTCAAAGCATCATTTGTATGTTTGTTACACAAAACACATGCATAAGTCCGTTAATATGTCTATAGTACTATTATGCAGTCTCTAAGATTCATATAACAAGGTCTCATGTAAATAAAAGTAAAGTGCAAATTATCTAGATTCATCTAGGAGTCAAAGTACAACTATTAAAGCTCCTTTCATAAGTTCAAAGCACATAACATAAGTTTAACACATAAAACACGTGCATAAGTTTGTTACGAAGGCTAAGTTACTAATATACAACTTTTGATAAACATATAACAAGGTTTTATGTTGGCAAACTCGAGGTACAACCAAACAATACCTAGGAATCAAGGTAATAGAAAACAAAACCTAGGAATCGGTTTCTCCCATAAACCGGTTCCTCATACCCTTGCCTATGATCCAGTTTTTCCCAAAAGCCAATTTTTCCCTGTTCCTAGCAGTTTTTTGACAACATTGTTATACTACGGATTTTTCTTCCAAAATCTATTTACATGGCATGGAAACATCACTATAACATTCTCAAACACTTACTAAACACAATTACATAATATATATGTTCTAAGTGACTTAGAAAACACGCCAAAGCTTGGAATTAGGTCTTGGATGTAGGAATTGAGCTTAAGGAAGCTTGAGCTTAAGGTTCTATGGTAGAACTAGGGGTGGGCAATCGGGTAGATCGGGTTCGAACTGTAAACTTCGGTTCGAGTTAATCGGGTTCGGGTTGGCATTTTCGGTACCGAAAACCGAACTGTAGTAAAGTTCGAAAGTTCGGTTCGGTTTTCGAAATTAAGTTCGGGTTCGGATTGGAACTTCGGGTTGAAATTGAGCCGAAGTTTATTTTTATTTTTATTTTTTATTTTTTTTATTTTTTTTGGAAATGGATTGTGTTGTGGCCTGTGGGGCAGCCACTACCACTAGTCATTAGTAATTAAATACAATTCTATTTTATTAAATTATTTTTTCAATTTTACTTGCATTGAATATAGTGATTAAAATTTATAAGAATACACAAAAAAATTAAAAAGTACTTACTGTTAGTTTATTACTAATTTACTAAATACTAAATTACTAATTGAAAATTTGCAAATTTACAATTGGAGAAAAAAAATGGCAATGATCTATTGACAAACACAACACAACCTAACCTGTCAACAAGAATAATAAAACATGAACAAACAACTAACTAGTCTAAAAATGAACATTAAAAATACACCTCTTTTGGGTCAACAAGACCATCACCTGTAGGCTATGCCGCTGTAGGCTGTAACCATATATCAACAAGACAACCACAAAGTACAAACATCATAATAGCATAATATGGTGATACCAAATAGGAAAATAAGCAAAGACCAACCACACGTGAGTCGTGACAACTGACACATCCATGAAGTCAACTGTCAGCAGACTCATTACCACAATAAACTATAAAGCATTGTCTCAAATAAAAACATTAATACATAATACAATAATACATTGTCCATGAACTAAGTAAATAAAATATAGTCTGAAAGTAGAAGTTCCCCCAATCCAAGTAGGCAAGTAGGCGACCATCCGACCACAACAACGCGAACAAGTCAGTGAAGTCACCACCTTTAAAGATCTACAACACTTGAGTCATTAGCAATCTTCAACAACTCTACAAATAAAAAAAATTGGCAACACATTTAATTAGCACATAAAAAATATAAACAAAAAGTCTAAAACACATGGTAGTTTGCTATTTTATTTTATTACTTACCTTCCTCAACTTTGTCAAGATTGTCTAAATCCTCCTCAACACTAACTTGGCGAGATTTGGGACGCATCCAATCCTGAGCACATATAATGGCCTGTACTATCTTTGGAGTCAAGGAGCTCCTAAATGCATCAAGGACACGCCCTCCGGTACTAAATGCAGACTCGGATGCCACTGTACTAATAGGAACTGCCAATACATCACGAGTCATCTGTGCAAGGATAGGAAAACAAGGCAAATTAACCTTCCACCACTTCAAGATGTCAAAGCTATCATCATCCTCCTCGGTAGCCTCACCAAGATACCTATCCAATTCTGACTTAGCATCCACATTCCCACTTTCAAGTTTAAACTGGTTGTACTCTTTCTTCAGTAAATCTCTCCTCCTAATATTAGGCTCCACATCCATTGTCACATTATTAGATTGTCTCGTTGATGGTCGGGAAGATGAAGATGTAGTGGTTTGGGGTGAGTTTAGTCGTTCATACTCTTTAAACATATTATATATTGCATCTTTCACCAACAAAAAGAGGTTGTGTCCCCCAAATTCCCCGTACATTTTCTTAATGGCAAACTCCACAAACCCAAACTTGTGGCGGGGATCCAATACCATAGCAATAAAAATCAGTAAGTTCATCTTTTCCGGATCTCCCCAATACTTGTCATACTTAGCTCTCATCTTTGTTGCCATAAAACTCATTTCAATATCATCACTAGATTGCATCTCTTTCAACAAAGTCAAAACATCACTAATTTCACTAACGAATGAATTGGATGTGACATATAAAGAGCCAGAGATCCTCAATGTTAGGTGATAAAAGTGTTCTAAAAACCGAACTAAACGCCTTACATTAGACCAATCTTCTTCACTTGGCACCCCTTTGCCCTCACTAGCTATTAGATCAGAGTTATAAGTTGTATCTTGCAAGCTATACCTCTCAAAGGCTCTCTCAAACTTCTCGGCAGTATCTAACATTAAATATGTGGAATTCCACCTAGTGGGAACATCAAGGCATAACAATTTCTTGCTCTCTATCTTCTCAAACTCAACACACTCTTTAAATCTTCTTAATCTAGCCGGTGATTGCCTAACAAATCTCACAGCCCCACGAACTCTAGCAACAGACTCACCTACTTCTTTGATGCCATCAACAACTACAAGGTTTATAATGTGTGCTGCGCACCTCACATGAAGATGCTTTCCACCTAACACATTTGTACCCCAAGTGTCAAACCTCCTCTTCAAGTATGCAATTGCCACATCGTTAGAACTAGCATTATCAACAGTAATGGCCAACACTTTATCAATACCCCACTCAAGTATGCATTTCTCAACTGCAATTCCAATGTCCTCACCTCTATGACTTTTAATTGGACAAAAATTCAAAATCTTTTTTTGCAAAGTCCAATTGTTATCAATAAAGTGTGCTGTGAGAACCATATAGTTGATTCTTTGCAAAGATGACCAGGTATCTGTGGTAAGACAAACCATTCTATTCGGTTCCTTAAACACTAATTTTAATTTTGACTTCTCTTGCAAATAGAGATCATAACAATCTCTATTGATAGTTCTTCGTGATGGAAGACGAAAGTCAGGGGGTAATGCAATTGAGACAAATCGTTGAAACCCGGGACGCTCAACAAAACTAAATGGGAGCTCATCAGTAATTAACATCTCACCCAGTGCCTTCCTAGCAGCCTCACACTCAAATCTCCAAGTGCCCATTGTACATCCTGTTTCACTATCGCCTGATTGAAACCCAGTAAGTTTTGATTGGCTATGATCATGGTTATATGGGTTTGACTTACAAACAACCAAGTGATTTTTCATTGAACCAGTCCCACAAGTTTTTGGATCCGCCGCGTACGGTTTTTCACAATAGTTACACTTCGCTTTCTTCTCACCGTTCTCATCAGTGTACTTAGTAAAATGACTCCAAACCATTGATCTTGTCTTTATCGATTTCCTTTTTTTTTCCGGTATAAAATTTGCATTGTCTATATCAATGTCAATGTCCTCGATGTTCACACTTTCATTTGACATAGCTGTTTTAAACAATCAAAGTCAACAGCAATTTTAAAATTTTTACATGTAACCATATTAACTATTAAGCTATTATTTTTCCTCCTTTTTAAGTGCAGGTTCAGTTACTTCAAAATTTACTAATTAGTAATTACAACTATATACTCTAAGTTCAGATTTTTACAACTATGATTTTGAAATTTACACCTATAAGTTCAAAGTTACACCTATGATTTTGAAATTTACACCTATAAGTTCTAAAAAATATTGTGGGAATTGATTCCATGCTATATCTAGAAGAGGGACAAGAATTCACTGGAATTGTTTTAAAAATTGTCCAATTGATTAATGAGACAATTAAGGGTTGCTTTTCAAAAAGAAGGAAAATGTTCGAGTCTGTATTGCATATCCCAGAATGGGTTGTTGTAAACCAACTCATGTTAGTATGCAAATCACTATCTCTAACTTAGAATTGGTAGCAAGTAGAATCTGTGTTTCATAAAAAAAAAATAGTGAAGTAAAAAAGAGTATATGAGAATTCAATGATTTCAAGTTGCTGCTCAAAGTCAGTTTGTAAGAGTCCAAAACCAAAATGCGACTTAATTACTAATTTACTAAATACTGAGGGTGGACTGTGTGGAGAATCTGGAGAAGTGAAAGTACAACTATATAGTCTAACTTATTCAAATACTGAGGTTGGATTGTGTGGAGAATCTGGAGAAGAGAATACAGTATATTCAAATGACTTCTTTTTTTTTTTTTCTTTTCTTTTACAGTAGTGAGTGAGATGGAGGACGGAAAGTGAAAGGAGCATTGGAGGACAAAAGTATAAGGGTATAAAATAATCAAAAATATAATTCAAAGTTTGATTAAGTTGCAATTTAAATAAGCAGATTGGGTGTTAAGCAAAAAAAATAAGGAGATTGGGATATTGACCCAATGACCAACTACTAATATGTACTCCAAGACAAGACTCCAAGTCCAAGTTTCCATCAGTCTGTAATTCTCAACTAACACCAAAAATTATTATAGTCTATTACTCTATATAAGTTCTAAAATTTACAACTATGATTTTGAAATTTACACCTATAAGTTCAAAGTTATACCTTTGAAATTTACAAATATACAACTATGATCTTGAAGCAGTAAAGCACATTAGCATGCATAAGTTCTGATTTTGTGAAAGAAATCACAAAGTAAATCACAAAGTTAAACTATTATAACTTTGATTTTGAGAAAGAAACCCTAACTTTGATGAGATCTAAAGATTCAAAGAATCAAAGTTAATAAGTTAGTATTACCTCACCTCAAAGAGAATAGAGTTATAGAGATGAAAGAGAAATAAATCTCTGAGCCGTGGCCGTCCCCGTCCCCACTCGATCTGAAATCTCCGGGAAGTGAGGACTGAGGGTGAGGGCTGAGGAGATCACGGCGTCGGCGGCGGGTCTGGTCCGTGGAGTGCGGACTGTGTGGCGGCGTGTGGAGTCTGTGCGGCGGCGTGTGGATCTATGGTCCTGTGGAGGTGCCGATGTGCAGATTCGGAAGCTTGATGGCTGATGCTTCTTCGGTTCTTTCGCCGCTTCCCTTTCTCTTCTCTAAACACAAGAATACAAGATACAGTGTAAAAGTAAAGCTAAGTTAGCTAACCCTAAAAATCTAATATTTTATACTCTTCAAGTTTGGTTTTTCGGGTCGGGTTTGGGTTGGAATATTCTCTCCGAAAACCGAACCGTATTATACACTATAGTTCAGCTTTAACCCGAACTGAAATTTTAACCCGATAAAACCGAACTGAATTGGCTTCAAATTTCAATTCGGGTCGAAACTTCGGGTTGAGCCGAAGTGTGCCCACCCCTAGGTAGAACACCTTCTTCTTTTTCAAATCCTTTTTGATTCTGCACTTCTTCTCCTTCTAAGAACTTCTTTTCATAGCTCCTAGGTTCCCATAGTGGTGTTTGTAAGTATATGGGTGTATGTATGAAGGTGTGTTCAAGGATGGAGCAATGGATGCTTGGTTTCTTCCTAATTCTCTTCTATTTTTTCATGGAATTCCCAACTCCAACTCTCTTTCTAATGTGCAGATTGTAAATAACCAAGAGAGTGTAATGCATGCTTATATAGAGATGGATGGTGGTTATGTTTCAAATGCATGTTTCTATGCATGGACTATGCATGGACAAGTGTCCATTGCATGAACAAATGGCAAGGGAGGTAGTGACATGTGGAGGTAAGGTTATATAGGCTGCCATATGGCTAGCCATGGTAGGGCCCACCTTGAGTTTTGTGCCACATTCTTGGTTTTTGTGCATAAGTACTCGTTATACGTGTCGATCTTGATTTACGTGCAACCAGGTATTATTTCTAATGTATAGGTCCAGGTACAAGACTAAGTGAAGTCTTATTACGGTCTAGTTGGTATGGTTCTTATAGTTTAATTAGTAACATCATCCCATTGACACAGTCACGCAACTAAAATAACATAATAATAAGCCATTCCAACTAGAAACATCATCCGTCTTTGTTGAGTCTACCGAAATCCCATTTTGTGAAACTACATGCCCAAGAATTTTACTTCTTTCAACCAAAACTCACACTTACTAAACTTAGCATAGAGGCAATTTTCTCTGTGTGTCTGAAGTGAAATCTGTATGTGCTTCTCGTGCTCTTCTTCTCTCTTCGAATAAATGAGGATATCGTCGATAAACACGCTAATGAATGGATCCAAGAAGGGTCTGAACACCCAATTCATCAAATCCATAAATACAGTCGGGTCATTAGTTAATCTGAAAAGCATAACTAAGAACTCACAATGCCCATATCTTGTTTTGAAAGCTATTTTGGTTTATCTTCAGGTCTAATAAGTCATTGGTGGTATCCAGATCGTAAATCAATCTTCAAAAATGTTGTTGCTCCTTGTACTTGATCGATTAAGTCGCCTATCCTGGAAAGTGGGTACTTGTTCTTGATAGTGACCTTATTCAATTCTCTATAGTCAATACAGAGTCGAAAGTTTCCATTCTTCTTTTTAACAAACAGAACTGGGGCTCCCCAAGGTGGCGTGCTAGGCCTAATGAATCTAAGATCTTTTAACCCTTTCACTTACTTCTTCAGCACCAGCAATTCTGTTGGGCCATATGGTAAGGGGTCTTAGATAATGGTGTCATTCTAGGTACTAGCTTAATGAAATAGTGAATCTCACATTTAAGTGGTAATTCAGAGATGTTCTGAAAGACATCTTCATAGTCTCAAACTATCAGAATCTGAGCGATCATCAAGTCTTAGCTTGTGGATTCCATAGCGGCTAAGCGACTTGTAAGAAAGGCATCACTAGTGGGATTACATTGAAAATTGAAAGGTGGAATCCCTGATACTGAAAACATGATCGACTTACTAGCACAATCTAACTTTGTATAATACTTAGTAAGACAGCCAAATCCTAAGATCATATCGAATTCCTTTATGGACAGAACAATTAAGTCTGCGGGTAGGTTCCTATCCTCTAATGTCAAAGTGCAGTCCTTGCACACCTTTCCTAGCTTCACGATCACTTCTAAAGGTGATACTGCATTCAGAGCTTCCTTAAGTGCTTGGGGTACTAAACCCAATTATCGTATAATCTCAAAGGCAATAAATGAATTTGTAGCACCAGTATCAAAAAGTACTTTAACTCGACTAGCATATGATGAGAGTGTACCTTCCAAGTTCTACTATTCCTTTTCATCATAACCAACCACCTCGGGTATGATAGCATTCAGTCGAGCCTTACCAGCTTGACCTTGAGTAGTTAGCCCGTGATAGTTTTCCCTTGGTGCCTTGTAATTCATGTGCCCTCTCTTGCCACAGTTATAGTAGACAACATTAGCTCAGTTGTTGGTTTTAGGGGCTGTGCAGTCTCGTGCCATGTGTCCAGAGATCCCACAATTGAACATCCATCCTTGTTGTTCCAATGGCTGTGGTTGGCACTTGTGGTTCTAGACGTGTTGCTTTCTTGTCCTGGGGAAGGGTGGGTCCTGGTGTTTTGCCACTATTCCATTGACGCTTGTTTCCTTGGAAACGAGCCGGTGGTCTTTCTCTTGGTCCATTCTTGAGCAAGGTTGGTTAGTGTGCCATTTTCTTTGGGCCCTAACAGCCATCTCTTTCTAACCCTGCTGCCAACCTAACCAATGCCTCAAAAGTTTGATTCAAGTGTCTCAATTTCATATGCCAGAGGTGCGAATTAAGTCCTTGGTAAAGTTTCTTGATCTTCTTTTGAGGAGTCTCAACCATGTGAGGGGCAAAGCGGGACAGGCATTCAAATTGTGTTGTGTAGCCTTACATCATCCTATTTCCTTGGGTTAAATTAATAAATTCCTTCTCTCTCTTGTCCTTTTCGTCGTCAGGAAAATACTTTTCCAGAAATTTCTCTTCAAAAGTAGTCTAGGTCATTCTTCTTGAAGCTTCTACTCCGATGGTTACCCTCTCGGCTTCCCACCAATTGGCTGTCGTATACGTGAGATGGAAAGTGGCGAGATGGCGCTTGTCCATCTTGAAGCCTTCGATTAATTCAAAAATATAATCCATATCCCTCAGCCATTGCTCTGCTCGCCAAGATTCACTGGTGTTGTTAAACCTATTAGGGCGTAAAGCTCTAAATCCTTCAAGCAGTTTGTCGCGTGTCTAGGGTGGGGGTGCAATGGGGTTGTTGTTGTGGTTGCCATTGCTGTGGTTGTTTCCTATACAATCTAGATACTGTAGAAATGCACCAAAGATCCCAGTAGGATCTATACCTTCGTGAATGGGATCTGGTGGTCCTCCATTGCAATTTCTTCTCGGTCTTCCTGCCATCATGCTTCTGTGCTTATGTACCTACATGAATATCTATTGGTTACTCTCTAGTCCTAACCATGGTTATGAGATTTATAAATGATTGGATGTATATAAAGTAATTCTAATATAAGTACATAATACATCAAGTATTTACATCATCATATAGTGCATTATGTAAGGAAAAACAAGTCTCAATTGACAACTATAAATATTTACATAGTACAACATTGTTATAAAAACATTTAAATAGAAAAGTGTCCATGCTGAATATTTATATAGTAGGGAATAGTACCAAAAACATACAGGGGAAAGGCATACAAATGACTACTAACACGTGTTACATGCCTGAGAGCGTACTATATACACAAAAGATGGGCTAGTAGCCCTATTACATGTAAAGCTCTAGATACTGGGGATCTAATCCCAAAAGTCATCTATGCCTGACTCGTATGGTGGAGCATCATCCTGAATCAGAATCTCCTTAGGTGCAAAGGAACCCAGTTTAAGTATGGGTCAAACTCATCGATCATCTCATTATCATCGTCGTCCTCTATGTCCTCCTCGAAATCATCCTCAACCTCTTGCCCTCCATCCTCTATGACTATCATTGCTCCATCCGTATCGGCATTGTCACGCCCCGAAGTACCAAAAATAGGGAAAAATAAATTTCCTTTATGGGTTCGTAGACACGTGACTGGTTGTGAGTGTCACCTGATTGTCCAAACATGCTTATAACAATAATGTGATATGGAAAAGTGACTAAGTTCAGCGGAAGCAGAAATTTAAAACATCCAAGTCTTACATCAGTAGTATATTACAGGCCAAAAAGATGTCCAAAAGATACATATTACAAGACCAGCTAAACTATTACATCACTAACATAATAATAACAGAATTATAACAAAAGAAAAAGCTCCAAAGTCTTCAGCTGGCGAAACCGTAGCCTTCCTCGTAGTAATCTTCACCAGCATAGTCTTCAGTAGTAAAGTCAGCATCTTGATAGCAGTCGGCTCCGTCTGGACCTGCAAAGGCTGGACGTGGAAGGTCCAGCGGCATGAAAAGCCGTTAGCGGTTAAGCTAAGTGAGGGTCCCCTTAAGGTTACCACCACTTAAGGTAAGTTATTCTTCATCTCTTCTTATTTCTCGAAACCATTTCTCGTTCATCATTTCTTATTCTCGATACTATGTCTTGTTCGTCTTTTCTTATTCTCAAAACCATGTCTTATTTAAACCCAATCATTCCTTTTGAAACTTAACCCAAAACTGAACTGACCAATGACATTGACTGAAAGAAGACTTAACTCCAAACGCTTTTACTGGTCAAGAAAGAACAACACTCAACAATGAATAGTTAACTGTCGCCCAACTGGCACTCAAACTATCGCCCAAATGGCATAAGTGTGCGGGACATTAACAATCTCTTGGTCGAACACGTCATGCCGATCCTCAGGTCGCCCGCACGTTACCGAACACGTCATGCCGATCCTCAGACCAAGGGTACGGGAAATTAATAATCACTTGGACGAACACGTCATGCCGATCCTCAGGTCACCCGTACATAACCGAACACGTCATGCCGATCCTCAGTCCAAGGGTGCGGAAAAATAATCAACCACTTGATCGAACACGTCACGACGATCCTCAGGTCATCCGCACTTGACCGAACACGTCATGCCGATCCTCAGATCAAGGAACAAAACATAACTCACCAATCGACTCCATGGAATAATCGAGAGACCAACTTTGCAAGAATTATCCAAACACGACACAAAAGTTCACGAATCAACTTTGACCGGTAGTCACACGACTAGAAACGAGGCCCAATGACCCTTATTCACATTAAATCTGTTATCGAAGATTTTATCGTTATTTTCCGTGTTCGTACGTTTCGTAGTTTAGTTGGTTAATATCATCCATTTATAACCGCTAATATTTCGCTATACGTCCGACATTCCGTTTTCCTCTCAATATACTTACGATAGAAACTTTCCCGATCACTTATCAACGCAATAATCGTGCCATACAATATATTTATAGTTTGGGTATGAACTTTCCAACGGTCATTAAACTATATTCACGTAGCTCATGGATTTATAATCATGGATTTAATACCAATAAAACATATAGATGAAACCCATAGCATACTCATCTTCGCGATAGCACTACCATAGCACAAGATTTTTATAACAACACAGGTACCGAAAAACTAGCATCAACAATCAACACCATGCATAACAAAACATCATACAAAAAAAACTACACAATCTACCAAGATACATTTTCACTGTGTTGACTGAATATGATTTATTTGGGCATGATAAATTGCTTTGTAGATCAAACTCAAAACTAAAACATTGTAGATAATAGGAATATCTTCATGTACAAAAAAAATCTAGCTTCAATTACATTTTTGAGCTACTGAAACTATTTATTTTACGAGACATTTCTTATATCTCGGACTGTTCTGTCCCAGATTTATAGTACTGCATTGTACGTGAATTTCACCTATGAAGGAGGGGTTTTTAGACTGAGCTATAGAAGGGTTATTTGTAGATAAATGAGTTAGCTGTTACCACAAAAAAACCTATCTTAATTCGGATTTTTGAGCTGCACAAAACATTCATTTTACTAAACTATGTTCTGCTGAAAGTTTCAGTTTCTCAGATTTATAACACTGCGTTGTACATGCATTTCACCCATGAAGGAGTGATTTCTAGACTGATCTATAGAAGAGTTATTTGTAGGTAAATGAGTTAGATTTTACCACAAAAAAACCTAGCTTAATTCCGATTTTTGAGCTCCTTAAAACATCCATTTTACTAAACTACATTCTGCTGGAAGTTTCTGTTTTCCCAGGTTTATAACACTACATTGTACATGCATTTCACCCATGAAGGAGTGATTTCTAGACTGAGCTATAGAAGAGTGATTTGTAGATATAGGAGTTATATTTTATCACAAAAAAATCTAGCTTAATTCTCATTTTTGAGCTGCACAAAACATTCATTTTACTAAACTATGTTCTGCTGAGAGTTTCAGTTTCTCAGATTTATGGATTTGTCTTGCATGTCATGAAAACTTCAACACAACAACATCAAACTTCTACTAAACATTAATACATACTATATATGTTCTAAATTGAGTTAGATTACTCACAATAACTTGAAACTAAGCTTGGATTGTTGATTTGAGCTTGATGGAGCTTGAACTCAACTTCACTAGTGAACTTCCTCTCCTTCTAACTTTCTATTTCTTTCTTTATGACACTCATGAGCTTCTAAGTTTCCTCATCTCCTCTCTAGAGTGCAGATTATGGAGAGTCTAAGAGAGTTATGGATGCATATAGGAGTGGTTATATAGAAAATGCAAGTGCTAGGTGTCCTATTGCATGCTTGCATGCTAGGACATGTGTCCTTGTAGTGGACATGTGTCCAAAGGGATGCCATGTGGTTGCCACATGGCCGGCCATGTGGGGCCCACCTCGGGTTGTGTGCCACTTCCTCGGTTTACGTGCATAAGTTCCTCGGTATACGTGTTAGTCTCGAATTACGTGCAAACTGGTATTATTTCTAATGTCCGGGTCCAGGTACGGGACTAAGTTAAATCTTATTATGGTCGAGTCGGTAAGGTTACTACAGTCTATATGGTAATACTACAACACGTCCATACCGTCACGTAATTAAAATAATAATATATTAATATAGTCGGTCCAATACAGAAATTCGAAAAACTGATATTATTAATGAAAAAAAAATTACAGGTGTTACATCTTCCACCACCTATTAAAGGATTTCGTCCTCGAAATCAAAGCTTATCTAGGTACAAAACAGAGAAGGATATTTCTCTCGCATCTCTAACTCCATTTCCCACGAAGCTTCTCTTTCACCGTGATGATTCCATTGAACTTTCACTAATGGGATCTCCTTGTTCCTCAGCTTCTTGGTTTCTCGACCCAAAATCTTGTTGGGTCTCTCTGTGTAAGACACGTCATTATTCGCCTCAATGTCCTTGAAGTCGATTACACGTGGCATCGTGCCCTGATGATACTCCTTCAACATACTGACGTGAAAAATATTGTGAATACCTGACAACCTTGGTGGCAACATCACTAACTTCTAATATCCTACGTGGAATTTCTGGAGAAATGCAGGTGCTACATCTCTACCCATCTTATCAGAGGATTTCATCCTCAAAATCTAGAGTTTGCTAGGCCTTAGAAAGTACAAGGTACTAATCATATCTCAGATTTTAAGGTTGTGAGGTTCCCACAAGCCAACTAATCAGACCTTCTCACAAATTCTTTCAAACGTCCAAACTTCTTTGCTAAAACAATGCCAAGTAAAATTCAAAGTTCTGACATTGAATATGGCACCTTCGGTCTTTCGTCTTGTTCATTGATGGGATTGATTTTGTGATCTGTAAGTTCTCTTTTGGGATCTTCTTTGTGGTGGAACCTTGTTCTGAGTTTCTCGTTCCGGACAATCTTTGCGCACACGTCCAGTCTTTCCACAATTGAAGCACCGCGTCTATCAACTTGTGAGCTATTTCGGTGCTTTGCATTCTTTGAAGTGATGTCCAGATATTCCGCAACTGTCGCAGATATCACGTTGCTTTGGATGTGTCTGAACAACAGTCTAATTTACTTTACTTTCATTATTTCTTTTGCCTCTTGTGATGATTTTTGATGTATCCAGAGTTTTTCTCAATGATTGTGGACTTCATTCGAGTAGTTGTTCGGGATACTGGTTTGTTTCTTCTACGTGCAAGATTCTTACCTCTCAGCTTCTTGATGCGATGGTTGAGAAGTCTAGTTGGTCTCACGATTGTCTTCTATAACTTGTAGGGGTCGTGGCGTCCTTTTATGCGTGTTATTGTGATTTAGTTCCTTTGCGTGTCGATATGAAATTGTCGTGGAGTTTCGGCATCGTAGGTGATGACACAAGTCGTTAAGAAATTTGTCCATGCATTAATTAATACCAAGCATATAAGTTGTTACTGGTAATTGGAATAGGATTGAATTCACTTGTAAGGAGTTGAATTCATAACAAAATGAATACTCATTATGTACTGAGTTAAAAACGAAGGGGTACGTGATCAATCACTTGTACGTAGGATCACAATGTATAGAATGAGTATCTGAGAATAACCATTATATGATTACTATAGGACAATCATAGTAATTCAATGACTATAGGCGCATGGCCTCCCAGGTAGGACATAAGAATTCCTTATCTCATGAGCCAATAATTTAGGTGAAGCCTTAATGATAAAAGTCAAGGTTACCAATAAGAAGAATTTGTGAAATGAAAGGAAATTAAGTCTAATTTACAAAGGGGTGCAATATGCTTGAGTCCCTTAGGTGAACAAATACAAAGAGATCCTTTGCAATAATGTCAAGGGATACACACTTGCAAAAGTTGGTCAAACGGTTGACAGTCCAAACGGTTTACAAAGATTAATTTAACAGATCATAAGTCCAAATGACTTATAGTGATTGGTTTATTAATGAATTATTGGAATCGATTTTCATGATGATAAGTCCAAAGAGGTAACTTATAGCATTAGAAAGCAAATGAATTCACAATTGGATTTATCACTGATCAGAATGATCCAAAATCTTGTTAAGTGAAATTAGAGAGGACAACGAATAACTGTCAATTAGTGAAACAATAAAGGACATCCCAAGGTTCATCATAAGGATAATTGATCTAAAGCAACCAATGACAGAAAATAGTGGGTTTACTCAAAAGGAGTTAAATCAAAAAGATGAATATAGTTACTCAGGCTTACATGGTTTAAATTTATAACGTGCGCAGGGTTAGAGATGCATTTCTTCAGTGTGTTGATGGAACATCGGTGTTGTAAACCTGAAACGTGTCTTCTCTTGGTAGGTCCTATGCGATCTGATCATTGGCTTGAAAGTGGAATGCAGTACTCATCTTCACTAATATTCGCGATGCGAGTCATTCGTTGTGATTAAACGTGGTCGATGTCAGCAGTCTATGAGATCGTTCGATCTATTGAAGGTATGTTCTATTCTTGCGTCTTCCATCGCCTCGGGTTAAGTCAATATCTCATATGCTCCTTGTAGTAGGGTTGACCTTGGTAGTGTAGCAGGTTGTGGCTTGAGTGGTCTCAAAAGCAATTCTGAATGGGCGATATGGAGGTGTCTAAACAACTCGTTTCCATAGTCACTTGCGTTGGTGCCGTCAGCGGTCTTCCATAAGCCTTGTATCAGTCTTCCAAATACAATGGTGGGATCGATCTCCTTAGGTATTATGTTGCTTAGCCTTCTGGACTGGTCCTCAGTTGTTTGAGATGATTCATCCATTGTAGAGATCGAGAAGATTCTTCTATTCCTACGTATGAGTTCGTGTCTATAAGGTTTCTATCATACCTTATGTGAAGCAATCATAACCTGTTATATTTCACATTATGGTTATCATCATAATCCCGGTAGCTAGAATACGATGATTCAAACGATTGAACAGATTGACCCAAAATGAAGCCGAATCTGAAAAGGCATATGAATTCTCACAGATAGAAGTACAATAGTAGAATGATGTGATCCATTCAAGAATAAGATGTAAATCTAACAATGATTGAATGACTGTTTACTATGGAAGAAATCGTAGTATCTCAAGATTTATAGGAAATGAAAGTAACTGATGGCATAAGGCCTTCAACGAATGAAATAAGAATTAGGTATTTCATAAGTGAAATAATCCAAACAAAACCCCACTGATAAAGAATAAGGTAGCAACTGAGAGAGACAATAAGAGGTCAAGATGTTCAGAGAGTACAACATTTTTTTTTTGAGTTCATGGCAAGAACAAGGACAGAGAACTCATTTAGGATTATTTCAAATGAAATAAACTTGTAAGAATTTGTTCAAGGAATAATAAGTCAAAAAGAATGACTTTGCAATACTAGTGGTCGAACTTGTTCTCAAAAGAATTTGTCAAGAATCGGATGATCAAGGTACGAACTTAAGAATCGTTGACTGGGGAATTTCTAAAAATTCAAGGAAATGAATTACTTATCAAGGAGTGTATCACAATAATTATTGATGGTAATCGGAGCCACTTTACAAAATATATAGATCCCTTTTCCAGAAGAAATGACCATTAGAATAGAAGGTATCGATTTACTCAAAGAGAGTAGAATGAGTAGAAAGGATATGACTGCTTACTATGGTACTTGACACGAGAATTTTTCTGTGCGCTCTTGTGCAATACCCAAGTGTAGGTAGACGTGCAAGTAATATCTGGTAAGACCAGGTCGATCCCACAGGGAAGGTGTTGACCTATTGAATTAGACTAACCTCAAAAGAAAGCAAAATAAAATGAATAAGATTAAGCAATGGTGCGGAACACAAAGTTCCACAGCTAAGATTACTAAGGAAAATGATTAACGATCTAACTAGCTACTTAAAACAGTACTCTAAATTAGGATGTTTGACTTAAAGGAAAAAGTGTTGGGATTACACGAATCCGCAGTAATCTAGCTGTCTACCATACAGTTGCCTTGAAGCACAAAGGAGTACATTACCCACAGTTTTCCGTATTCCTCTAAAGATGGAGAATCCATGGCCCTTTCATGACCGGGACCAGATCATCACAATTAAATTAAAATACGTAAAAGCGGTTTAATCCAATAGTTAAGACTCGCATCCTCAATGGTGTTAGCATTGAAGATGGTTTGCAAAATGTATTGAAAGAAAATGCCTTAGGGCCTTAGTTTTAAAAACTGTTTTGACAGACTGAGCATTTTTTTGGGACAGAATGATAACAAATCTTAAAACAAAAAGGTCCTGGAATACTGCAGGGAACATCCTCAAGAATCAGGGAGTTCGATCGATCGACACACTTTCGATCGATCGAAGACCTTCATCCCTCAATCGATCGAACTGACTTCGATCGCTTGACTGTCTCTGGTTCGATCGATCGAACTAACTTCGATCGATCGAACACAGCGATTATTCTGCTGCATGGCAGAAGCTGGAGATCACTGTTTCATCGTGTTCTCCCAACCTGGGACTACTCAGACATCGTCTGGAGAGTCACTGATTGATATTTAACGTAAATAAACATTAACACCTTGTTTGGTTGCGAGTTTTTCATGGAAAATCTAAAAACTATGGTTGTGAAAATATCTAGCATACAATACCACAAAATGAGCGATTAAACTACGACTACCAAGTGCAGAATATAGATAGACAATATATAGATAACCTGGAATGAAGAATACTTGTATTAAACTTAGAGAAATCCGGTTCACAATGCAAAACTCAATGGAAACCTACAAAAACACAAGCAAACTCTCTATCTCTCTCTAAAACTGTAAAAATGTAAAGTGGGCGTCCCTCTATACGTATACAATACACATATATATAAGAAACCTAAGAAACTAGGGTTAAAAAACCCGCATCTGCTGCGCACATGAATGTTACTGGTAATACCCCGTTCGATCGATCGAACTGCTCTCGATCGATCGAACCCTTAAGCCTCAAGCGCTTCAACACTCTTCAAGCGATCGAACTCTCGATCGATCGAACCGTCTTAGATCGATCGAGCTCCACATTTCAGCTTTGACTTCTTTTGTTTTCATTCCAGCATTCCATTTATTCTGATGTTCATCTGTTTAGTCCACACAGCAGTAATCTGCACCAACAACAGCTAAAACAATACAACTTGTCATAGATTAATCATATTGTATGAAAATTAGCCTTGCAATGCAAATCGCAGATAAAACGGGAAGTTGTGATAAAAACTAATACAATTCTTCCTTTTAGCGCGGTTGTATTTTACAAATACCCCCGCTTTGCACAACCCCCAACTAGCTTATTGCTAGTCCCTAGCGATAAAGCGAAAATAAAATAAACTACAAATTCCTAAACTAATACAACCACAACTAAGAAAACAAAGGAAAACTAAAAACAACCTAAACTAAGATAGAAAGAAAGATCCTAACTCACTTTCGCAGGAATCGCGGTTGCATTTAGCAAATGCAACAAGCCGTTAAACCCCTAGGTTCCCCCTAGTGGACGAGTGTTGTCTCGTGAGGGTTTGCAGTGAATATACCCACAAAATTCTCCAATTTTAAGCTCAAAAAGATTTAGAATAACTTGTAGAATCCCCCCTTCCATTCAATTGTTAATTAAGCTCCACAATAATATACTATCCTCTATCAACCCATGAAAGAGACCCACATGCTCCCCTATATCACCAAGTAAAATATAACAAATATATTACCATCATGCACCCGTGTGTGTGTGTGAAATTAACAACCATGCGTCCAACCCTATTAAGAGTTATCTAGACTATTGTACTTTGGAAAACTTGCAGTTTTAGCTCAATTCTCACATTGGTCACACTCAAAAAGAACATCTCTCAGAAACTTGCTTTACAATGATCACACATCGTATGAAAGCTTTGATAAGGATGATATTATAAGTGCTAATGCTTTCATACTTGACTCTATGAAAAACGGACATTTAAGAGTGTATAGTCTCAGGAATGGAACACTACTTACTAGAGGAGCGAAATACCGTGGATAACTCAACTCACACTTCCATGTTCAAATCAATTATTGAGAATCTTCAAGACTTTGTCTTGCGGCTTTTATTTAGTAGGGGGGAGTGTTGTAGAGAAGAGTGTGCTTTTTAGTATGTGACGGAATTTCAACTTCTCTTTTTATTCTTCATTCTTTTCTCCACCCAATCTCCCATTCATTTCGTATGCTCTTTTTTTTTTTTCTTCTCCTTCATTCATCCTTTTTTCATATTTTTTTTTTTTTTTTTTTAATATCCCACAACTACTTTCTTCCATTTCACATACTTTGATGACTCATTCTCAACAAATATATCAAACGGCTCAATGAGGTCAAGGTATAGATCAAGGGTATGGATTCTTGTGATTACATTGGAAATATTTAATTGGTGTGAGATCAGGGATGAAACAATTCAATGAATGTAAGTGAAAGTTATATCAGGTAAAAGAATGGGTAAACGATGGCTTGAATCATTTTCTCAACTTTCAATTTTTAGCACTTAAGTGTTCATTGAGTGTAATTGGTAAATCCTGAACGTTCTCCTCTAACAAACAGTCAAAACTTTTAAAGAAAACTGAGACTTAACAACGAATTCATCAAGTATATGCAAGAAAGACCATTCGACAATGTATGAGAATCCCCTCAGAAATGACGATTGGCTCAATAGCTCACAAAGGGTTATTAGCCTCCACTACTTGTTCTTTTCGCACAATATTCATATTAACTCAATTTTCAGGTTTTCTACATAGCTGCCAATTAATGTGCAAAAGTATTGGGTACATAAATAGCTTTACAAATGCAATTCATTTCAGTGATACAGAAAACGCGTGGAATTAATCCATAAAAATATGAGAATACTACAAATGTGTCATTGTCTAATCAACAAGCAGGAGAGATTATTCAGAGTTATTCTAACAATACGATTCAATAATAAAAATTTCAAAATTTTCAAAATTTTGACAGACTGTGTTCTTGTTAAATTTAAAACATATCCAAGTGCTAAACCTATCTATTACGGGTGTATACCTATCTATTCTCTCCTACCCCCAACTGAAAACAACAAAGTCCCCAGAAGTTGATTTTCAACAAATAAAATAGATGGGTATCACCTGTATGGAGCAAATTGATGATAGCAAGCATAGCAACCTAGCATAGAAAAACAGAACACAATCTCCAAAACAAACAGGATCAATAGATAAAAGTAACACGATAAAAACCATGATCCAACCAATCTTAAACCACTGTAATATGAACAGAATAAAATAAAATAAAAGCAGGGATAAATACTGTCCATATAGAATCAACCAACCAAATAGTCCAACCAAAACAACCAACCAGTCCATCCAACCAAAACCATACCCAAAAATAGTACAACAACTAACCAAAAAAAAACAAAAACACCACCTCCCCAACTAAAACTAATCGACCCCGGATGGTGCGTCATCAGCTACATCAGAAGGGATATCGATAGGAGCAGGCGGCAACGAGGTAGTAGCAGGGGCTGCAGCAGATGGATCGGCAAGTGGTGGATCGGCTGCAGCAGAAGAAGTGGATGGACCTGTAGTAGCGGAAACCGGGGCAGCAGCAGATGATGGATCAGTAGTAGGTGGTGCAGACGGGGCCATCGATGGATGCTGAGTAGAGTGAACGGCCTGATCAACCCCAATCTGAATCAATATGGACTCCAGCAAGGTCTGCAGATGGTCCATCCGGCCCTCGAGTCTAATCCTGGCCTCTCTCTCCTCCAATAGTAGCTCGTGAACCGTCGGGAGAGGCACAGAGGAAGAAGACTCTCCCTGGGCCTGAGTCTGCGACCGCTGTCGCAGCTCAAACTGCTGAACCACAGCAATCGGATCGTCCTCATCATCATCGGAATCAAGCTCCTCCACCTCAGTGAGTGTCCCTGAAGCTCCTACCTCCGTGTCCGTCCCACCACGCCTCTTCTTCCTCCCCCTCACCCGCGATTTCCCTTTTCCCTTTCGCTTCCTCTTCTGAGCGTCGGAGCGACGAGCAGCCGCCTCGCTAAATCTGCGGGGAGAAGGGCGAACATCATCGCCAGCAAGCACGGGGAAACCGGCCTCAGCCATCACCCTCTGAATAGCCCAAGCACCCTTCAGGTGCTTCTTAGACGAGATAAAACGGGTGGGGTGGACCATAAAGTCAATATAGAGGCGTGGTATGAAAACTGGCTGTCCCGTCCCCACTGCATATAAGACTCACGCATACCAAGCCGCGATCTTCTCTCGATAGGAAGTCACTAGGAGGCAGTTGCTGAGGACCAAGTGGATCATGTGGTAGCCATCAGTGAGAAAGTGGTCCTCAATCAAAGCATCGCCATCCCAAGACGGAACAGCACCTCCAGTGAGCTCACGGATAATAGTGGATGGTGGGGTCACTGGTGCATCAGGCCGGTGGGGGCAAACATAATCAGGTACCTCTGGTACCCCCAACGCGGCTGAAACTGTAGCTGGACTGATAATGAATGGGCGACTCCGGAAGAAGGCATGGTAGGTGAATGGTGCAACCGGGTCGCGGATCATAGTCGCACAAGCACCTCGAATCCAGGAAAGATTGACACTCTTGGCCAAAGAAAGGAGATGGAACCAGTGAGGCATAGAACGGATCCGTGTCAGGAACCATGGGCTCTCTGTCCAGACGTACTCAATAGGGCGCTCGACCATCACCATCCTCGTCTGAAAGTGCCGCTCGTACCATAGCCTATCCTCGTCATTCCGGAACCCATGTGCGGGTACCGGATCTGGTATAATAAGGCTGAGGGGCTTGGACTTATGATAGCCCGTCACTGGATTCATGTCGGCAGCCCTGAAAATAAGACACAACATGATACAGATAAGACTAGGGAGAAAAAGAAACAAAACTGCCACTGCTTGAGTTCGATCGATTGAACTGGGTTCGATCGATTGAACTGGAGTAGGCTTCGATCGCTTGAACATTGTTCGATCGCTCGAACAGCTCCCCTTCGATCGCTCGAAACCAGTTCAAGCGATCGAGCACAGCGGTGTGCAGCGATCACAGAATCAAAAAGGAAACAACGAAAAGAAGAGAACAAGGATATAGAAGTGAAAACTAAGACCAAGGGGACACCCCCTTGGGATTTCTAACGAAAAGAGAGAGAAAACACAAGTAAAAACAATCGTGGGCCTACCTCGGTGTGGAAGCACACAGTGAAGGTGGAAGGGATGTTGAGATGACGATGAGGCTGAATAGAGGGATGATCTGGGCGTCTTATTGAGTGCAAGGAATCGAAAATTTTCGAGTCGCCCCCTCCTCTGTGCTCGAGCGCTCGAGAGTGAAAGTGAGGGAACTGAAGAAGTGTTCTGAAGACGCTTCGTTTAAAAGCTTCGTTCGATCGATCGAACTATGGTCGATCGATCGAAAACAAATCCCTCAATCGATTGAACATAAAATACAAGCGCTTGAACCTCCAGGTTTCGATCGATCGAAATGAGTTCGATCGATCGAACACAAAAATGTTAGAATTCAATGGGGAGCATGAACCACATCACTCCCAACTATCAGAAACAAATCTGGACATGCAGAGAGACTAAAAAGCAGTTGGAGTACAGGCATGTAAGATAGAAATTCATCCTCAGAATAGAAAATTGCAATTTATATAGAAATAAAACTTTATAATTGCACCCAAATTGCACATTATTACCCCCAACTGTGTTTAAGACCTTATTTAACTAAAGAAAACTAAAAATAAAACTAAAACCAATAACATTTTGTCAAGGATTACACTCCAGTTGATAAACGAAAAGATGAAATGAACAAAAACAACTGAAATGCAGCACTAATCTTCGAGTATAAAGATTTCCTCTTCCACAATCTCTTCATAACCCGCCGAATCTGCAGAAGTGAAGTCCAAACTCGATGATTCCCTTTCCGAGAACAATCGAAAAGCAGCAAGGATATCATCACACAAGCCTGGCGTCTCCAAAGAATTGACAGCCCATGCAAGAGGTGATCCGGATGGAGACATGGATAAAGGGGTATAATTTCGCAATAGACTGTCCTCTCGCGGCGGAGTGTGTGGGGGCCTTATGTAGGGCCCAAGACCATGAATCAGTTGATGTGGAAGGAATACTGGAATACCATTTAGGAACATAGTGACAATCCTGGACAAAAGACAACAAACCGAAATTAAAATAACAGAACACAAGAAACACGGATTAACACGAAAAGAAAAACAATGAATAGAAACAAAAATACAAAGAAATGTGACAAGTTCCAACCTCACTATTGGCATAGGTTCCCAAAATGCACTGGCTGGTAAGGGGCATTGGAGCCTGAATAGCAGGAAGCTCAGGTGCACATAGCGGTATGGGACCAACTCAGGAACAAGGAAATCGTCCACGAACACAAAGATGGCATTATGGCGGTCTGGGACGACATCCTGGAGGTCATGATCTTCCCATGGCTCCCACATATCATCATTTTCCCATTGGGCCATGAGTGCATCATCCACCATTCGTCCCATGTACAGGTCTTCATCCTCCTCCACATCATCGTCATCCTAAAATCCCATATTTTCGTATGGATTGATGTCCAGGAGGGCTGGTGGATATGGAATGTACCCTTGAGCAACATCAATAAGAGAATGAGCTTCAGGATCTTGGTGAAGCAAGGGGCAGGGTGTGAGTTCACCCTCAGTCCAGGTACCACAACGACATTCTGAATCAGCCCAAGAACCGACAGAATGAACATCATCACCTCACATCTATGCACATGCAACAGAGTGGTTTAAGGTATAATGGATTAGAACTAGATCACAAACACGAAATAAAGAACGAAAACCAAAAAGAAACAAAAGAGAGAGAAACTAAAATGCAAGGAAAGAAAAGAATTACAACAACAATTTGGAACTTCACTTTGGATTTTTAAGTATGAGAATAGCTGGGCTCATCCAGCTGGATGTGCTCAACTTCAGTGTGGAAGTTCTCCAAGAACGGTTTCAATCTTTGTCCATTGACCTTGAAACAATCATCGTTCTTTGGATTGACGATTTCAACCGCCCCGTGTGGAAAAATAGTTTTTACGATGAACGGGCCTGTCCAACGGGAACGGAGTTTTCCTGGGAAAAGGTGGAGGCGAGAGTCATACAGCAAAACTTTCTGCCCCGGCTCAAATGATTTACGACAAATCGTACGATCATGGCGAGCCTTCAACTTTTCCTTATGCAACTTTGCAGAGTCATATGCATCTCGTCGTATTTCCTCTAGCTCTGCAAGCTGGAGCTTGCGTAGCTGACCTCCCTCTTGAATATCAAAGTTCAATGAGCGCGTTGCCCAGTAAGCTTTATGTTCAATTTCAACGGGGAGGTGGAAAGCTTTCCCGTAAACCAGTCTATACGGGGACATACCAAGATTCGTCTTATAAGCAGTACGGTATGCCCATAACGCGTCAGTCAATTTGTATGCCCAGTCTTTTCGATTGGAACTAACCGTCTTTTCGAGAATATGCTTGATTTCACGGTTAGCCAATTCTGCTTGCCCATTTGACTGTGGATGATAGGCAAGAGCGATTTTATGATGGACTCCGTATTTCTTGAGAAGTGACTCCAAGGGCCTATTGCAGAAATGCTTGCCTTGGTCACTTAGTAAAGCTTTCGGAGTACCAAAACGAGACAAAATATGCTCTCTCAGAAATGACATGACCGTTCTGTGGTCATTTCGTCTCGTTGGTATCGCTTTTACCCATTTTGATACATACTCCACAGCAAGGAGTATGTATTCGCAGTTGTTAGACTTGGGAAATGGACCCATAAAATCTATGCCCCAACAATCAAATATCTCAATTGTGATGATAGGGGTTAAAGGCATAGAATTCCTTTTAGAAATCGTTCCAAACTTTTGACAGCGTTGGCATGTCTTGCAAAAGGAATAAGCATCTTTGAAGACTGTGGGCCAGTAAAACCTGCTTTGTAGGACTTTTTGTGCGGTCTTCTGTGACGCAAAGTGGCCACCGCATGCCTCAGAATGGCATGATGCTAATATTACAGTTATATCCTCATTGGGGACGCAGCGCCTGATGACCTGATCAGCACAGTACTTGAAAAGGTATGGGTCATCAAAGAAGAAATGGCGCGCGAAGGAGAGGAACCGTTTCCTATCTTGGTTCGACCAATGAGTTGGTGTTTCACCCGTGACGAGGTAGTTTACAATATCAGCATACCAAGGCAGACTACTTACTGCCAGTAGTTGTTCGTCTGGGAACTCGTCCTTAATGGTTTGGGATTCAGTGTTGTCGACAAAAGTCAACCGGGACAAATGATCCGCAACCACATTCTCTACCCCTTTCTTGTCTTTGATTGTTAAATCAAACTCTTGGAGTAAGAGTATCCAGCGACTAAGCCGTTGTTTAGCGTCTTTCTTTGATAAAAGAAACTTAAGGGCCGAATGATCTGTAAAACAGACGATTGGTGACCCTATCAGATAAGACCTAAACTTGTCCAGGGCGAATACTACAGCCAACAGCTCCTTTTCAGTGGTAGTGTAATTCATTTGAGCGTCATTCAAAGTTCGGCTGGCGTAGTATATCACATATGGCTTATTATCCTTTCTCTGGCCTAGGACTGCGCCAATGGCGTAATCACTAGCATCGCACATTAATTCAAAAGGCAAACTCCAGTCGGGTGCCTGTATTATAGGTGCGGAGGTGAGGAGCTCTTTTAGATCCTCAAAGGACTTTTGGCAACTCTCTGACCACTCGAATGGTGCGTCCTTAACAAGAAGTTGACAAAGGGGTCGAGAGATTGCACTGAAATTCTGGATAAATCGACGATAAAAACCTGCATGCCCCAAGAATGAACGGATGTCTCTCACTGTACGGGGGACAGGTAGATTTGAGATTATGTCGATTTTAGCCTTATCCACTTGGATGCCTTCATCGGATATTATGTGGCCGAGGACTATTCCCTTAGTCACCATAAAGTGACACTTTTCCCAATTTAAGACTAGGTGTTTGTCCTCACACCTCATTAAAACCTGCTCGAGATTGCTGAGGCAATCTTCGAAGCTATGGCCAAACACTGAAAAATCATCCATGAAGACTTCAAGGATGTTTTCGACCATGTCACTAAAGATGCTTAGCATGCACCGCTGAAAGGTAGCCGGTGCATTACATAAGCCAAACGGCATTCGTCGGTAGGCAAATGTACCAAATGGACAAGTGAACGTGGTTTTCTCCTGATCTTCAGGAGCAATTTCAATTTGATTATATCCACTATATCCATCCAAAAAGCAGTAATACTTGTGACCCGCCACACGTTCTAACATTTGATCCATGAATGGCAAAGGAAAATGGTCCTTTCGAGTCACAGTATTTAACTTCCTGTAGTCAATACACATCCTCCATCCAGTGGGGACACGTGTTGGTACTAATTCACCATCTTTGTTTGGAATGACCGTTATGCCTGCTTTCTTTGGAACTACTTGGGTAGGACTAACCCAAGGACTGTCAGATATCGGATATATCATCCCAACATCAAGTAGTTTAAGCACTTCCTTTTTAACTACTTCTTGCATGTTGGGATTCAGACGCCTTTGCATTTGCCTTGAGGGTTTAGCGTCTTCCTCCAGATATATCTTATGCGTGCATATGGATGGGCTTATGCCTTTGAGGTCAGCAATTGTCCATCCCATAGCATCCTTATGCTTGGTAAGCATTTCCACTAGCTTACTTTCCTGTTCATGAGTTAAAGCAGATGAAATGATCACAGGATAAGTTTTTCCAATCCCTAGGAATGCGTATTTTAGCTCTTTGGGAAGCTCCTTCAATTCTAACTCCGGAAACTGGAAACTAGAGGGCATTACCAACTTGGTTTTAGGAGGCAGTTGTTCATATGGCTGTACCCACATGCAATCGGCTATATCCTCCTCTATCGTATCCATCATAAGACACGTCTGGTTCAGGTCAGCATCCAATGGGGTGGACTCTGCAGGCTGATAGATATCGCCAAATTGAGTCATCACAACTTCCAAAGGATCTTTGTAGTCGACCAAGTCAACTTCATCTTCAATGACCGTGTCTATGTAATGGATTTCTTCCTCATCATCGTATTCTTCAGGTCGGGGATTAGAAAAGATCTTGATATTCAACGTCATGTTCCCGAATACGATAGTCATGATACCAGTTCTAATCTTGATTGTGGCATCAATGGTGTTGAGGAATGGACGTCCAAAGATAACCGGGATATGTGCACCAGGATTAGATACAGGTTCTGTGTCCAATATCACGAAATCAACCGAAAAGACAAAAGAGTCTATTTGGACAAGGACGTCCTCTAACACCCCTCTAGGGTACTTCACAGATCTGTCTGCCAATTGCAAAGCAACTCGAGTGGGTTTGAGTTCACCCAACCCTAGCTGTTTATAGACTGAATATGGCAGCAGGTTCACGCTTGCTCCTAAATCGAGGAGTGTGTTATCTATCTTTTGATTCCCAATTCTGCATGAGACAGTAGGTGTACCGGGATCTTTGAGTTTTGGGGGCAACTCATTTTGAATGATCGCACTGGCTTGGCACGCGACATACGCATGTTTCTTCACGCTTTGCCTCCTCTTGACCGTGCATAGATCTTTGAGATACTTAGCATAAGCCGGCACTTGCTTGATAGCATCAAGGAGTGGAAGGTTAATTTTTACTTGCTTAAACAATTCCAGAAACTCCTGATTCTTTGTCTCATTCTTGGGTTTCTTCCACCGTTGAGGATAAGGTGCAGGAAAAGGGCATTTTGGTGGTTCCTCCTTAACAGACTCCTTCCCATGCCTTCGCTCAACTTTTTCCTCTACTCTAGGAGCTTCAATGTTTACCTTTATTGCCTCGTCATTAGTAGACGGCTCCTCCTCTTGAGTAGATGGTAGCTCAACTTCTTCATCCACCACTTCCTCCTCTTTGTACACTTCGGGAGTGGACAGAGGCATGCTTTTCTCTATGATTTTTCCACTTCTCAATGTAGTCACAGCTTTAGCATGTTCTTGATTGTTAGGACCATTGTTATGTCCCTTTGGATTTGGAAGTGGTTGGGCAGGGAATGTTCCTCCTGAGCCCTCTTGCCATGCATCTATCCTTTCTAATGTGGCAGACATTCTACTCATCATCTGTATGAGTTGCTGCGTTAGATTGGCATTAGCAAGTGGCTCTTCTTCTTGTACCTTCTTGTGCGGTGGCACATAGGTATTGGTTTGTGGTGCATTGGAGGGTTGAGCTTGGTTGTAATTATTGGTTCTGTTTTGATTGTATTGCTGGAACGGCTTATTGTTTTGCCCTTGATATTGATTATTGTTGTAGGGCTGCTGTTGATATTGATTTTGGGTCCCAGCATTATTTCTCCAATCAAAACCGTGGTGATTCCATCTATTGTTACTTTGAAAGTTATTGTTGGAATTCCCCGCCCCTCGAAAACCTTGCATGGCATTCATCTCTATAGGGGCTTGCTCTTGAAAATATGGCACATTAGGACAATATTGAGTTGTATGTCCCAACATGTTGCATGTGCCACATGGTTCCTCAGGCAAGACTTGCCTAGAGCTCTCTCCTTTCATGCTTAACTCTTCTACCTTCTTTGTTAGCTCTGCATACTTAGTCATGAGGTGATCTTCACTGGTTAGCTGGTATAGGCTTTTCTCTTCTACACAGGATATTTGTGAGCATGAAACATTGTCAGAATTTGACCATTCATGAGCGTATTCAGCTAACCATTCGAAATGAGCTTCAGCCTCTTCAGTGTTTTTACGCAGAAATGGTCCAGAGCTCATCGTTTCCACCAACTTCTTTGTTTCACCATTCAATCCTTGATAAAAGAAGCTGATAGTTCGCCATTTCTCAAACCCATGGTGTGGGCATGAGAGAAGCAAATCTTTGAAACGCTCCCACGCTTGTGTGAAGGTTTCATTGCTCTTTTGTTTATAGGAATTGATTTGACGCTGAAGGTCTGTGGTCATGCGAGTAGGATAGAATTTCTTTAGAAACGCAGTGCTCATCGCATGCCAGGTGAAAATTGAATTAGGTTTTAGGGAGTGGAGCCACGCCTTCGCTTTATCTTTCAAAGTGAAGGGGAATAGCATTAGATGCGTCACCTCCCTAGGACAATTTTGCGAGAATGTTTTGCAAACATCCTCGAAGTCAGTGATATGTAAATACGCCTTCTCACTTTCCATCCCATGAAAGGTGGGAAGCAGTTGAATCATCCAATTGCGAAACTGAAATTCGCCATTATGCGGTGGGATTTGAATGCAAGAGGGCATAGGTGCATGTTCTGGTTGCATGAGATCGCAAAG
This sequence comes from Hydrangea macrophylla, assembly GCA_033977485.1. Classification (NCBI taxonomy): domain Eukaryota; kingdom Viridiplantae; phylum Streptophyta; class Magnoliopsida; order Cornales; family Hydrangeaceae; genus Hydrangea; species Hydrangea macrophylla. The sequence continues at coordinate 22,616,126 of CM066992.1, forward strand.
AGGACGGAGTGCCTCATCAATTGGTACCACAACATTGTCACCATTTTCGCTCTGATGATCATCCATTGAAGCAGTTGGAGTGGCTATCGGGTTGATGGAACTATTAGAGTCAGACAGGTAGAAAGGATTTCCAAAAATTCCTTCAATAGAATTATTGGACATGAACTGGGAGAGTCCCTAGGGTGAGTGCTTACCAAAAGAACTGAAAAGAAGAGAAAGTAAAAATAGAAAGAGATGAAGAGAGACCGAGGTGATCTAAGGAATTGATCGTCGCCTTCCCCGGCAACGGCGCCAAAAACTTGACACGGGAATTTTTCTGTGCGCTCTTGTGCAATACCCAAGTGTAGGTAGACGTGCAAGTAATATCTGGTAAGACCAGGTCGATCCCACAGGGAAGGTGTTGACCTATTGAATTAGACTAACCTCAAAAGAAAGCAAAATAAAATGAATAAGATTAAGCAATGGTGCGGAACATAAAGTTCCACAGCTAAGATTACTAAGGAAAATGATTAACAATCTAACTAGCTACTTAAAACAGTACTCTAAATTAGGATGTTTGACTTAAAGGAAAAAGTGTTGGGATTACACGAATCCGCAGTAATCTAGCTGTCTACCATGCAGTTGCCTTGAAGCACAAAGGAGTACATTACCCACAGTTTTCCGTATTCCTCTAAAGATGGAGAATCCATGGCCCTTTCATGACCGGGACCATATCATCACAATTAAATTAAAATACGTAAAAGCGGTTTAATCCAATAGTTAAGACTCGCATCCTCAATGGTGTTAGCATTGAAGATGGTTTGCAAAATGTATTGAAAGAAAATGCCTTAGGGCCTTAGTTTTAAAAACTGTTTTGACAGACTGAGCATTTTTTTGGGACAGAATGATAACAAATCTTAAAACAAAAAGGTCCTGGAATACTGCAGGGAACATCCTCAAGAATCAGGGAGTTCGATCGATCGACGCGCTTTCGATCGATCGAAGACCTTCATCCCTCAATCGATCGAACTGACTTCGATCGCTTGACTGTCTCTGGTTCGATCGATCGAACTAACTTTGATCGATCGAACACAGCGATTATTCTGCTGCATGGCAGAAGCTGGAGATCACTGTTTCATCGTGTTCTCCCAACCTGGGACTACTCAGACATCGTCTGGAGAGTCACTGATTGATATTTAACGTAAATAAACATTAACACCTTGTTTGGTTGCGAGTTTTTCATGGAAAATCTAAAAACTATGGTTGTGAAAATATCTAGCATACAATACCACAAAATGAGCGATTAAACTACGACTACCAAGTGCAGAATATAGATAGACAATATATAGATAACCTGGAATGAAGAATACTTGTATTAAACTTAGAGAAATCCGGTTCACAATGCAAAACTCAATGGAAACCTACAAAAACACAAGCAAACTCTCTATCTCTCTCTCTAAAACTGTAAAAATGTAAAGTGGGCGTCCCTCTATACGTATACAATACACATATATATAAGAAACCTAAGAAACTAGGGTTAAAAAACCCGCATCTGCTGCGCACACGAATGTTACTGGAAATACCCCGTTCGATCGATCGAACTGCTCTCGATCGATCGAACCCTTAAGCCTCAAGCGCTTCAACACTCTTCAAGCGATCGAACTCTCGATCGATCGAACCGTCTTAGATTGATCGAGCTCCACATTTCAGCTTTGACTTCTTTTGTTTTTATTCCAGCATTCCATTTATTCTGATGTTCATCTGTTTAGTCCACACAGCAGTAATCTGCACCAACAACAGCTAAAACAATACAACTTGTCATAGATTAATCATATTGTATGAAAATTAGCCTTGCAATGCAAATCGCAGATAAAACGGGAAGTTGTGATAAAAAACTAATACAATTCTTCCTTTTAGCGCGGTTGTATTTTACAAATACCCCCGCTTTGCAGTACTCGCTTACCATATCTAAGGTAAAGTTTGCCTCTCTTATTATCTATAACGGGTCCTTTAAGAGCTCCTCCTCAGGGTCCTCCTCCTTTTCCTTGATGTCAGCTGGATCTGCTTCGTGGTCCTGCTCAGGCATCAGTATCATCTCGTCCCCGTCAACTGGTGGTGCTGGATGGTCGTGTACATCATCCCCTGGTCTCTGAAGATCGTCCGTAGGGTCAACCTCCTCGATCAGCTCGTCATCGCTACTTGCCGGATTGTCACAATTGTCAGGTTATTGTCATCATATGTGTCGTCACAATCAGATGGGTCATCTGCTGAATGGTCACTGCCTGTAGAATCCTCTCCACTCGCTATGTCGTTGTCGCTATCTGTATCAATGGGATCTAAATCTGCATCTGACTCTGGTATGGGCTCGGGTGAGAATGGTGGTGCTGGTGCCGTCATGATAATCGGAAAGAGTATATCGTCATATAGTGCCTTGTCCTGAGTCATGCTGATAAGCTCCTGGTGATTAAGTATGGTAGTATCTAAAGCATGGATCGACTCGGGCTGAACTCGATCTGAATACTGCAATGCATCGGTAAGCACAGCTCTCTGTATGTCCTCCTCCAATGTATGCCTCGCCCTCTACCAGATCCGTTGTCGATATAGTACAGGGTTGGAAGGTTGGATACGATCGTCGCGATTATACTGACCTCCAAAATCATCGTGAACAAAGATCGACTCCATAGTCATGCAAGAGGAGATAACTTAGTGTCAGTACTAATACAAGGTAAATCGTAGGCTCATAACTTAAGGTGTAGGACAATCAGTGAGCGCGTCTAAACCTAAAGCTCTGATACCAAAAATCCCTGTCACGCCCCGAAGTACCAAAAATAGGGAAAAATAAATTTCCTTTATGGGTTCGTAGACACGTGACTGGTTGTGAGTGTCACCTGATTGTCCAAACATGCTTATAACAATAATGTGATATGGAAAAGTGACTAAGTTCAGCGGAAGCAGAAAATTAAAACATCCAAGTCTTACATCAGTAGTATATTACAGGCCAAAAAGATGTCCAAAAGATACATATTACAAGACCAGCTAAACTATTACATCACTAACATAATAATAACAGAACTATAACAAAAGAAAAAGCTCCAAAGTCTTCAGCTGGCGAAACCGTAGCCTTCCTCGTAGTAATCTTCACCAACATAGTCTTCAGTAGTAAAGTCAGCATCTTGATAGCAGTCGGCTCCGTCTGGACCTGCAAAGGCTGGACGTGGAAGGTCCAGCGGCATGAAAAGCCGTTAGCGGTTAAGCTAAGTGAGGGTCCCCTTAAGGTTACCACCACTTAAGGTAAGTTATTCTTCATCTCTTCTTATTTCTCGAAACCATTTCTCGTTCATCATTTCTTATTCTCGATACTATGTCTTGTTCGTCTTTTCTTATTCTCAAAACCATGTCTTATTTAAACCCAATCATTCCTTTTGAAACTTAACCCAAAACTGAACTGACCAATGACATTGACTGAAAGAAGACTTAACTCCAAACGCTTTTACTGGTCAAGAAAGAACAACACTCAACAATGAATAGTTAACTGTCGCCCAACTGGCACTCAAACTATCGCCCAAATGGCATAAGTGTGCGGGACATTAACAATCTCTTGGTCGAACACGTCATGCCGATCCCCAGGTCGCCCGCACGTTACCGAACACGTCATGCCGATCCTCAGACCAAGGGTACGGGAAATTAATAATCACTTGGACGAACACGTCATGCCGATCCTCAGGTCACCCGTACATAACCGAACACGTCATGCCGATCCTCAGTCCAAGGGTGCGGAAAAATAATCAACCACTTGATCGAACACGTCACGACGATCCTCAGGTCATCCGCACTTGACCGAACACGTCATGCCGATCCTCAGATCAAGGAACAAAACATAACTCACCAATCGACTCCATGGAATAATCGAGAGACCAACTTTGCAAGAATTATCCAAACACGACACAAAAGTTCACGAATCAACTTTGACCGGTAGTCACACGACTAGAAACGAGGCCCAATGACCCTTATTCACATTAAATCTGTTATCGAAGATTTTATCGTTATTTTCCGTGTTCGTACGTTTCGTAGTTTAGTTGGTTAATATCATCCATTTATAACCGTTAATATTTCGCTATACGTCCGACATTCCGTTTTCCTCTCAATATACTTACGATAGAAACTTTCCCGATCACTTATCAACGCAATAATCGTGCCATACAATATATTTATAGTTTGGGTATGAACTTTCCAACGGTCATTAAACTATATTCACGTAGCTCATGGATTTATAATCATGGATTTAATACCAATAAAACATATAGATGAAACCCATAACATACTCATCTTCGCGATAGCACTACCATAGCACAAGATTTTTATAACAACACAGGTACCGGAAAACTAGCATCAACAATCAACACCATGCATAACAAAACATCATACAAAAAAAACTACACAATCTGCCAGGATACATTTTCACTGTGTTGACTGAATTAACATGATTTATTTGGGCATGATAAATTGCTTTGTAGATCAAACTCAAAACTAAAACATTGTAGATAATAGGAATATCTTCATGTACAAAAAAAATCTAGCTTCAATTACATTTTTGAGCTACTGAAACTATTTATTTTACAAGACATTTCTTATATCTCGGACTGTTCTGTCCCAGATTTATAGTACTGCATTGTACGTGAATTTCACCTATGAAGGAGGGGTTTTAGACTGAGCTATAGAAGGGTTATTTGTAGATAAATGAGTTAGTTGTTACCACAAAAAAACCTATCTTAATTCGGATTTTTGAGCTGCACAAAACATTCATTTTACTAAACTATGTTCTGCTGAAAGTTTCAGTTTCTCAGATTTATAACACTGCGTTGTACATGCATTTCACCCATGAAGGAGTGATTTCTAGACTGATCTATAGAAGAGTTATTTGTAGTTAAATGAGTTATCTTTTACCACAAAAAAACCTAGCTTAATTCCGATTTTTGAGCTCCTCAAAACATCCATTTTACTAAACTACATTCTGCTGGAAGTTTCTGTTTTCCCAGGTTTATAACACTACATTGTACATGCATTTCACCCATGAAGGAGTGATTTATAGACTGAGCTATAGAAGAGTGATTTGTAGATATAGGGGTTAGCTTTTATCACAAAAAAATCTAGCTTAATGCTCATTTTTGAGCTGCACAAAACATTCATTTTACTAAACTATGTTCTACTGAGAGTTTCAGTTTCTCAGATTTATGGATTTGTCTTGCATGTCATGAAAACTTCAACACAACAACATCAAACTTCTACTAAACATTAATACATACTATATATGTTCTAAATTGAGTTAGATTACTCACAATAACTTGAAACTAAGCTTGGATTGTTGATTTGAGCTTGATGGAGCTTGAACTCAACTTCACTAGTGAACTTCCTCTCCTTCTAACTTTCTATTTCTTTCTTTATGACACTCATGAGCTTCTAAGTTTCCTCATCTCCTCTCTAGAGTGCAGATTATGGAGAGTCTAAGAGAGTTATGGATGCATATAGGAGTGGTTATATAGAAAATGCAAGTACTAGGTGTCCTATTGCATGCTTGCATGCTAGGACATGTGTCCTTGTAGTGGACATGTGTCCAAAGGGATGTCATGTGGTTGCCACATGGCCGGCCATGTAGGGCCCACCTCGGGTTGTGTGCCACTTCATCGGTTTACGTGCATAAGTTCCTCGGTATACGTGTCAGTCTCGAATTACGTGCAAACTGGTATTATTTCTAATGTCCGGGTCCGGGTACGGGACTAAGTTAAATCTTATTATGGTCGAGTCGGTAAGGTTACTACAGTCTATATGGTAATACTACAACACGTCCATACCGTCACGTAATTAAAAAAATAATATATTAATATAGTCGGTCCAATACAGAAATTCGAAAAACTGATATTATTAATGAAAAGAAAATTACAGGTGTTACAGGCATCCTCTGCCAGATCCTCCTTAGCTCTGTCTCCCTTGGGTGGCCCCTCATCCACATCCTTAGCTGGGTCAACATCTGTTGCTGGATCAGCATCCTCTACAGGATCCATGTACTCTACTAGATCCTCTCCATTGCCATCCTCCTCCATAACCATCTTTGGCTTATCGTCATCTGACTCATTGTCCTCATCATCATCATCAGACTTAATGACTAGCTCCACAGCTATATTAACTATGGGCTCCTCCGGTGGGGGTGGGGGTATAAAGGGAGGTGGTCTTACAGGCAATAGTGGGGGCCTCAACTCTACTCTAAAAGTGATAACTCTGAAAGTATGGCAATCATGAATTATACTGACTACCTCCGGATGAATGAGTCTAAGGGTGCTCTCTCAGTAGTGTGCTTCCATCTGTAGGATCACTGGATCCTAAATCCCCATCACGTGTATCTCATGCCATATGTCCTCCTCTATATGTTGTTGGGCTCTCTTGCCAACCCTCTGGTGATATAGTACTTGGTCGACTGCTCTATGTGGTCTGAGTATATCGAATGTCCCCCGAATCCATCATTAAAAATGAATAGGTGCCATGCTAACCTATCTAACATAAAACTACCGTAAGTTAGTATCTTCATAAGTGGAAAGGAGTGTAATGGTTTATAACTTAAGTGTGTAGGACAATCGGTGTACACGTCTAAACCTAGGGCTCGGATACCAAAAATCCCTGTCACGCCCCGGCATGGCAAAAATAGGGAAAAAAAAAATAAAAAATTCCTATCTTGGACTCTTAAGCACGTGACAAGTTGAATCAATGAATTGTCCATAAACAACCATCAATAAAGGAAACATAACTTATCATAGGATAAAACAAACATCTGCTTACATAGTTATAATACAATGAAATGGTAGTACTAATTCAGCTATTACAACCTATGGATCAACATTGTTTTATGGCACTAGGGCCTTACAAAACTATTACAAAAGATAGATGAAGTCCTCTACTAGAGGTTACAATCAAAAAACATTTACAAGATTACAACCGCTAGTCTTTTCTCTAACTAGCATAGCCATAATCCTCCTCGGTGTATTCTTCCTCCTCATACTCCTCCTGGCAAGCATCATATCCCATATCATCTTTAATCTGGAAAAGCTAGACATGAGAATGTCTAGCGACATGAACATCATCAACATATGAAAGCTGATTGAGAACAGTAAATCAAATTAAAATTATATAGCCACACACAAACAAAACACCTTTACTTCTTTCACTATGTTTTTTAAAGTTTTTCCACAATCTCACCATCGAGCTATGACCACTAACGTGCCCGACTAAGTATTTGAAGAGAATACAGACAAACAACACGACCAATCTCAACATCAAAAGTTACGGTAACAACCTGCTTCTAGAGCCTGACTAAGAATCTCAACTCCAGACAACAACATCAACAATAGAGAATCTAACCACTCTATACTAACATTCACTTCTTCATGAAGAACCGAAGTATTTTTGCTAATCATCACTTCGTAAATGAAGAACCGAAGTGTTCGAATCTTCCCTCATTTTGTCACGAAGAACCGAAGTGTTCAACTCCAACTTTACTTCATCACGAAGAGCTGAAGTGTTCGACTCTACCCTAAATTCGTCACTAAGAACCAAAATGTTCAACTCAAACTTCACTTTGTCACAATGAACCAAAGTGTTCGACTCTACCCTCACTTCGTCATGAAGAACCAAAGTATTCAACTCAAACTTCACTTCTTCACAAAGAACCAAAGTGTTTAACTCTACCCTCACTTCGCCATGAAGAACCAAAGTGTTCAACTCCAACTTCACTCTGTCAGAAAGATCCGAAGTGTTTAACTCAACGTCACTTCATCACGAAGAACCAAAGTGTTCAACTAAACCTAACAAATAAGCCTGACACGGAGTCCTAGCTTTCCCAATCAACCCGATATGAAGTCCTATCATAACCAAACTGAGTTCGAGATGAAGTCCCAACTCATAACACTAGTCTGACACAAAGTCCTGACTCACCAAACTAATTCATCATCGTACTACGCCTCTCGTGGCCACCAACCTAACAATTATGCCTTTTCCACACCATCCTAGCCTCCGTGGCCTAGTTTACTTATCTGGTACTTAACCTTAGCATAAGCTGCTCCTGACATAGCACGAATGATACTCACGTATCCCTAACTGCACACGCATCACTCATCATAGAGTTTGATTCATTATATAACTCCCGATTATAACCATCAAGATTATGTTATTATGTCCATCATTCTGTTTTTCATCACAATATACTTATAAAATCCGAATAAGCGCTAACATTAAGCTCTTGGCCTAAAAAATACCTTAAGGGAACTTTCCCAAAAAAAAGCACCCACAAGCCTGTTCTTCTTATAGATCAGTTTTTGGATAAATTCCCAAAAACTGGTCTCTAACCACAAATCGATTTTTGGAGGCCTTTTCTAGATTCCTTCTTCTTATTCAATGTACAACACATTAAGCTCGGGGTGCTAAACATACATATACCTACAGATAGTATGACATATTCACAGCAGTACTAATAATCCATATAAAACCACTCTTGAGTCTTTGTAGAACTTATTAAAGCTTGCTTCATAAGTTTAAAGCATCATTTGTATGTTTGTTACATAAAACACATGCATGAGTCCGTTAATACATCTATATTGCTATCATGTAGTCTCTTAGATTCATATAACAAGATCTCATGTAAATAAAAGTAAAGGACAAAATATCTAGATTCATCTGAGAGTCAAAGTACAACTATTAATGCTCCTTTCATAAGTTCAAAGCACATAACGTACATAAAACACATGCATAAGTTTGCTACTAAGGCTAAATTACTAACATGCAGCTCCTGATAAACACATAACAAGGTTTCATGCTGGCAAACTCGAAGTATAGCCAAATAAAGCCCAGGAATCAGGGGTAATAGAAAACACAACCCAGGAATCAGTTTCTCCCAGAAATCAGTTCCTCATACCCTTTCCCAGAAACTGGTTTCTCCCTTTAACACATAAAACACATGCGTAATGCATACATGTAGGAATGCTTATATAGAGATGGATTGTGGTTAGGTTTAGTTAGTATGGGACTAAGTTAAGTCTTATTACGGCCGAGTCGGTGCGGTGCTTACAGTCTAATTAGTAATATCATCACATTGACACAATCAAGAAACTAAAATAATATAATAATAAGCCAAATACTAAAATTCAGAAAATTGATTTATTATAAGTAGAGAAAATTATAGGTACTACACCTTGTGTATATGCATATGCGTATGAATATATACATATATATATATGTACTACTTTATATACATATTTTTTATCCCATTGTTGTTTTGGGTGTCGATTTTTTGTGTACTGTGATATTAGTTTTTTTTTTAAACACAAAAGAACATAAACCTACATAACCATAAGAAATTCTTGATTTTTAGTTCACACTTAAATGATGTAGGATATGTTCTCTTTTTATGATTATTAATAGGTCTCGGTGATAAAATCCAAATACTAAAAAGTAAACCCTAAAAGATTCTAGAACTTTGATTTAAAAGAGTGCTGAAAATTATTAATTTTTGTAGGTTTGTATTTTGCGTATTTTATGATTTTGCTTGTTAGTCTCATGTAAAACACATTTCTGCACACTTTTTGTTTAGAGAGTTTTTCCTGATTCTGCGCCGTTTGGACAGAAAATCAATATTTACGTAGCAGTTTTTATTATGTTTTATGCTTAGTGGATTTCATATTAGTGATTATATTCTCACGTGAATGTAAGTGTAGCTATGTGAAATCTCATGTAAGGTTGGTCTTCGTGAAACTTGTGGCTGTGTGAATAATTTTATAGAAAGAAAAAGTATTAATAGGAATCAAATCCTTAGAGTTCACCACTACTCCACTCTGTGTGATTTGGCCACCGGTGCTAAGTGATCTCTGGAATTACTATTGTATGTATTTAGCCTTTACTATTGTTTGTCTCATGACACAAACAAAGATTATTTTTGACGTCGTTAACATAATGTCTAACCTTTCAGAGTAAAGCTAAAGTCCTGTGATATCCCTAGGGAATTTGGTGCCAAAGTTGACATTAGAATTATGTTAGAAGACACACGGGATATTTGTGTAGGCTGAATCGTGGTTGGGTGTCCGAGGTGGTGAACATGAGGTACTAAACTCAAAATTGGAGTTATTGAATTTTGAAAGTGCTGTTGGGCTTTGAAATTTATGTACATTTCTTCGTTCACTTTTTAATTACAAAAATTCATTAGGATGTATTTAACATGATTCTGAGTAACTTCTGGATTTCAGTTTAATCATAGATTGTGTGTCTTAAGTTCTGAATTATGTTTGGCTAATTGTTATGTGAGAACTTATTTTAATTTATAGTGTTGCTGAACTATGTGGTGGAGAGTATTATAATTAGCTCTTAGAATGTTAATATAGAAAGTAGAGATGTGTATGATTAGAACTATGGTAATCTGTTCTGCAGGATGGTGGGTTCACTAACTTTTATGCAGGGCCGGCTCACCATAGATATTCGATGGATAAGTATACAGTTAGTATTATTTGGGGTTGGGACCATTCTACCACATTGAAGGAAACTACCCTTCTGTCCTGAAATGTGTGTGGAATTACTGTTCTAACCAGACAGAGATTCTGTGTGATGGCGCTGTTGCTTTTTTTTTTTTTTCGTGTGACGTTAATGTATAATGTGTTGTGGTTTTATTTTCTTTGTGAGTATTTTTGGGGAGTCTATGGGACACTGCTGTTCCTTAAGATTCATTTTATATTTTTGACTGACTCATGCCAGTATTTCATATACTGACCCAGGTGCGTAATGCAATCGAGGCATTTCTATGTGAAACGTAGTTGAATGTGTCTATGCAGGTTTAGCTGATTGGATTGTTTGGTGGAGCTGGTATCTGTTTTGAAGATGAAGAGTGTATTTAAATTAATTTATATTTAGTTATTATTTTGGTAATGTGGGCCACAATTGTATTTTGGGCTAAGGGACGTTTGTAGCAGCTGTGACCAAAGATTGATTAATTTATTTTTATTGTAATTATTTTTACTTATTATAATCAAGTATTCTCTACTTAGAGAATTAATGGAAGAATATTTTCTTATTCAGATATAAATAAGAACTATTGGTTTTCTTTTGTCACTTAAGAGAAATGGAATACATTTTGGATATAAAGGAATATTTATTTCTCTAATAATTTTAATAGATATTTTGGAAAACAGTTTGAATGATAAATGATTTTATAAATAAATATGAGTATGTCAGTTTTTATTTAATAGTAAATTCTATTATGTTTTTAAATAAAGTTATCTTTTGAGAGGTCTGTGTGGTGTCACCTTGGATTTTTGAGCTGTTGAATATTAGTCAGTATATGCTATTGATTGAATATATTTTGGTTGTCCAAAAATCTGGGTGTGACATCCTCTCTCTCTCTCTCTCTCTCTCTCTCTCTCTCTCTCTCTCTCTCTCTCTCTCTCTCTCTTTTCTTCTCTCCTCTTTTCTTCTTTCTTTCATTCTTCTCGTCTTCTTCTCTTACTTCTTGCAGTGTGAGTGTGTGAGTGTATGTATGTGATATGTATGCATGTGTATATATATGAGTGTATATATATAAATACTCACACAATACTCTATCTCTATCTAGAATTTTTGGAACCCCATACCACAAAAAATCAATACATATATATAGGCAATTAGTGATCATGTGGCCAATCCCTAGCTAGCACTACAACAAAAACATGTTTTTTGTGATGGAAAAAATCCGTCACAAAAGAGGTGCAATTCCGTCACAAATACTTTTTGTGATAGAATTGCACCTTTTGTGACGGATTTGTGCTCGACACATGTTAAGGGCGTCACAAAAAGTCTGTGTCGGTCAAGTTCCATTACAAATAAGTATTTGTGATGGATACTGTGTCGGATTTGCATGTGACATAAAAAATAGTATCACATATACTTATAATTTGTGACAGTTTATTTGTGTCGACCTGAACCATCACAAATAGTATTTGTTACAGATTTGTGTGTGACATAAATAATAGTATCACATTTGATTTTAGGCCTTTATTTGTGTCGACCCAAAACCGTCACAAATACTATTTGTGACAGATTTGTGTAATTTATTTGTGTCAACCCAAAACTGTCACAATGACTAGTATTTGTGAAGGAATAAATAGTATTTGTGATGGAATTTTAAATATCGTGAACACAATTATTACCAAAACCGTCACAAACAATATTTGTGACGGAAATTTATATATTGTCACAAAAAATTATTTTTCTCCATCACAATAAATTATGACATACTTATTTTTAACGTCAAAAATCACTAAAATTTAAAAGTATATTAATTAAGGATAAAACAAGATTCAATAAAGTATATGTTCATAATTGTTTCAAAGCTGACATTAGTAGAAATAAAAATAAAATGATAATAATCTAAATAATGTATTTACGCTTACAATTGATTCTCACCATGGTCTAAATCCTCTAATTTCTCTCCACAACCTGAAATAGAAAATGGAAGTTTAATTAAAATATAATAATGCAGCCAGCTAGCAACCCAAAGAGCAAAACAAGACCAAAAATACAAACAAAAAAAACTATCCAAACAAGCAACACAAGAACAAAAAAAAACAGTTAAGAGTCCTAAAAAAACATTAGCAAAATTTCCTCTATTTCTCTAACATCGAAAAATTCGCATAAACCTGTGTATATAAATCGGGAGATAAATTTAAATGTATCTCATCATTGCTTGAGCAATGATTTGAGTTTCCACACTTGATAGAGTTTCATTCATGTAATTTCTACTTCATTTTGTATTGTCCTATGGGGCTTATCTAGTTGCTTATTTCCTTGCCAACCAATGCTTTCTGAAGAGCCTATACAATAGCAAATATGTAAATGAGCAGTTAAATTTACCTGAAGAATTCCCAAATCTAGGAAAAGGGGTCCCAAGATGAAGCCTCCTAGCCCAAGCAATCCGCCGACCATATCAGATGATATCCCACAGCAACAACAAAGAAAACGATGATATGCCTTCCGATATGTGATGTCTTTTCCTTTGGAGGCAATCACCCTTGTTCCTTTGTACAAACACATGGCTTGATAAAGGGAAACTGAGACATCAATTGGTACCTAAACAATATAGTAACATTGAACATATTTAATCCCTATATGATTTAATAAGCTTGATTTGGATCATATTTAAGTACCTGCCTACTAAGACTTTCTTGGTTTAACTAGATCCAATACAAGCAAGTGAAAGATTATCAGAGAAAGTTTATTGAAGTTAGTATTCTGGATTACTTAGATGAGTGTCCTGAAAGGCCTAAGGTGTTAGGTTGGATGACGACACTAAGTGCCTTTGCATGCTCTAATATTATCAAAGGGCAATCTGTTCACCCATTCCAGCAGTTACTGGGATGTCTCTCAACAATTTATACAAAGGTACATATTAGAGCTTTGTGAAAAAGCTATTTTTAGCTTTAAAAAGAAACATATTTTTTTAGGATTGGTGACAAAGTAAATCCTAGGGGTCACAGCTTTTTAGAAGCTGTCCCCAAATGGGCTCTAAACAAGTTCCCTCAAAACCAAAATGCAACACAGGAAAACATATTGTCACCCAATACCTTGAATGGTAGATTCCCCAATGGCTTTGACTTTTCCAGATAACATGTTTATATATATGACATTTTCATTGGCACTCAACCACTTCCCTGTAGCTGACCATTTAATCATGCCATATAAAATAAGTTGATGAAGTATCAATTAATTGCTAGCTGTACTTTTGTCACAGCCCGGTCCTACAATAGCGGAACTGGAGCCCGTGGCACGCCACCGAGGCTAAACCAATTCATTAACGTTCCCAAAATTAGGTTTGAAGAACACACGCAGCGGAAAAACAAAACACATTTTTAAAACCAGAGGTTCAGTCCTCAAATCCTAACATTTTCACACATACAATCGATCAAGTAGCATTCACTTCTAATACTCATACCACATCTAAATCTACCTTGGTGCCATAACCATTCGAAATCAGGTTCAGTTGAGAGATTCCTCAATAACCACAATACTCATAGCTCGTTAAGATATTTCTCAATTCCCAATACATAACACAAGATAGGTTGAGAGATTCCTCAACCGTCCAATACATACCGTAAGATAGGTTGAGAGATTCCTCAACCATCCAATCATCTCAATACCGTAAAATTAGTTGAAAGATTCTTCAACTACCCATCATATACTTGTAAAAGATAACCATAAGATAATCTCGTACGATCACATCATAGATTAACATCATTGGGAAAACACCGTAAGAAAAGATGAGAGATTCCTCACCTATCCCATACACGAGCAATACACTCTGTTGGACTCTCTTTCTGTCATAAACCCCAACTGTCCATCTCTATTCTCTCACGTCATGACGTTTAGCCCATGTCTGAGATGGAACTCTTATCAATCAATCTCAATTTCAAAACTCGACTACGGATAATCACCTTTCATTTTTTATGTGGACTCTAAGAAAATCTCTCCTGACATTCACTACTCAAACTCCGTTCTCGGTTAAAGCTCTCAAAGAGCACTTATTACTATCACTTTAATAAATTACCGATTCGATCCAAAAATCATTTGGGTTTCGTTGAAAACAAAATACTACTGCTCATTACTACCAGGATATCATCTCCCCCTCTTGTCACAACACACGGTCTATGATAACTCATGGCAACCTTCATCTCATCACACAACTCTACAACCATATAATTTCGCCGATTCACGAATGCAGTGACCACTCTTATCGGCTCAGTCATGATGAGTCAAGTATTCACCCTGCTGAGCTCAAAGCACAAAGACAATGCATGCTATGCCATAAGATATATATGCACAGTTCATCACAATCATCAATGCTAACACATGAAGCATTTCTACAATGATAACAATTATCTTCACAATTACACACTCCACTCAACGTCACTCAGCATATATAACGTCACTCGTTCCCAAGGCTCTAAACTTATGCTCTGATACCACTAAATGTCATAGCCCGATCCCACAATAGCGGAACTGGAGCCCGTGGCACGCCACCGAGGCTAAACCAATTCATTAACGTTCCCAAAATTAGGTTTGAAGAACACACGCAGCGGAAAAACAAAACACATTTTTAAAACCAGAGGTTCAGTCGACTGGGTCGGGACCTCAGTCGACTGAAGCAAGCAGAAACAAAATGAACACATTAACCTTCAGAGGTCCAGTCGACTGAGGCATGGCCCAGTCGACTGCTTTTGCCATAATAAGAAGCAGTAGCTAAACTGCACTGTCCCGTCGACTGCTCCATCGACTGCTCCGTCGACTGCCCTGTCGACTGCTTTTACCATTTTAAGAAGCAGTAGCTACACTGCACTGCCCTGTCGACTGCCCCGTCGACTGCTCCCCTGACAGCAGCCCATTCTGCAGAATTTCAAGTTTTAAAAGCTTCCTAACTTTCACCAATGATCAACCACTCAATCCAAACTCAATCCAAAGTAATCCAAGCTATATTAAAACATTTCTAAAGCAGGATTACAACATGTCACTACTATTACAACGGTTTAAAATCCATTCTATCACACGAAGTTAAACATAAGTTAAAACGATAAAAATTCTTATTACAACATCCTATTGTCCCAAAACTACAAAGTTAACATTCAAGTTGCCTTCCAAAAGAACTCCCAACCCACGTACTCACTTCTCCGATTCCTCGCCAGCATTAAAACCTGAATTGGTTATTTGAATAACCACAGATTTTCGATTTGTTTAAGCTAAAGCTTAGTGAATAAATCAACATATGTACATGAATGATAAACATGTCCGCATTCACATCTCTACATTTCATGCTAGTCGCCGGAGACTCACGTGCCCGTCCATACTCCCAATCTGCGACTCCTCGCTAATAAGTCCACGCGAAAGGGTAAGACCCACTATTCTTCTCTTCAATCGTGCGACCTTAATGCCTATATCGGCTCCACAAAATGGCACGGTGACCACGTGCTCCTTCTGACCCACATAAGCAACTTAACATGCTCAAATACATATCACCATACTCGCGGTAATCAAAACATATCACTGTGCTATTGAGCCTACTTATCAATATAAATGCCCACTATGAACTACACAATATATCTCTAAGAATTAATACATGCTATTCACACAAAACATGAATACATGTCAAGAAATCATTCCAAAAACATAGCTGAATCACTCACCTCCAATTTACGCTCTTGTACTTCGATCCAAAGAAAATCCGTGTACAAAGAACGTGTAGAAGTCCATCTAGTACAATTCCTATGGATCAAAATTCCATTTATCAACTTTTATGAAAATTTCTATAAAACAAATTTTCAGAAAACTTAGCCAAACAGGCCCTAATAGGTATCAAAACGAAGCTCTTACCTCGAGGAGCTCAAATATGAAATATGGGAGAAAACAGACTGACGGAAGGTCGTCGTTTGGCGTCGCAAAGCTTGAAGCAACTAATTCTCCCTTTGGCCTCCCCCTTGGCCTCCTTTTGGAATTTAGGTCAAGAACTTATGAAAATATCTCAACCATCTCTATCTATATATAGGCAAAACTCTCGGGAATTTCGTTTACCTCCCCACGAGTTTTCAAAACTCCTAATCAGTCTCTGAAACTTTCTATACAGCTTACTTATAGCTTTATAAGTGAAACCTCAAAATTATAAAAGTTTTTGACTAAGTTTCATTTGGTCGCTAAAACACGAATTTCTACATGACGTTTTCGAAGTTGCTAATTAGCCTACCAAATAAATAGCGTGTTCATTCGTTCTCACCAGGATACTAAAACTAACAATAGATATAAATTCTAAAACAGAAAATAATACAGATATTGAAATACACAGGTAAACATTTATTTTCAGATAAACATTTAAAATGTTCTACAGTGACCGTCTCATACTCGGAGAGACTTCACAAACAATCAATCCTCAATCACAACAGTTTCAAAGGGTTCTCTAATACAGACACCCAAATCAACTCGTGAGTCAAAACTCACTCAACCATGTGTCATAAGACACGCCACATCACATTATCATGTATGACAATGCAATGAAAAGCAATAACACAAATGCGGGTGTTATAACTTTATAAGCATAAAATTAAATAAAGGATGCTGAATCTTAATGATTAATTTTAGGATAAGAAGATTTCCGTCATGTGAAATTGTAGTCATTTCTTAATACTTGAGAATATGACTGTGTTTTTAAAATAGATCCAATGATACAACTTGAAGGAAAAAAGATAGGGTTGCAAGCATTGTTGCTTTCAAACACACACAGATACTTCGAATTAATTTTTTTACATTTAATTTTATAGATCACAATTGGGTAAGAAAATCACTTTTGAAATCTCTAGAACTATAAAATGCTTTTAATTCCTTAATGACTCCACAGATATATGTTTTCATGACTATTCTCCATAATGAGAATTGTTTCAAGATACACTAATTTTGGGACAAAGCACAAAAGAGTAACACTATGAATCTCATGGGAATGACTAATTAGTCAATCATTCCCCTAAAAATCTTAAATGCCATATCAAAATGCCCAATTTGTGCATACCAATTAATCATTGCATTCCAAAGCACAACATCTTTGTTAGGCAATTCCTCAAACACTTCTTGTGTAACTAGAAATTTAAGTAAGAGTAAACTAAAACACTACCTGTGAACAAATCAAACTCCAACCCAAGTTTAAACAACCACCCATTAATCTTCTAAACCTCCAAAACATTTTGAACAAGCTTTAATAACTCAAGAAGAAGAAGAAGAAGAAGAAGACGAAGAAACTTAAAAGGAGAAGGAAACAAAATTGCAAAGGAAAAACCTAACATAAAAAACCCTAATCTGAAATAACCATGACCGTAAACTCAAAGAAAGGGCCGAATAAAAAAATCACAGTTCTCTACAATTTGCTTTAAGCAACCAAATAATGACTAGAATTTTAGCATTAACAACATAATATAGAACATAAATGTGGAACAAAATCTGTATATGTATATGATGATGCCAACATTTGGTTAAGAAAGAATAAGAAGAATGTGACAGAAGAATTTGTAAGTCATTTGGCCCTGTTAAAGAAGAGACATGTGTCCACATGTGTGTCTGAGCACGTCCACTATATTGTTAAAAGGCAGGGGTTCTTTGGTGAACCAACAATGAGGGTGGAGCTACCAGTGACCGATCGAGTGAATGTGTATGCGAGTATATAAAACAAGAGTGCAATTCTATGAGATAAGAATGTTGTCCCCCTTGAAGGGGGTGAGTGGTCTTTTTTATAGGTACAAGAGACCACTCGTATAAGGTAAGTAATCTAATTAGGCTTCTGATTAGGATTGATTAGCACAAATTATGGGAGTTTCCTCATCGGATTAGGAAACAACCTTTTCTTTCCATTAGTCTTCTAGCTCGCAAAGGACACTATCTGGAACCTTCTGGATCACATAATGGGATGTAGCTGGGTTGCATCCGTAATGAACCAAGCCCACACCGTGTTCCTGGCCTATTGGGCGGGACTGGATAACATTCATCAAACTGCTTGAGTTAGGTAGAGGCAGAGCTTTGCTCCCCCTTGATATTATTTTCAAGGCTAATGTGATGCCTCATTACATAAGGGTTGGAAATTTGTATAGCTCGACAAACCATCCGGGACTCAGCTCAAGAAATTGCTCGAGATCAAACTGATCACTTTGGTTGCTCGGGGTCTATACCGAGTGGTCACGTCAGGAACTTAGGGTCAGTACCTACCATGTGTCAGAAGGGTCGTTAGTTTGGTCAGGATCCAATGAAGCTGGTGTGGGTGTAACTGGACAATCACATCATAACTGAGCCATCACGTCATCCATTTAATATGCGTGCCTTTTGAGGCACCACTTGGACTGCCCAAGGCACAAACTGTCAGGCATTTAGGTAGGAGTTTTTTTAGAACCGTTGGATCTGAGATCATCTGAGCTGTCTATGCATTTTATAAAAGCAGCACTTTGGTATTTTTTTTCTACTTTTACTACCCATCTTTTGAGTTTATCGAGCGGTATAAGAAAAAAAGTGTCTGATCAAGACTTTTATGCTCTTTTTCTGCACCCTTTTCTCGTAAGTCTTCCTCCCTCCAGTATTACAATTCACTATATTTTTTCCTTTTCCTTCTCTTCTTCATTTGCCAACATTCTCGAGTGAGGTTGGAGAATAGGAATCTGCTAGGGCTTGTGAGGGAGTGGGATTTTTTCTTCCTCAGGTTCATCTTCATCCCTAAGTTAGGTAGTTTCCTCTCCCTGATAAAGTAGTTGAACCAATCGGGGTACCCTAGGACAATTTATGACCGATTGTTACCTTACCTTAAAGACCTTGCATATCTTGCCTTATAGGCTTTTAGTCATGCCCCCCCCCCCCCCTTAGATTTGGGGTTCCAGACCCCTACTTAGGCAGTCAGCTACTCCATCATCCCATTGTAGAAACCTTTGAGATGTGTCATTCTAATTTTAACTCATCTTCTGAGTTGAAAGATGAGAGATCAAGGTCTAGGACCCCGGACACAAGTCTGGACCCTCCTTTGTTGACTCTGTCAGACCACCTCAATGAAGGGAGGATTCCTTTTTGTGTTTCTGATTATAAGGCAACCCAGGGGCTCCTGGCATCCTCTGTGTCTCGAGGGTCGGCCGATGAGGCATTGACATCTAGTAGTCCCGACGTAGCTTTTTCTTGCAAGTAGACTGCTAGTAGTCTACTCGTTACTGACCTAGAACAGATCAAGGACAAGTTTGACATCCCTAGTAACTGTTCCTTGGCCATACCCGATTATGCGGCTCATCTCCGTTGGTCAGATTTTGTTACCCTTTATGAGGACGCCTTCATGGAAGGCCTTCATCTTTCCCTCTACCATCATGCCCGGGATGTGCTAATTTACTCCAGGATTGTTCTCGGCAGCATACCCTAAACGGGTAGAGATTCCTGGTAGGGGCCATACACCTCTGGTCCTAAGTCTTCGGGTATCAAGAGTTCATGTGGACCCACCGACCATTCTCATTGCACGGGGAGGTCAATTTCTTCTCTCTGGGAACCCAACAGGGGAGGAAAATAATAGATAAATGCCTGAGCAACAACAAGGGGTGGAAGAAGAAGTTCTTCCATGTGTCCACCCTTGGGCTTTGTGAAGAGGCTCTGGGAATTTAGCTGAGTACATCCTGGGCTGTACAGTTAAGGAGTAAGCTCATGGTCTTAAGTATTTCCTTTTTTCTTGTTTTGTTATTTTTGTTGTACTAATTGTTGCTCCATTTGCAGCAGGGTCTACTGACCCACTAAGCATTCCTGAAGAGTGCCAAGATAGGATTAGGGCTTTAGTTGAGGAGCCGACCAACATCACTGTCGTGCTGACCTAGACAGGAGTTCAAAAAGTCACCTACGAGGTAGCCCAACCTTTTGAAGCACTCATCCTTTCTCCGATTATCCCTGGTAAGTTCTCACACATCTTCAGATGTTATTATTTACTCATGTCTACCTGACCGCTAACTCACCTGATTTGTTCTTTTATAGAGATGGGCCCGAGGAGAGATCCTGAAGCATTAAAGGCGAGGAAAACCATTATGGTCGCATAGACGGTGGAGAGAAGGAAAAGGCCTGCTATTGAGCCCACAACCAACGATCAGTAGTTCAAGTGGCTAAGACATGGGTTAGCGGCTCACAATGAACTGGCCGAGATGTTGCCTCTGCGAGTGGAGGTGGTGCACAACACTACCCCTGGGAATGACATACCGTCCAGGATGTCGCTGACAGAGTCTTCAGAGATCCAGGAGAGGATCCAACAGACCCTTCTCCTGAGTTAAGTAGAGATATGTATGAGGACGTCCCCATAGTCTTACCAGGGATGGCTATATAGCCTTTATCATTTTTAAGTAACTTGCTCTGTCTTTAACTATACAACCTTTTACTTTGTATGACTGACCAATTTTTGCCTTTCTCTTTGTAGGTCAGTTGTATGGCTACTGGATTTGATTCCTTCATGCTTGACTTGGCTAAGAGGGTGGCTGATATTGAGGCCGCTCTGTTAAACGAGAGGGCAGTATTGGAGGCTAAGGAAACTGCCTTAGCCGTGGAGAAGGACAAGGTGAAAGGGCTGGCTCTGAGCCTGAAAGTAGCTCAAGTAGAACAGGAAGCCATACTGATAGAGATGGGCACCGCCCGGGAGAGCTTGACAATGGTTAAGACCAAGAAGAAAACCCTGGCTGAGGTGTCAACCATGCGGGAGGGGGCAGAGAGATCCCCTAACGACGACTTCGATGATGGCTTCTTTCAGGGCTATGCGAACCTGAAAAGAAGGGTGGCTTCGGACCATCCCGAGTGGGATCTTATGTCACGCCTCGAAGTACCAAAAATAGGGAAAAATAAATTTCCTTTATGGGTTCGTAGACACGTGACTGGTTTGTGAGTGTCACCTGATTGTCCAAACATGCTTATAACCATAACATAATATGGGAAGATGACTATGTTCAGCGGAAGCAGGAAACTAAAACATTCAAGTCTTACATCAGTAGTATATTACAAGCCCAAAGTTAACCAAAAGATACATATTACAAGTCCAGCTAAACTATTACATCATTAAACATATTAATAACGTAACTATGACAAAGAGCAGCTCTAAGATCTTCAGCTGGTGAAACCATAGCTTTCCTCGTAGTAATCTTCACCAGCATAGTCTTCAGTAGTAAAGTCCGCATCTTGATAGCGGTCGGTTCCGTCTGAACCTGCAAAGGCTGGACGTGGAAGGTCCAGCGGCATGAAAAGCCGTTAGCGGTTAAGCTAAGTGAGGGTCCCCTTAAGGTTACCACCACCAAGGTAAGTTACTCTTCATTTCTTCTTATTCTCAAACTATGTCTCATTAATCTTTTCTTATTCTCAAAACTATGCCTTATTTAAAGCCAATCATTCCTTTTGAAACTTAACCCAGAACTGAACTGACCAACGACATTGACTGAAAGAAGACTTAACTCCAAACGCATTTACCGGTCAAAAAAGAACAACACTCGACAAAGAACCGCTTGATTGAACACATCACTGATGATCCTTAGAACAAGTGTGCGGGATATTAATAGTCTCTTGGTCGAACACGTCATGCTGATGCGTAGACAGATATACATAACATCATAGAATACATTCTCCTTATTTTATCCTCGTGCGTGCAAATGCGTGACCGATGCGACTTACTCCCAACCCTTTTCAAAGACACTTGCGTTTCAAAACAAATACTTTTAAAAACCATTTCATTTCAAAACCAAAACTTTCCAACACCAAATCATTTCGAACCAAACCATTTTACTCATTAACTCAATCTCATCATTCAACTTTCTCATCCACTTGACAACACGCGGTACATCAAGGATGATAACATGCTATAAAAGCCGATTCATACTTATTCCCTTAATAAGCCGTCGGACGTCTTCACGGCGTACACTATCTGTAAACAATGGAACTGGCACATGGGACATCTTCAACCATGTGTATACTCTCACCGGTCGTCTACACGGCTGAGAAGTGTATTAGAGCACTAGCCGGACATCTTCAACGAATACATGGGACGTCTTCAACCACGTATGCGCATCACCGGACGTCTTCAACGGCGAGAGGCGCGCTAGGAACCCTAACCGTCCATGTCCACTCGGCTCGTCAGCCGTTGATCCATCAGATCCAATATTCACATCTCTTTCACATTCATCTATCTCATCTCATTCACATCCTCATCAAACACTTCTTTCTCTCATGCAACGCACACAGACACATGTCATGAAATGCACATGTGTCCACTATCAATACTCACATGCAAATCTACTTTCATTCCTCTTTATTATTAACATGGCATGCATTAACTATTCCGATCAATAACATCGTAAAACGTGCATTTATCACCTTAACAGCAAAAACATAATCATGTAGACATGGATCACATAACAAGGATTTGATACCAGTAAACATATAGATGAAACCCTTAACATACTCATCTACGCGATAGCACTACCATAGCACGAGATTTTCATAACAACACAGGTACCGGAAAACTAGCATCAACAATCAACACCATGCATAAACAAAACATCATACGAAAAGTTGTACATTCTGCCAGCTGGATATATTTTCACTGTGTTGACTGAATTAACACGATTTATTTGGGCATGATAAATTGCTTTGTAGATCAAACTCAAAACTAAAACATTGTAGATAATAGGATTATCTTCATGTACAAAAAAATTCTAGTTTCAATTACATTTTTGACTGCTCAAAATATTTATTTTACTTAGACATTTCTATATTTTCGGACTGCTATGACCCAGATTTATAGTACTGCGTTGTACGTGCATTTCGCCTATGAAGGAGAGGTTTTTAGACTAATATATAGAAGAGTTATTTGTAGATAAATGAGTTAGCGTTTACCACAAAAAAACCTAGCTTAATTATCATTTTGGAGCTGCACAAAACGTTCATTTTACTAAACTATGTTCTGCTGAAAGTTTCAGTTTCTCATATTTATAATACTGCAATGTACATGCATTTCACCCATGAAGGAGTAATTTCTAGACTGAGCTATAGAAGAGTTATTTGTAGATAAATGAGTTATATTTCTTCACAAAAAAACCTAGCTTAATTCAGATTTCGGAGTTGCTTAAAACATTCATTTTACTAAACTACATTCTGCTGGAGGTTTCTGTTTCTCAGATTTAAAGTACTTCGTTGCATGTACATTTCATCTATGAAGAAGTTATTTTCAGACTGAGCTATAGAAGAGTTATTTGTAGATAAATGATTTAGATTTCTCCACAAAAAAACCTAGCCTCATTCCCATTTTTTTAACTGCTCGAAATGTTTGTTTTACTAAACAACATTCTGCTGTAAGTTTCTGCTTCCCAGATTTGAAAATTTATCTTGCATGGCATTGATCTCTCAAACTATCCACATCAAGCACCTAATAAATATTACTACATACTATATAGGTTCTAAAGTGAGTTAGAATACTCACCTAAACTTGGAATTGAGCTTGGGCTTTGGATTTGAGCTTAAGGAAGCTTGAATTCAACTTCAATGGTGGATGTTCCTTGTTCCTCTCCTTCTTCTTCTAACTTCCTTCATCCCACCATGGAGTTCATCTCCTAGCTCTCTCTCTCTCTCTGTCTCTCTATAAGTGCAGATTATAAGTGTCCAAGAGAGTGTAGTGTGTGTGTATGCATGTATAAATTGGGCTAGGTGGTTGCTAGGTGTCTTCATGCATGTGTTAGGGTGTTGCATGCATGGACAAGTGTCCAACATGTAGACAAGTGACATGTGTCTAGGGTGCTACATGTGTCACCATGTGGCCGGCCATGGTAGGGTCCACCTTGGGTTTCGTGCCACTTTCTTGATTTATGTGCATAAGTTCCTCGATATACGTGTCGGTCTCGATTTATGTGCAATCGGGTGTTATTTCTATTGTCCGGGTCCGGGTACAGGACTAAGTTAAATCTTATTATGGTCGAGTCGGTATGGTTACTACAGTCTATATGGTAATACTACAACACGTCCATACCGTCACGTAATTAAAATAATTATATAATAATATAGTCAGTTCAATACAGGAATTTGAAAAACTGATGTTATTAATGAAAAGAAAATTACAGGTGTTACATCTTCCACCACCTATTAGAGGATTTCGTCCTCAAAATCAGAATCAACTAGTACTAAACAGGAATGGAAATTTCTGGAGAAATTCAGGTGCTACATTTCTACCCACCTTGTCAGAGGATTTCGTCCTCAAAATCTAGAGATTGCTAGGTCTCAGAAAGTACAAGGTACTAATCATATCTCAGATTTTACGGTTGTGAGGTTCCCACTAGCTAGCTAATCAGACCTTCTTACCAATTCTTTCGAACGTCCAAACTTCTTTGCTAAACAACACCATGTGAATTTCAAAGTTCTGACATTGAATATGGCACCTTTGGTCTTTCGTCTTGTTCAATGCTGGGATTAATTTGATGATCTGCGAGCTCTCTTTCGGGACCTTCTTTGTGGTGGAACCATGTTCTAAATTCCTCGTTCTGGACCATCTTTGTGCACACGTCCAGTCTTTCCACGATCGAAGCACTACGCCTATCAACTTATGAGCTGTTTTAGTGCTTTGCATTCTTTGGAGTGATGTCCAGATATTCCGCAGCCGTCGCAGATATCACGTTGCTTTGGATGTGTCTGAACGGCAGTCTGATTAACTTTTCTTTCATTGTTTCTTCTGCGTCTTTGATCGGCAAAATTCTTACCTCTCAGCTTCTTGATGCGATGGTTGAGAAGTCTAGTTGGTCTCACGATTCTCTTCTATAACTTGTAGGGGTCGTGAATGTATCCCTCAGTATGTTAGTATGAAGAACGTTGTGGATTAGCATATCCACTCAGAAAGCATTGTGATCTACTACACCGTTGGTGATAACATACGCGAGTTGGTGGGCGATTCGATCGTAAATACTCCAATGTGTCGCAGTGATAGCTTCCTTTATTTTGGTCCAATAGCACGTTGCCTCGAGCGATCGATATTTTAATGGTACATTATCTTCGACTTCAAACTGAAGGTTCTTCCTTCACTAGACTGTGTAGTTACTTGTGTCAACTCTGGGGTTGCTTGTATCCTTCCTTTATTTTTGATATGTCTAACGTGATGACGATTGACATGGCCTTCCATATAGAACCTCGAGTGATGTCATGCCTATGCTTGACTTTGTCGTAGTTGGCAAACACTTTGATCAGCAACGAGTGGGTTCTCTCGTATTTTCGTTCTTGATGCGCCACGATCTTTCATAATTGATGGTGTAAACTTTCCCATGTGTCTGCGATGTTGTTAATGATGTGTTGATGACGTGAGCTGGTAAGACGTCTTCTATCGTTAGGTTAGCGCGTTTGGTTTGACCGTCGGTCTAAAGGTGGGATGCGATGCTTGTTGTATACTTATAGTTACTATATGCCGATTTGTTGTACCTCTACTAATATATATATATATATATATATCGGGACACTAATCATTACAATAATACTAGATACACAAAACTATATTCATTAATAAGTCAAAATTTTGCATAATCGATTGCATAGGTTGTATTAACTTCCCTTCTTCTTCCAAGTTCATCAATAGATCTTGATTGATGTTCTTCATTGCCTCGCAATCCTTGCGGATGTGGTCAATTCCACCACATATGTAGGATCGTGATCCATGTCCTCCAATTTGTTTCGGTGTTGGGCATTCGTCGAAGTGATGTCCGCGATTTTTGCAGTTGAAACAACGTTGGCATGTTTTGCGTTGGACCGATGCTATTGTTGTGTCGGACTTTCTCTTGTGCCTCATGTGTTCTTTCAGTCTTCGTGGTGCCTCTTTGCCTAATCCAGCTATATTGGGGATGGTGGTATTGAGCTGGGCTTGTCTGAGCTGCATGTGCTCTATATCGTCCATCTCGAGTGCTTTGCAGTCCTTGCTCAAATGTCCTCTCTTGCGATAGCTGTAGCAGATAACGTTTGGTTGGTTACAGGTCTTGGGAGCTTGACATTCCTTGACCAGACATCCAGGGTTTCCACAGTTGAAACAATCGCCATGATCATTATTCATCGTTTTGAGTTGTCCTTGTAGTAGGGTTGACCTTGGTAGTGTAGCAGGTTGTGGCTTGAGTGGTCTCAAAAGCGATTCTGAATGGGCGATATGGAGGTGTCTAAGCAACTCGTCTCCGTAGTCACTTGTGCTAGTGCTATCCGTGGTCTTCCATAAGTCTTGTATTAGTCTTCCAAATATACCAGTGGGGTCGATCTCCTTAGGTATTATGTTGCTTAGCCTTCTGGACTGGTCCTCAGTTGTTTGAGATGATTCATCCATTGCAGAGATCGAGAAGATTCTTGCATTCCTACGTATGAGTTTGTGTCTATAAGGTTTCTATCATACCTTATATAAAGCAATCATAACCTGTTATATTTTACATTATAGTTATCATCATAATCCCGGTAGCTAGAATACGATGATTGAAACGATTGAACAGATTGACCCTAAATGAAGCCGAATCTGAAAAGGCATATGAATCCTCACAGGTAGAAGTATAATAGTAGAATGATGTGATCCATTCAAGAATAAAATGTAAATCTAACAATAATTGGATGACTGATTACTATGGAAGTAATCGTAGTATCTCAAGATTTGTAGGAAATGAAAGTAACTTATGGCATAAGGCCTTCAACGAATGAAATAAGAATTAGGTATTTCATAAGTGAAATAGTCCAAATGAAACCCTACTGATAAAGAATAATGTAGCAATTGAGAGAGACAATAAGAGGTCAAAATGTATAGAGAGAACAACGTTTTTGAGTTCCTAACAAAGAACAAGAACAGAGAACTCATTTAGAATTATTTCACATGAAATGAACTTGTAAGAATTTGTTCAAGGGATAATAAGTCAAAAAGAATGACTTTGCAGTATCAGTAATCAAATTTATTTAGAATATTCTCAAAGACAAGGAACTTTCAAGATTTTAGTTCAAAGAATAATAAGTCAAAAGAATGACTTTCCAGTACTAGTGATCGAACTTGTTCTCAAAAGAATTTGTCAAGAATTGGATGATCAAGGTACATACTCAAGAACTGTTGACTGGGGAATTTCTAAAAATTCAAGGAAATGAATTACTTATCAAGGAGTGTATCACAATAATTATTGACGGTAATCGGAGCCACTTTACAAAATATATAGATACCATTTTCAGAAGAAATGGCCATTAGAATAGAAGGCACCGATTTACTCAAAAGGAGTGGAATGGGCAGAAAGGATATGACTGCTTACTATGGTACTCGCCTACCATATCTAAGGTAAAGTTTGCCTCTCTTATTATCTATAACGGGTCCTCTAAGAACTCCTCCTCAGGGCCCTCCTCCTTCTTCTCGATGTCAGCTAGATCTGCTTTGTGGTTCTGCTCAGGCATCAGTATCATCTCGTCCGCGTCAACTGGTGGTGCTGGATGGTCGTGTACATCATCTCCTGGTCTCTGAAGATCTTCCACTGGGTCAACCTCCTCGATCGGCTCGTCATTGCTACTCGCTGGATCGTCATCAATCATCGGATCATCAACGTCATCAGTGTCATCACCATCGGATGGGTCGTCAGCTGTGTGGTCACTGCCTGCAGAGTCATCTCCTACTCGATATGTTGTCGTCGTTATCCGTATCCATGGGATTTGAATCCGCATCTGGCTCTGGTATGGGATCGGGAAAGAATGGTGGTGTCGGTACTGCCATGATAATCTAGAAAAGTATATCATCGTATAATGCCTCGTCCTAGGCCGTACTGATAAGCTCCTGATGAATGAGTATGGTAGTCTCGGAAGCATGGACCGACTCAAGCTGAACCCGATCCGGATACTGTAATGCATTGGTAAGCACAGCTCTCCGCATGTCCTCCTCCCAGATGTGCCTCGCCCTCTGGCAGATTCGCTGTCGATATAGTACAGGGTCGGCGGGCTGGATACGACCGTCGAGAATATAGTGTCCTCTGAAATCGTCATGAACAAAGATCGGCTCCATAGTCTTGCAAGAGGAGCTAACTTAGTGTCAGTACTAATACGAGGTAAATCTTATGCTCATAACTTAAGGTGTAGGACAATCAGTGAGCGCGTCTAAACCTAAGGCTCTGATACCAAAAATCCCTGTCACGCCCCGAAGTACCAAAAATAGGGAAAAATAAATTTCCTTTATGGGTACGTAGACACGTGACTGGTTTGTGAGTGTCACCTGATTGTCCAAACATGCTTATAACCATAACATAATATGGGAAGATGACTATGTTCAGCGGAAGCAGGAAACTAAAACATTCAAGTCTTACATTAGTAGTATATTACAAGCCCAAAGTTAACCAAAAGATACATATTACAAGTCCAGCTAAACTATTACATCATTAAACATATTAATAACGTAACTATGACAAAGAGCAGCTCTAAGATCTTCAGCTAGTGAAACCATAGCTTTCCTCGTAGTAATCTTCACCAGCATAGTCTTCAGTAGTAAAGTCCGCATCTTGATAGCGGTCGGTTCCGTCTGAACCTGCAAAGGCTGGACGTGGAAGGTCCAGCGGCATGAAAAGCCGTTAGCGGTTAAGCTAAGTGAGGGTCCCATTAAGGTTACCACCACCAAGGTAAGTTACTCTTCATTTCTTCTTATTCTCAAACTATGTCTCATTAATCTTTTCTTATTCTCAAAACTATGCCTTATTTAAAGCCAATCATTCCTTTTGAAACTTAACCCAGGATTGAACTGACCAACGACATTGACTGAAAGAAGACTTAACTCCAAACGCATTTACCGGTCAAGAAAGAACAACACTCGACAAAGAACCGCTTGATTGAACACATCACTGATGATCCTTAGAACAAGTGTGCGGGATATTAATAGTCTCTTGGTCGAACACGTCATGCTGATGCGTAGACAGATATACATAACATCATAGAATACATTCTCCTTATTTTATCCTCGTGCGTGCAAATGCGTGACCGATGCGACTTACTCCCAACCCTTTTCAAAGACACTTGCGTTTCAAAACAAATACTTTTAAAAACCATTTCATTTCAAAACCAAAACTTTCCAACACCAAATCATTTCGAACCAAACCATTTTACTCATTAACTCAATCTCATCATTCAACTTTCTCATCCACTTGACAACACGCGGTACATCAAGGATGATAACATGCTATAAAAGCCGATTCATACTTATTCCCTTAATAGGCCGTCGGACGTCTTCACGGAGCACACTATCTGTAAACAATAGAACTGGCACATGGGACGTCTTCAACCATGTGTATACTCTCACCGGTCGTCTACACGGCTGAGAAGTATATTAGAGCACTAGCCGGACGTCTTCAACGATACATGGGACGTCTTCAACCACGTATGCGCATCATCGGACGTCTTCAACGGCGAGAGGTGCGCTAGGAACCCTAACCGTCCATGTCCACCCGGCTCGTCAGCCGTTGATCCATCGGATCCAATATTCACATCTCTTTCACATTCATCTATCTCATCTCATTCACATCCTCATCAAACACTTCCTTCTCTCATGCAACGCACACAGACACATGTCATGAAATGCACATGTGTCCACTATCAATACTCACATGCAAATCTACTTTCATTCCTCTTTATTATTAACATGGCATGCATTAACTATTCTGATCAATAACATCGTAAAACGTGCATTTATCACCTTAACAGCGAAAACATAATCATGTAGACATGGATCACATAACAAGGATTTGATACCGGTAAACATATAGATGAAACCCTTAACATGAGTAATCTACACGATAGCACTACCATAGCACGAGATTTTCATAACAACACAGGTACCGGAAAACTAGCATCAACAATCAACACCATGCATAAACAAAACATCATACGAAAAGCTGTACATTCTGCCAGCTGGATATATTTTCACTGTGTTGACTGAATTAACAAGATTTATTTGGTCATGATAAATTACTTTGTAGATCAAACTCAAAACTAAAACATTGTAGATAATATGATTATCTTCATGTACAAAAAAATTCTAGCTTCAATTACATTTTTGACTGCTCAAAATATTTATTTTACTTCGACATTTCTATATTTTTGGACTGCTATGACCCAGATTTATAGTACTGCGTTGTACGTGCATTTCACCTATGAAGGAGAGGTTTTTAGACTGATCTATAGAATAGTTATTTGTAGATAAATGAGTTAGCTTTTACCACAAAAAAACCTAGCTTAATTATCATTTTGGAGCTGCACAAAACGTTCATTTTACTAAACTATGTTCTGCTGAAAGTTTCAGTTTCTCAGATTTATAATACTGCAATGTACATGCATTTCACCCATGAAGGAGTAATTTCTAGACTGAGCTATAGAAGAGTTATTTGTAGATAAATGAGTTATATTTCTTCACAAAAAAAACCTAGCTTAGTTCAGATTTCGGAGCTGCTTAAAACATTCATTTTACTAAACTACATTCTGCTGGAGGTTTCTGTTTCTCAGATTTAAAGTACTTCGTTGCATGTACATTTCACCTATGAAGAAGTTATTTTCAGACTGAGCTATAGAAGAGTTATTTGTAGATAAATGAGTTAGCTTTCTCCACAAAAAAACCTAGCCTCATTCCCATTTTTTTAACTGCTCGAAATGTTTGTTTTACTAAACAACATTCTGCTGTAAGTTTCTGCTTCCCAGATTTGAAAATTTATCTTGCATGGCATTGATCTCTCAAACTATCCACATCAAGCACCTAATAAATATTACTACATACTATATAGGTTCTAAAGTGAGTTAGAATACTCACCTAAACTTGGAATTGAGCTTGGGCTTTGGATTTGAGCTTAAGGAAGCTTGAATTCAACTTCAATGGTGGATGTTCCTTGTTCCTCTCCTTCTTCTTCTAACTTCCTTCATCCCACCATGGAGTTCATCTCCTAGCTCTCTCTCTCTCTCTGTCTCTCTATAAGTGCAGATTATAAGTGTCCAAGAGAGTGTAGTGTGTGTGTATGCATGTATAAATTGGGCTAGGTGGTTGCTAGGTGTCTTCATGCATGTGTTAGGGTGTTGCATGCATGGACAAGTGTCCAACATGTAGACAAGTGGCAAGGATACAAGTGACATGTGTCTAGGGTGCTACATGTGTCACCATGTGGCCGGCCATGGTAGGGTCCACCTTGGGTTTCGTGCCACTTTCTTGATTTATGTGCATAAGTTCCTCGATATACGTGTCGGTCTCGATTTATGTGCAATCGGGTGTTATTTCTATTGTCCGGGTCTGGGTACAGGACTAAGTTAAATCTTATTATGGTCGAGTCGGTATGGTTACTACAGTCTATATGGTAATACTACAACACGTCCATACCGTCACGTAATTAAAATAATTATATAATAATATAGTCAGTTCAATACAGGAATTTGAAAAACTGATGTTATTAATGAAAAGAAAATTACAGGTGTTACATCTTCCACCACCTATTAGAGGATTTCGTCCTCAAAATCAGAATCAACTAGTACTAAACAGGAATGGAAATTTCTGGAGAAATTCAGGTGCTACATCTTACCGCTTTTTTAAGAGTGAACTTTGACTACTGGGACATGGAACCTGTTGCTGTTGATGATACCCCAGCCGAGGATGCTGCTTCCGGCAGAGAGGTCGGGGAGACTGTGGAAGATGTAGTCATCACCGACGATTCTTAGCTCCTGACCTGTATATCTTTTCTCTTTTTTTTTTGGTAGGCTACTTTAATTGCCCCCCAAGGTAATGTACTTTTGAACTTAAATGACAGAGGCCATCTGAGGTCACTTTTTATGCCATTTATTGTCCGTATCTACACTCTTACTGCCTGAGTTTAGTTGTGATTGCTTGTGTCCGACCGGTTGTTAGTATTAGCGAAACCCTGCTTTAGCAAAAGGTTTAGAACTATAACTGGTAGAGAACACTTGGTCTTACAGGGACCCAAAAGGCCTTTAAATTTCTCGACCCATTGATGGCTAGGAGATTCAAGTCTGTAGGTCCTGCTCCATAAACTCTAAGCCCTGTAGGCACTTAGGAATGTTCAAGGGTTCACTTAGTTAATTCAAAGTCCTGTTTGTACTCAGTATGATTTCCTGTATTAGCTCATTATTCCCTCTTTCCCTCTGTCCCCAAGCTTTTGCTATGGCGGGCGTGTATAGAGATAATGACTTCAGGTAACCGACCTAGAACGTTGGTAGTTCTAGGGTCTTTTGACTCCTCCATTGCTGGCCACCTAGGGGAGTTGCCCTGATCATAGGTTATGGACCTTAGCGCAGTTAATGCCTCGGGCATGATTCTAAGGTCTTTTGTGTGCCTAGGGTGTGACCCTGAGGTCTTTTGTGTGCCTAGGGTGAGACCCTGAGGTCTTTTGGTGCCTTAGGTGTGATTCCGAGGTCTTTTGGGTGTCTCAGGTGTTACCCAAGGTCTTTTGGTGGCCCGGGTATGATTTTGAGGTCTTTTGTGTGCCTCAAGTGTGACCCCGAGGTCTTTTTGTGCCTCGAGTGTGATCTGAGATCTTTTGTGTGCCTTGGGTGTGACCCCGAGGTCTTTTGGTGCCTCGAGTGCGATCCCAAGGTCTTTTTGGGGCCATGGAACATTGTTAAGGAATATTTATTGCAAGAAAGACTTTTTATTCATTTAGAAAAATTACTCAGAAAGGTCTACAACTTGTATAAGGTAAACCCTAACCAATATCGATCCCCACTTTACTAAAAGTAGGTTCCCGGTCAATTGACTCGGGTAACCTTATATGGGCCTTCCCAGTTTGGTCCTAATTTTCCCTAACTTGGGATTTTTATAGATTGATTTATTATCTTAAGCACGAGGTCACTCACCTAGAAACTG
This sequence comes from Hydrangea macrophylla, assembly GCA_033977485.1. Taxonomy (NCBI): domain Eukaryota; kingdom Viridiplantae; phylum Streptophyta; class Magnoliopsida; order Cornales; family Hydrangeaceae; genus Hydrangea; species Hydrangea macrophylla. Next base: position 22,649,526 of record CM066992.1, read on the forward strand.
TGATGCTTCATCTTGCTATTAAAGCACCGTTAGACCCTCTGCTTGTATACTGGCACTTTTAGGTATGCATGGTCCTTTTTTTCAAGTTTTCCTCTAAGGGCTTCCTCGTTGCCTTGCTTATAGTAGTTTGCCACTCGGTAAGTTGGTAGTCCCAGTTCTGTGGGGACAACTACCTCAAAGTCGTAGGTGAGTGAGAATGGGGTTTCTCCTGTTGCCACTCAGGGTATGGTACGGCAGGCCCACAGAAGGGTTGGTAGTTCATCTGCCTAGAGTCCCTGGGCTTGTTCAAGACTGGTTTTAAAGGACTATAAAATTATCTAGTTTGTTACCTCAGCTTGTCCATTAGCTTGAGGATGCTCGGGAGAGGAGTAGTGATTCGATATTCCATAGCCCGAGTAAAACTGCCTAAATACTGGTGTGTAAAATTGTCTTCCATTATTACTGACTAGTACTTGGGGCACACCGAACCTACTGAGGATGTTCTTCTCAACAAAACTTTCCATTTTCTTCTCGGTTATTATCGCCAAGGGCTTGTCTTCTACCTACTTGGAGAAATATTCTACTGCAATAACTATATACTTAACCTAACCCTTTGCCATGGGGAGCGGCCCGACTATGTCGATGCCCCATTGAGCAAATGGCCAGGGTATAAGGATTGGCGTTTGGGGCTCTGTCGGGCAATGGATCATGTTTGCGTGTCTCTGGCACTTGTCATACCACTTAACGTAATCTCAGGAATCCTGAGCCATTGTAGGCCAGTAGCAACCTTACAGTAGTGACCTGCGGGAGAGGCTCAACCTCCAACATGGCTTCTACATACCCCTTCATGAATCTTGAACAAAATCTTCTGTACCTAGGCAAGATTGATGCATCAGAGGTAGGGGATGGAAAATCCCCTCTTGAGAGCAAAGAAGGTGGCACCTTGACGCTCGGTATTTTACCTATTAGGCTTCAACCTTCCTGGCTGGTAAGCCTCTGATCATAATGAACATCTTGATAGGATCCATCTAGTTGGGCCCCAAGTCGATCGAGACAACCTCCATGCCTCCCAGTTGGAAGCACTGGGTTCAGGTAAGTATTCTACCCTTATCCCGTTTAGGTCTGACTCAGAAGATGATGTAAGGCGTGCTAGCTGGTCGACTCGAGTGTTTTCTTCCCTTATAATCTGTGTGATGGAGAACCCTTTGAGCTTACTAGTGATCTCCCTGGAGAGGACTAGGTAGGCCACCATGTTATCTTCCTGAGCTTCATACTCCTGATTGACTTGATTGACAACTAGCTGGGAGTCACTATATACTTGGACTTACTATGCACCCATCGAGGTAGCTGACTACAGCTGAACCATTACGGCCTCATACTTTGCTTCATTATTAGAAGCCTAGAACCCAAACCTTAGGGCATACTCGAGCTAGATCCCATCGGGTGTGTTTAGTATGATCCCTGCTGCACTGCCTTGCTTGTTGGAGGACCCACCTATATATAGTATCCAGGTCAGGATGTTAGGTTGTGGCCCGGGCAGTAACTCGGGCAGGTTGAACTCCTCGAATGGATCCTCTAGGTACGTGAATTCAACTAGGAAATCTGCCACTGCCTGCCCCTCAATGGTCGTTCGGGGCCTATAGATGACTTCAAATTCTTCTAACTCTAGCGCCCACTTCATAAGTTTCTCAAATGTTTCAGGCCAGGAGAGAATCTTGCACAATGGTTGATTAGTGAGGACTACTATGACATGGGCTTGGAAGTACGGCTGAAGCTACCAAGCTGAGGTGATAAGCACAAAGATGAGCTTCTCTATTTAAGAATATCGTCTTTCTGTGCCTGGGTGTACCCGACTAGTATAGTAGACCAGATATTGTATCCCATGGTCCTCTTTGATCAATGCCAAGCTTACCACCGAGGGTGACACTACCAAGTAAAGAAACAACTCTTTCTTTGGAATGGGCTTCGAGAGAAGAGGAGGCGATGTCAGATACTTCTTGAGTTCTTGGAATGCCTTTTCATGCTCCTCTGACCATTCAAAAGAATGGCAAGCACTAATCGGTTGCTCGGGAAATGAACATGTTTAATGCTGCCATACGTCTTGCCAAACTCTGAACTTCTTTCGTTGATCTAGGTGACCGCATATTGATGATGGCCTGGATTTTCTCGAGATTGGCTTCAATTCTCCTCCGGCTGACAAGATGCCCTAAGAACTTTCTAGACGAGACTCCAAATGCGCACTTAGCTGGGTTCAACCTCATCCAGAATTTTCTTAAGATGCTGAAGGCCCCGGCCAAATGCTAGAGATGGTCAGACTCATCACAGCTCTTCACCAGGGGGTTGTCAACATACACCTTAATTGTCTTCCCGATCAAATCTCTGAACATATGGTTGACCAAGTATTGGTGAGTAGCCCCAGAATTTTTGAGGTTGAAGGGTATTACCTTGTAGCAATATATCCCTTGGTCAGTTATGAAGGATGTCTTTTTTTCATCGCCGGGGTACATAAATATATCTGGTTGTACCCCGAATAAGCCCATGAAGGAAAGAAGTGAATGACTGACCATGAAGTCCACAAAGAGGTCTATCTTGGGTAGTGGATAGCAATCCAAGGGACAAGCCTTGTTTAGGCCGATAAAGTCTACACACAGCCTCCACTTCCCATTACTTTTCTTGATAGTACCACGTTGGCTAACTAGTCGGGATAGTGGACTTCCTGGACTAATTTTGCTTTGAGAATTTTTTGAACCTCCTTGCGTACAGCTTCCTGCCTTTTGGGGGCCATTCCCCTTCTCTTTTGATTGATTGAGCAGTGGCTCAGATCAACGTTGTGTCGGTGAGACATCTTGATTCTACCTCAAGAACAGGGTCAACTTTTCTCTAAGATCTGGCTCCAAAAGAGTTCTGACACTGACAGACCGGTTGGGAAATTGGGGGACCAGCACTACTTGACTGAGTTCTTCAACTAGGTTGACTCCATTCCTAGCGTTTCTCAGGTCCATCTCCTGAATGCTTAATGTTTTTGAAATTAACTCTTTGCGTAATGAACTGACATAGTAGCTCTGGGCAGTAGCCTGATCTCCCCTCAGACTTCCCGAGCCCTGCGGGGTCAGGAATTTTACGACCAGATTGTAGGTTGATATAACTGCTCTGGCCTTGTTAAGTGTCAATTTTCCCAAGGATGACATTATAGGTGGACAGGGCCTCCACTACAACAAAGTTTGCGAGTACGGAGGTCTGCCATGGGTAGGCCCCCAATAAAACTGGGAGCTCGATCATCCTGAGCTGTTGTGTGCTTGATCCATTGAACCCTACTAAGGGGGTGGCCACTGGTCAGAACCGATCCCTTAATATCTCAAACTGATCAAAAGTTGAGGTGAACAGTATGTCCGAGGAGTTACCCGTGTCCACTAGCACCCTCTTTACCATATAATTGGCTATAGAGAGCATCACTATCAGCGGATCGTCATGGGGATAGTGCAGGTCTCGGACATCGTCAGATGAGAATTTGAGGATATCGGTCGGTACAGTGATGGCTAGATGGACTTGGCAGACATCCACTTAGGATGCCCGATCATGCCTCTTCCTAGCCGACTGTGAGTCCTCTCTGCCCGAAGTTCCTCTAGAGACTACGTTGATATGACCAAGGGGTTGCTACTGCTTGGAAGCCTGGGCATCTTACCATGGTCGTCTTTCTGCGATGACAAACTTGGTCAGATGACCCTACTCGATGAGATTTTTTATCGCAATTTTGAGCTTGAACTAGTCCTCAGTATCATGGCCATGATCTTTGTGGTATCGGCAGCATTTGTCCCGATTCTTCTTTTCTAGTGGCTCTTTAACTTGGTGGGTTTCTTAACCAGATTCTGAGCCTCAGCAGCTTCTGAGCCTCATCAACAACCTTGACTTCTTGGATAGGTCAGGAAAGTAGTGTGAAGACGATTAGGATCTACTCCCGAGCTCCTTATGGATGATTCTATTTTTGTTTCTTTCCTGAGCCCTTTTTTGAAATCTCTCGTTTCTATTTGGCTCCTGGGAAATCATCTTCTAAGAAGTTTGCACACCTAGACTTCAAGAACTCCTCGATGTTAATCTATTTCTTGACCCTCTCTGAGATTTCAACCAAAGTTACCGGTCGGTTGCGATGGAACAACATGGCGACCTTGGTGTTCTGAACCCCCGAGCAAAAGACTGTGATGGCAACCATCTCATTCAGATCGTGGATCTGGAGCTTCTGCTATTTGAACCGATTGATGTAGTCCTTCAGGAACTATCCCTTCCTCTGTTTGCTGTTCAATAGCTAGATATCTGGCTGTGTTCGACCAAGCATACCTATGAACTGGCCGACAAAGAGATTGCTGAGCTCCTTGAAGTAATCCACTGATCTAGATTTTAGTGAGTGCAACCACTATACGGCTGGCCCCTTGAGGGCACTGAGTAAGGCTAGGTAGAGTAGTTCATCAACACTGGTCGCCAGTGCCATCTGAGCCTTGTAAGTCCGGAGGTGGTCAACTAGGCTTTAGGATCCATCGTAAGAATCAAGATGAGGCTACTTGGAATTGTGCGGGATCGCAAATTCTATGACCTGGACGGTGAACGATGACTCAGTCTTGGTATTGGTATAGTCACGACCCTGCTTCTACTCAACTTTGCAATTTGCTTCTGCAAGTCGTTGATACAAGCTTCCACGTCCTCCCGACTAGTATCAGTCTGGTAGGTCGGGTCAGATGAGGAGGCTTCTTCTTCAAAGTGCCCCTACTTTAGGCATAGTGCTCGGCTTTGACTCTGGTTGATGGTATACCTAAGGTCGCTACAGCGCCTGGTCAGGCTGTCCTTGGCTGATTCCCAATTCACTTGCTCTTGTCCTTCCTCTAGCCGCGCACCTACCATTGATGATCTCACTGGCATCCACTGTATGATTTAGATTGGCCCGGGCATGTTGTCGGGTTCATATGGGAGACCAGCCTCGTTCACTAATCTTGGACTATCCCACAGCCTATGAGGATGCTGGTGCAGTATGGGCTCATCATCGAATTTGTATGGGTTCCCGACTTTGCTCCTCATTCCTATGTGGTATAGTAGCCTGCGGGGTACTTGTTTTGTTGGGCCAATAAAGCTTCGATTTGCATTTGTACTTGGTGTTGGCCCTCCAAAAGCTGTGCAAGAGCTGCAGTGATCTGTTCTGAGGTCATGGAAGCTGCCAGTTTTCCGTCCTGTGAATCCACCTATCCTGTTGGTGCTGCTGCCTTCTTACCCTTCTTTAGCAGCATGGTGATTAGCTAAAAGATTTGTGTTGGAGGAAATCTGTCAATTTCCCATAGACAGTGCCAAACTGATGATGCCAAAATTTGGTTAAAAAAGAATAAGTAGAATGAGACAGAAGAATTTATATATGGTTCGACCCTGTTCAAGAAGAGACCTATGTCTACGTGTGTGTCTGAGCACATTCACTATACTATTAAAAGACTGAGGGTCTTTGGTGAACAAACAATGAGGGTGGAGCTACCAGTGACCGACTGGGTGAATATGTATACGAGTATATAAAACAAGAGTGCAATTCTATGAGATAAGAATGACGTCCCCCTTGAAGGGGGTAAGTTGTCTCTTTTATAGGTACAAGAGACCACTCGTACAAGGTAAGCGATTTGATTAGGCATTACAATCTGATTGGGATGGATTAGCACAAATTATGGGAGTTTCCTAATCGGATTACGAAACAACCTTCTCTTTCCATTAGTCTTCAAGCTCGTGTAGAAATTTGTCTGGAACAGTTTGGATCACGTCATGGGACATATCTGGGCTGCATCTGCAATGAACTAAGCCCACATCGTGTTCCCAACATGTTGTTCGGGACTGGATAACATTCATCGAACTGCTCTGGTTAGGTAGAGGCAGAGCTTTGCTTCCCCTTGGTATTTTTGCACATATCAGTATATATATGTATGTGTATAATCTATCCATCTACATATATATGTATCTAGCCCATTGGAGCATTCCCGAATCTCTAATTCTACTAATTTTGGTCAACTAGAAGATGTTATATAATTATATTTTACATAAGCAGTATTTTGACCGGGTTGTATATGTAAATAGAGGACTTCCATAATATAGTCCAAGGAGATCATGTACTCACGAAGGACATAAGTTTAAAAAACTTCACTATTACATGTGGCCTTCATTCATAAGATGGTACAATGCAAAAACTATAGTTTAGAACAGCCATTAGAACTTATCACATTGATCGGTAGCAAAAAGGCTAGTACAAACTACAAACTTTATATCGTTTTTGCATTGTATAAACAAAACTATAGCAAAAGGCTACTCATTCTATAATCAGTCTGATAATCATAAACTAAGTGCTGATTTATTCAAAGGACGAGTCTCTTTTAATTAATTACAAGTCCATGTAGAGTTACATTTTTTTTTAATATAGTACACATTACATTTCCTATCATCCTCCTTTCTAGCTAACATTCCTAAATTTTATAATAGAAAGAATTAGATAGCAGAGGAGGTTCTAAACAAAAAAGGAAGAGGAACTTAACAATAATCAGCTCTATAAAATACTACTTCGTTTGATTAACAACTAGCTACTGGATTATTTAAACTCCTAACTTTGGCTTCATAGAAATTAAAGCATATTTTTTTTATGTACAATGAAAGCACTAAATTTGAGTTCATAGAAATAATTGTATAGAGAACACATATCAGTAGCAAATTTGCCATTATTGCAAGGTGCATGAAATGAAGTTAGAGGAGTTGATGTACTATACCTTCCATCCGTGCTCAAGTGGCTCCAATAAATCTAATTTCAACAACCTACATAGAATCATAAAAAAAATATAGAAGTTAGAATATTCAATGCCTTTATAAACATTGCTTAGTAATAGTTAAATATTGCAAAATTAGCACATTCCCACAACTATAAGATGTAAACAGAGCAAATTCTAAATGAATTAGGAGACATCTTATTGCCTAATGTAACAGGAAAACAAAGCTACAATAAAGAAAAGGTGTTAACGAATAGAAATGGCACACAAACTCAATAGACAGCAAATGAAAGAAGATGGTTTGATGATTCATACACACACAGACATATACACATACACACCAAGGTATTAATAAATAGCACCAGCCTTATGAAATTCTAACAAATTGATAACAAACAACATGCGCAAAGTTCATAAAGAGGGGGGAGGGGAGAGAGAGAGAAAGAAAGAGAGAGAGAGAGATAAAGAGAGAGAGAGAGAGAGCATAGGAGAGTTGGCCACTTCAAAGTTTCATTTATTCACTGCAACCTTTGAAGCTAATGGAGGGAAAACACATTAAAGGATTTCGAAATTATACGATTCATACCCATGAATCAAAAATTGAATGTGGACATAAACAAGAGGATTAACATGGTAGCCCCACAAACAGACAAATGTATGTAGGTGTAGACATCCATCTCTATTTTTGTTTCCCTATTGTGGTTCCTCTGCATAAAATTTATTCGAGTTAATATAATCTCTCTGATGCAACCACAATAAGCTTAAGCAAAAACAAATTCAAAGGTTCAAAACCCTATAAACAATTCAGAATTATTGGTTCTTTGTACAAACTTTGGAGGAATCCCAAAGGAAAAAAAAGGATTGAAAAAGAAATGGAAATCGAACAATATCACTATGATGTTCAAACAGAACAATAAGAACATGGAGAATAGGTTCAATATATTTAATAAAAAAATAACTATAACAGACGGTGATACGGCATTGGTAGTGGTGATCGCCGATTCTCCATAGTTCTTCAGAGAGAGAGAGAGAGATAGATAGATAGATAGAGAGAGAGAGAGAGAGAGAGAGAGAGAGAGAGAGAGAGAGAGAAACCTATAGAGAAAGGAAGCAAATGAAAATGGCGGCTAGTAGTGGTGATCGTAACTGGTTTTTGGGGGTAGTGGTGATGGCGACTGTGTATAGGGGGAATGTTTTACGGCTAGATCTTGTGAAAATGTTACTAATAGTGTATAGAGGGAAATGTTAAAGAGGGAAAATTTTGGGGAAAGTTTTCGCATAGTATATTTACAAAATTGCCATAATATATTTGTGCCAGATGTTAATTAATCCGTCATAAATAATTTTGTTTGTGTCGGATAGGTACGATTCGTCACGAATAAATATTATTTGTGTCGGATATAATTCTGTCACAAAATCCGTCACAAAAAAACTATTTTTTTTTTATGGATTTTGATCCGTCATAAAAACATTCTTCACAAAAGGCCTGTTTCGTTGTAGTGTAGAGCAAAAGAATCTTCACGACTGCTGCCAATCGATTGGCAAGGGTGGCAATCGATTGGGGTAGGTAGTTAATGCACCAATCGATTGGGACAAAGGGGCAATCAATTGGGGTTTGGTATTAATGACTCCAATTGATTGTGGTGAAGTCTAATGGATTGGGGTCAGGTGGTAGGTACAAGGGTACTAATCGATTGAGAAAGAGGGCCAATCGATTGGGGTTCAAGTTAAGGCAATCGATTGGTAACATGGTCCAAGCAATTGGGACACAAAATACATCAAAGGTAAAGTAAAGGTCATACAAGCATTTAAAGAAGGAATAAAATGTCTTATTCATATTCATACATTAAAAAATACAGGGTATTACATGTAGTTCTAAACTTTGACCTTTAAAAAGTAGTAGATTTGGAAAAGTGATTTGAAGAAAATTAGTGTAGCTAGGAACTTTAACCATTGATGGTGTAGTTCTAGACTTCAACATTGAAATACACAGTAGATTGACCATGCAAGTGATAAATATTGTGCCGTAATTTTCTTTTTCTTTTTGTTGATACAAAGCCTTTTTTTATTTTTCAGACAAAAATTAAAAAAAATAAAAGAATAAAGGAAAATAACGCTACACTATTTTTGAAAACAAATAGTGAACCAAAGCTTGTCCAAACGATGACAAGGGAATACCTATATATTTAGGGAATTGCTATGTACACTCGTGTATTTGTTATGTACACCCAAATTCTTTTATTCTAATCACTTTTCTTCTAAAAATTCTCACTTATGTGAAGGTGAGCGGTGTACATAGCAAAATTAGCAGTGTACATAGCAATTCCCATTTATTCATGTATGCGTATATGAAAAATTATGTGGTTTGGGCACCCAAATTTTATATTTTTATTCTATTTACAAAATAGTTATTTTTAGGTTAGGTGCTTTTCGAAATTTACAAACATTGATCCCAAGTTACCACATTTTAGTAACAAAATGTTGCCAAATAGTTATAACTTGGGATGTAACCATATACCCCAAACCACTAGAGTACATCATAAAATTTCTCAAATAACTCTAAACAAACTGTCATCATGAAATTTTTTGCCTTTTCATTTATTTTCAATCAAGCACAAAAATATGGGAGGCACCCAGTGTACGTATGCATATGTATGTTTATGTATATGACAACACAATTTGGTTAACACAATTTTCCTCAGTGCTTTAAAAAAAGAAGATTAAATAACATAAAAAGTTAATATACATTTTTGGAGGTGAGAGTTGTCACGCTTGTCCCGGAAAAAAAGGTTCATTCATTTTAAATGCATATTTGATTTCTAGAATTATTAACGTTGATTAATAATTATTAATGGGGTTGACCGTGGGTCAACGAAAGGGTGTCAATTTGAGGACACGAGAAATTGACAATCAATGAGGAATCGACATGACTTAAATGACATTTATGTGATTAAATATTATTTGACTTCATCTGGTATTTGTGAATTGTGATTATGCCTGTGTAGCATGCTTTTTTGATAGTTTTGATCTTTTCTAAGATCATTTTGGACATTGTAGTATTAACGTAATTGATAAGTTGCATAAAAGGTAGGTTAACTAGAAATTTTACGAAAATGGATTTCGGAACGTAATTACAGACCCAAACGGAGCTTAGACGAAAACTTTTATGATTCATAGATTTTCACTCATGAATTAATAACTTAGACGTATAAAACATTTTGGGGGTTAATTAGAAGATTAGAGAAGTTATGGGGTGTTAAACATAATTTTTGAAAATCGTGCCTATATGTAGAATAAGGTGGAGATATTTTTATTTATAACTTTTCTTAAACCTAAATCAAGAGAGGGGAAAAGAGGGATTTTGAAGCTTAGAGCTTTCCGACGCCAATCGACGTTCGTTATTCGTCAACTTTCGACAAAATTTTATAGTCGAATTCCATGAGGTAAGGGCTACGTTTTGATCTCTTAGGCCTTGTTTGACAAAGTTTTCTCAAAAATCTAATTTTGAGAATTTTATGAAAAACTTGTAAATACTTGTAGGATTCACTTGTAATAAAAAAATTGAGCGTAGAATCGGACTTCTAGTACTTCTCTTGAAATCTTAAGAGCGTAGTTTAAGGTATGAATTCTTAGCTTATGATATAAGGAATTTTGGATGCTTAAGATATTATGTATGGAATTGTGATCTGGGCAAAACTCATGTGTTAATTTAGGGCCGTTAAGTTCAGTGAGTACATATGAAAAGCATGTTTGTATGACTATGTGAGTATGCTAAATGACTATGTGGGTCAAAGGGGAGTTTGGTACAAGTTCATGCGGGGATAAGCTTCTCGATGTTTGAGAGTTATAGTAGCGATGGCTGCATGCTTGGTTTGGGAACCGGGCCTACCAGAGCAGTTGGATGCAATGATTGATAGACTTTGGACTTGCCATTGGCATCGCGGTTGATAGACTTTGGACTTTCTGATATATCGGATGAGTGAGTATTGCTCTCCCTAGAGATTATTTGATGTGGTTTAGATGTTTAAAGCATGAATTGTCATACATGCATATGCTTAGAATTGTACACTCAACATATAGTTTAGCAGTGAAGATTTTCTCCATTGTAGGTGAAAAGAAGAAAGGAAAGTAGAACCGAGAAGAGTGAGGCCGATAGGATGTTGGGATTGTTCTTGTTTATACTTTTGTTTTCCATTCCAACATTAGAATATATATTTTAAGAAACTAGAACTATGTTTTGTCTCGACTTAGAAACTCTGGAATGGACATGTAATGTTGTAATAGGTGGTGAAACTTCCTTTGGTTAAATTTGAACGTATCCGAACTCTTGAGTTCGCATTTTGAATGCTTAACTTGCCAAATTTGGATTTTGAATGAAGGTTAATAGTACTTTTATGATCGATCCAAACAAGTCCTTAACTCGTTCTGTTAATGTTTTCAAAGCTTAGACATGCTGTCTAATATGTTTATATACATTTGGTAAGTTTCAGAATGATTGGAAATTTGTATGTTGAGTTTTGTCTTGTTTGCGACGTTTTATAAAAAAAAGCCAAATTAGGCTACCCGTGAATAGTGTTTTTACAAAGGAAGTACCTTTTTCGAAAAATATTGAAATGTTCTATTTTGTTTTAGAGTACAGTTGGGGTCCCTAATAACACTTTATGGTTAATTTGAAATATAATAACTTTTCAATTTGATACGGATTTTTCGGACTCGTAGTTTAATGTTTTTTTTCCTTCCAAAATAAACTTTGTTTCAAAGAGTTTATTTATGTTTCTTTTCCATTGCGTTTACTTTTATTGAATTGGATAAGAGCTGGTGGTGTACCACGTGTCCTATTTCTGCCCGTGGTGGGATTGGTTATGACATGGTTGACGATGCCGACTGTTACTGCAGCGAAACCCTCAACTACGACAATAGCCTCTACTAATGCATCCTCCTCTATAATGAATATGTTGGCTATATGACCATCTGTGATACCCAATCTGCTGCCATCTATGCTACAAGCCCTGCTGGTAACTCAGGTACTACTGCCTCCTCCTCTGAAACATCATCCTCTGAAACTACCACGTCATCTCCAGCTACAATATCCATATCCGTGGCTTTGGATCCTCCTCTGAGTCATCCTCGGGCTTATACTCTAGCTCCTCCAGATTGTCCTCTAGCTCCTTGTCGTGTCTACATGCTCGTCCTCTACTTCCCCATCTATATCCTCATTGATCCGCATCCTCTGGCTCGATGTCCTCGACTAGATCATCATCATCTTGAATTGGCTCATGCTCGGGAACTTCAGGCTGATCTTGGGGCTCTGGAGCTAGTACATTGGGTACCGATGCTGGTGATGCTGCCTGTGGTGGAGCAGCTACAGGTGTTGGTAGAACGGCTGCCTCTAGAATAGCTCGTATCTCTATCACATCCATCTTTAACTTATTTCGAATTAAGCAAGCCATCTCCTGGTATATCGCCTCACTAGTCCTCGCATAATGGTTTGCATCGATATGCATCTGAGTCGGGTGGGTCCGTCCCTCGACATATAGATCTCTCCACATGTCCTCAAGATACCGACTAGCTGTACATCGTTTATGCTCCTAGTACAACTCTGGGTCAACTGACTCTATGGTATCCCTATAGATCACATGTCCTCCGTAGTAATCATCCACAAACTTATGAAAGTTTCGATCCATGCTAGCCTATAAAGGAAACTATCTACATTAGAATGACGTACTAATCTTAAACTCATATCTTAGGGATCTTAAATGCTAGGACCAGATGGCGTGGGAAAATTAGTGAATGAAAGTATCAAACCTAAGCTCTGATACCAAAAGTCCTGTTACACCCCGGAACAGCAAAAATAGAGAAAAATAAAATTTCCTTTTTGTGACCATAGGGAATGACTCGTGAAGTCACTAAATTGTCCACACCATGCAGTTCCAGACAATAGTAAAACAAAGAACACTAATACTATTATTGATCATAATATAACCAAACTAATTATTACATTAGAGTTTTAAAATTGGGAAATGTAAGAACATTAGGGCAACATATGCCAGTTACAAAATGTAGTAATAAAACATAAATAGAAACTAATAACTATCTAGTCTTTTACTGGCGTAGATGTAATCATCAGCGTAATAGTCTTCCACAGCATAACCGTCATTAGTAGGACCACTCTCTGTGTACTTTCCCTTTGGATCATAGCCCTCGTCGTTATAGGCTTTGTCACCTGCAGTATAAGGAACAAGGTAGGCTAGACGGGGAATGTCCAGGCAATAACAGCTGTCAGGTTACTAAGAGCTTAGTGAATTGAAACTAACAGGGTACCAGTTAAGCGTTAACAAGTTATAAAGACACGAGTTAAGTTCTATTACAATAATATCTTCTCTTTTATTCCAACACCATTACCCAACCATTATAGTCTTGTTATCCTGAGACCGATAACTGACATACTCTAATATATAAACAGACTCAATCATTTAACTCATATAAATATACCATCATTCTGTCTACCACTTGTTAAGGACATAAGCTGTCGACCACTGTCATGGACACAACGTCAGTCCATCCCCTGCTCGTTAAGGACATATGCATCGTCCAATGCATGTTAGGGGCATGACGTTTCGAATAATAGCACCTCAATCTATTGCCACAACTAAGCGACGACTACGGATGATCCCCATCCATCGCTCAATAATGACATAACCTTCCACTGTTCGTTAAGCATAAATCATGGATCACCTGGCTATCTTAGGATTACTTGGTCCTGCCCACCGCTGGTTAAGGATATATACAATCCACCGATTGCTAAGGACATATCATGACCAAGTGTCTGCCCATGTACAATTTCCAGAAATTATCAAACCTATCTATGTTCCTATGGATATCGCATTTTTACCCACAGTTTTTATCAAAATCTTTTTCAGTTTTTAAATTCAAATATGAGTCGCCACGTACTTTTTAAAGGAAAATTAAGAAACCAATTTAAAAGCAAACTGATCCTTTGAAAACCAGAGATTTCTAGGTCCGGGGATTATGGAATTAGAGAGGAAGGTACCCAGCTGACTAAAACACCATTTCTCATCCTATCTCGTGATAGGCCTCTATTCAACATCTTTTTTAATCGAATTATTAATATGAGTATTTGTAGACACCCCATTTTGTCAGCTATCAGATTTAGAAGACCCATAACTTGGTGGTTCATAATGATCGAAAAGGATTCCAAAAGGACTCCTAGAAGTCAGTTCTATATCTCAAAATACTCAGAAAGTGGTACAAATGACCAACATGCCCCCGAAGCTCAAATACTGCCAGATTTGGACCAAAAGTTCTGGAAACATGCTATGTCATAAGAAAAGTAAGAAAATGGGTTTTGAAGCAAAATCAGATGAAATTGTCAACTCTCAGAGACCCCCGGAAATTCTCGAAAAGTCTCTTTTGACCGTTTTGACCTACGTTTGACCAGGGTTTGACTGAAATCATTCAAATTTTGCCCGAAAGTTCTGAGATCATCTTAGATTATGTGAAAAGTACTAAAATGAGTTTTAAAAGAAAATCGAACGAAAACGTCAGCTCCGGGGAGCTCCCAGAGGTTAGGAACTTTCTGGAGATCTCGAGTTTGACCGATTTGACGTAAAAGTTGACTTTGAAATCGGAGCACTATATCATTTTTCAAACATTTTTCATGGATACTAGAGGTTAATAACTTTCCAATGGTATATCGCACATAATTTCTAGATTAAAACAGTTTTGTTATGAATTTCCGAAGGTAAAAAAGGTGATCAAATCGAATTTTATCACGAATACCGTAAACTTTTCAAAATGACCTATCTTCGAACTATTTTTTTTTATGAAAAGTAGACTCCATTACCTTTCCATCAGTTTGGAGTTCGTATGCATTTTCTGTGAATTTCGGATGAAAATACAATTTTCTAGGCGTTTGAGGAGCAGTGTCGCGGCGGCATTGGGCCATTTCCGCGGCTCAACCCCTGACGGGTCCATTTTTCTAATTTGTTTTTGTGGCCCCAAATTGAATAATTAAAAACCCAAATGACATAGATTTATGTTCACAGATGTTTAGGACCAATGGGAGCACTTTTTAAATAACAAACTCCCCCAAAATTGGCCTAGATAAACCCCCCTTGACTCCTCATTTGGGTGTGGCCAATGCAAGTTTATAGAAGTTGTAGAGAGAAAGTTATAGAGATATGGTTAGAATAGAGAGAAAGAAGGCTTCCTTCTTAGATTTTTAACAAGAAAGTGAGTTCCCAACCTTGCTTTTACTTCATTACTCTTCTTTACTTCACATTCAATACACCCAACCACCATTTTTGTGAGTATGTATGAGATAGGAAGCTACTTCTATGTCAAAAGTCACTATATATGAGTGAAACACCAAGCTACAAGTCCAATATCTCAATGATTGTCAACTATTGATTGCTATTTACTTTCTTGTTTATATATGTTCATCTCTTCTTAACTCATTTCTTTTTTATTTTTCTTTGATTACTTACTAGTTCATCATCATCTAGATGATGACGTGGTATTTGGGGTGAGTGAATCCTTATAGAAAAAACTTGTTTGATAGATGATGACATGGTATCTAGATGATGACGTGGTATTTGGGGTGAGTAGCTCTTGACCTCAAAAAGTTGTTTGATAGATGATGATCCTAACTTCAATACATCCCTATATATTCTTGAAGTTATTCCCAAAATGAAAATAATGCTCTCCACCAATCTTAGAAATTCTTGAAGTGAGTTTGATGTTGATATTCCAAGTGGTTATAATCTCCTTTTAAGTGCTAGAAATGTGCTTTCAAAACCTCTATTCCAAAACTCCTCTAAGACCCTACCATTTGGATTCCAAGAAAATAAACTTTGTTTTCTCAAAATCCTCAAATTAGTAAGTCATCCAACTTTAAAATGACATTCTGAGTTCAATACTCAAAGGATGATCATGAGACCACTTGGAAAGTGTTCCTAACTCATTATAGAGTACCCAAGATTTTTGGTTTGACTTAAAACACTTGGAAGTGTCCCATTTTGACCCAAATATTCCTTCCAGACATTCTGTTTTCTCTGTCACAGCAGCTTGGTTAAATTTCAACTTGTTTTTCAGAAAACTTTTAGAAAGAGAGTGATCCCAACTCATTTTTTCTTTGAACTTCAATGTCTTAGGGAACTTTCTGTATAATATGGGCCTCCAAATGTTTTAATTTCATTTTCTAAGATATTTCTACACTTCAGTTGACAGTACAAACTCTGTTTCTGAGTAACCTCTCTTATTTACATGATTTCTCTCAATCTGTAACTGAAGAATAGCAATTTGGCTTTTTGATATGTGTTCTATACACAATAAGGATGATCTCCATAGAAAATTATGAATTAAAAGCATTCCTAACCCCACTTTTCCATTTTTACAAAATCAGCTCACTATTCTATACACTATTAACAGCAAGTATATTTTAACTTTCACTCTTTGATTAGATGTTTGCATGCATCCCAAATTAGCTCACCTCTTAGGAAGTAGTTTATACTACATTTGTACACATCCTATAATAATATTCTCCATGCATTCATGCATATTTTAGACTTCCAAGTCATTTTAGAAAGTCCATGTACACAAACACACCGCAATCTTTGTACATTCTAGGATCATACATTGCATCCATGCAAGATTTGGGGTTTTTGTGACTCCTAATCTAAGAAGATTATAAGGAATGAACTTGATCATCCATCTCGAGTATTGAGAGGTCTTCTTTTCTTAAAGATTAATATGCATCATACTAGCCTGCTCAGCATATTTTTTATTTCTGTGATTACTTGTTTCAATAACAATTCATGTCCCCATTTAGATTAGGAAAGCTTGATTACTTGATATGTGATTAGTTGAGTTTTCCTAGGTTTGTTTGTGTGATCTTTCACCTTTGCATTGTGTGGTATTTAGCTTAGATCTTATGAATGATATCGTATCTTTTGATCTTCCTTTTCAAGATTCTTATGAAATGTAATATACTTTCGTAGTATTAATTGTCGAACCAAACATAGTATAAGATAGATTATTTGGATGCTAATTGAGGCCTATCAAAAGACGGGGCGAGTTGAGGGTATTTTAGTCGTGACAAAGGCTCCTTCCTCTCTCATACCAAAACCCTAAACCAAGTTCTTTGATTATGAAAGGCCGGTGCCCTTTATCTGTTTGGGTGAGTCAAAATTAGGTTTCTTGGTTCCTTAAAGACCTAGTGGCAACTCTGTATCGGTTTTCAACAGACCTTTTTCAAATCAATTTCAAAACAAAAGGAAAATCAATTCTGCGTGTCCACATTCTGGCGACTCTGCTGGGGATTTTTATTTTCAAAATAAAATAATGCAGTGGTTTGACTCATAAGAAGCATCCTTAAAATCATCTTTTCACTATGTCTGGTTCACCGCATTGTACTTCTGCATTTCCCCTCCGACTGTGTCTGAAATGCGGCGCTGACATTGTTCAGGTCTTGTTGTGCCAGGGCACAAGTCACTGTTGATACTGTACCTTTTAAGGTATATCAAAAAGAGTAAAAACCTCTGTACTATCTCTCTGACGGTATATTGAAACTCTCGTCAACGGGCCCTCTTTGACTAAACACATCCTTTGCATATAGATTCTTGTAGAACCTTTCATAGGACTATTAATTTATCTTTTTAGATAGGACAATGTGATATAACTGCTATATGCCCTGGTGGGATTACCTGCGCGATGTAGACGCTTTTGTGGCATAGAGCAGAACCTCTTTGTTATGACTCCCAAGGCAATCACTCACATGTGATCACATTGAGTTAACCTGCCTAGACACCATGATAAGGATGTCTGCTCTATGTTCACAAAGACATACACTACAAACCTTGTTTGTTGGTCCAAATACGTATGAGTAAGAAAACTTGCTAAACAGTATGATCACCATCATCACCCCCATCATATTCACCAATTTTTCCCAAAGACTCTGTCCAAATATTCCAAAAATACCCAGATACACCAGTTTCTCCTAGAAACTCTGTTCAAATAACCCAAAAATGCCTAGATATAACTGTTTTTCCCAGAAACTCTGTCCAAATATCCCAAAAATGCCCAGATATAACTGTTTTTCCCAAAAACTCTGTCCAAATATCCCAGAAATGCCCAGATAAACTGTTTCTCCTAGAAACTCTGTCCAAATATTCCAGAAATACCTAGATATAACTGTTTCTCCCAGAAACTCTGTCCAAATTTTCCAAAAATGCTCAGATATACCAGTTTCTCCTAAAAACTCCATCCAAATCTCCCTGAAATGCCCAGATATACTTGTTTCTCCCAGAAACTCTGTCCAATTCACCTAAGAATCCCTGTTTATCCTAGAAACTCTCAGAAATTCTAGATATTCCCCCCAAATCTCCCAAATATCCTGAAAATTCTTCTTTCTCCCATGATGATCACATTGAAAAATAAAGTTAGCACACTCTATATGGCTAGGACCTTACTTCTTTAACTGCTATCTGTTAGAAGTAAGAGCATCATATAGATTAGGGATCACATCTGCATACTTGTCTCATATGCATGCATTGTTCCTATCAGTCTGCACACACTATTACAGTCAGTCTGTACATAAATCAGTCCACGTTCGTTAGCATCACTGTCATTGTCTGTCTAAAGTCGTCACTGTCAGAATCTGATACAATCCTCTCAAATCTTTAGGTCAGTATAGATTCCCAAAGTCAGCAGCTAGGATCCCTATCTTGGGTCAAAAATTCAGACAACTGTTTGGTCAGGATCAGTCCCCAAGTTATTTTAGCATAAATCATGAAGAATTAGAAAACAAGGTCACCGAGTTGGGAGCAACCATAAATTAGCAGTCCGACAGCCTAGCCAAAGTCTTGAAATTCATGGAGGAACTAAAATAGTAATAGCCAAAGCACCCACCTGGGTTCCCACCACCATCAGGGTTCCTGCCACCACCACCGCCGGATGTTATACAACCTCTCATCCATGTACATGAGAATGGCAAAGAAGAATAATGGTTTCAAGGGATCCCTCCGCCTATGTATGAGAAGAAAGTCCAAGAGAAAATGGATAAAGTTGACAAGCTAGAAAGCATACTAAGGAAAAGCATAGGGGTTGATGATTATATGCTAAATCTAGAAGGCTTTTTAAGCCTGTTAAGCTAAAACTGCCAGAGAACTTCAAGATGCCTGCCACTAATCATTTTGATGGAACTGGGAATCCGAAAAGCCATATAAAGCTATGTATGAGCATCTTCCAGTCGATGGGCTGTACCCACGAGCACGTTGTAATGATCTTCCTGCAAACTATTGCGAAGTCCGCACTGTCATGGTTCCTAACCTTGGAAGCTTCCAAAACTTGGGCATGGAAAGATATCATTCGGGTATTCGTTGATCACTATTCTTATAGCCAAGAGCTTGATGTCACCATCTAGGATCTGGAAACTACTCGATAGAACAATAATGAATCCTTCACTGCATTTTTGAGCAGGTAGAGGAACAAAGTGGCCCAAATGACTTCATCTGCCGATTGAAAAGGAACAGGTAAGAATGTTAATTCAGAATCTACAACCGCTCTACCATGAAAAATTATTCTATCAGTCTATCTCCACCTTTAAGGAACTGTTTGAAGTTAAACTCGGATCAAAGATGCCATCAAGGAAGGAAAGATTAAGAAGGAAGAGCCCCCAAGTAAGTTTAAAAGGCTCAACTACTCCCATAACTCCCCGGATGTCAATGCCCTTAGCAGCCAACTCATACCATACCCTCTTAGGCTATACTAGTCCCTTAACCAAGCTAACTCCTCCAATCACCCATTCGAGAAAAAACCTCCCCGTAACTTTGCTAAGCTAGAGATCCCCCTCTCCTTAGCCTTAGACCGCCTCCTCAAGAAAGGCCATCTCCAACTGCTCGAATCGTGAAACACCCCACCACCACTGAGTTGTGACATGTCCAAGGACTATGCCTACCACTAAGCCCCTGGCCACAACACTAATGATTGCATGCGCCTCCATCACGATATCCAAGACCTCATGGACTAGAATATCATTGAGTAACCACCAAAGTAGCCCCATGTCACCCAAAATCCCCTACCAAACCACCAAAATATCAGCCTCATTGAGCCGAACCCCGTATCCTTCAACCTTATCACCTATATCACCCCCTTAGGACATCCCTTATCCCTTATTGACATCCCAAATTTTGGGAGAATTCATCTAATTGAAGGAGAGGACAATAAATGGCAGCAACAGCTAGATGATGAACAAGATTTATTCTTCCTAGATGAACATAATCTAGAGGTAATAGACCTTAATTGGTATGATCCCAATGATGAAAATGATGCCTCCATCTAGAATGAGCTAGAGAAACCATTTGTGGGAACAAATTATGATTGGTTCAAAGAAGATGGGACTATAGAAGGACCTACTCCTATTGAGATTGATCATCTAACTAGGTTGGGTCGCCATTATTAGCCTCTATAGCCTGTCACTGAAACCATTGAGAAAGGGCCAGTTAAAGATAAGGGAAAGGGAAAAATGGATGAGATCATCGATGAGGACAATGAGCTAATAAAGCAGCTGAAGAAAACCCAAGCACATCTCTCGATGTGGGACATCATGGTGACATCCTATAAGCATAGGCAAGTTGTGTTGAATTCTATAGCTGGGATCAAGGTCCCCATCGACACTGCGTACGGAAGATATGGTGGCTTTCTTAAGCATACTCGCCCCTGATCCAATTATTACCTTTTTCGATGAAGACCTACCGCCGAAAGGGTCTACGCACAACAAAGCTTTGTACATCACTGTTGGATGTAAGGGGTAGGAAGTGCCATTCTGCTTGGTAGCTATATGTTCTGTTTGAATGTTTGTGCCCTAAGAACCGCCACCACCTTGGGGGTCGATATTTTGGACATCACTCCATCTGTGTAATCCGTGAGGGCTTATGACAACACCAAGAGAACTATGATGGGGACTATTCTCTCCAAATCCAAGTAGGGTCTTTGGTTTACATGGAACTTTTCTAAATCATAGATATCTCTGCTTCATTTAATTTGTTAATTGGTAAGCCCTGGCTGTATGTCAAAAAGCTGTATCATCCACTATGCACCAAATGATCAAATACATTTATGAGAAAAAGGTAAAAATCATCTTCAGTAATAGTTGGGGAAATGAAGCCTTCCCAAGTTACGCTCCTGTCTTTGAAATCCAAATACCGGAACTAGAAGAAGGGGAAATTGAAGGATTCTCCATAGAAGAAGTCCACTTGATCAGTAATGAAGACAGGTTCCCTAAGATCTAATCTGTGGTCATCAATATCGTCCGTAAAATGAACTATTTCCTTGGAATGGGGTTGGGCCGACATCAGCAAGGGATCCACGAGTTCCCTCAGATTAAAGGACAGCAAGGCTCCTTTGGGTTGGGGTATAAGCCCACTGGAGAAGACATCGAGCTATAAAAGCCATGGAAGAAGAGAGTAAGGAGTCTTCCGCCATACTGTAAAACCCTGAACGGTCAGTTCATCAAAGAAGGGGATGACTTCCCCTATTTTGGAATTCCTGAACCTTGGATCCATCAGTCCACTGGAAAGAGGTATCCCGAACTTGAGTTCTATGCTAACTGTGAAAGGCCCCCTTATCAAGATCGATCCTATCCAGAAGAAGTTTTCAAGACCCCAGAAGAAGATTGGTTGAAATAACTGGACACCGAAGCTATCGAGAAAATGTGGGAGGGATTTACTGAAGAAAAGGAAGTAAAGAGGACCAAGAGGCAAAATGATCAGATCATGCCAACTGAGGAGGGTCTGAATAACCAGGCTATAGAGTCATCTATCTGTGTCTCCCTATCCCCTATCCCCCCGGAGTCTGTGTTTTTAATTATCGAGTCTGTATCAGAGTCGACCACTATATGCCCACCACTGTTTGATGTAATTACTCCACTTATCATGAATGAAATGAAAGATGATTCTACTTATTCCTCTATGTCTAGCACTTATGAATGCACAGATCCCTCTGAGGATCTTCCAATTAAACTTAAACAACTGATTGAAAACCCACTTGTTTATGAAATACTTGAAGATACTTTATCGATTAACCTAGGTGAAAAAGATAATTCACAGATCATGTAAATTGGCTCAACACTTAATAAAGAATAAAAAGAAAAATGAACTCTTTTGTTAAAAGAATTCAAATATGGTTTTGCTTGGTCTTATGAAGACATGCCTGGGGTCGATCCTAATATTGTCTAATATCATATTCCCCTTCTCCCCAATTCTAAACCCGTCAAGCAGAAACTAAGGCGCATGAGGTCAGAGTGGGCACTCAAGGTCAAAGAAGAGGTAGAGAAGAAATTTAAGGTAGGATTCATCATTGTCATACAATATCCGGAATGGGTTGCCAACATTGCGCCAGTCCCCAAGAAGGATGGAAAAGTTCATGTGTGTGTGTTGACTTCTACAATCTAAATAAAGTCAGTCCAAATGATGACTTCCCACTTCCCCACATCAACATTCTACTTTTTAACACTGTGGGTCATGAGCTATTGTCATTTAAGGATGGTTTCTCAGGGTATAACCAAATTTTAATGCCGCCGAAAGATGGAGAAAAGATGACATTCACCATACCATGGGGGAGTTATTGTTATAGGGTAATACCTTTTGGGCTTAATAATGTCAGGATAACCAATCAAAGAGCCGTCGCCACTCTGCTACATGACATGATTCACAAAGAAATTAAGGTGTACGTGGATGACATGATCGTAAACTCCAAGGATCGAGAAAGACACTTGATAGCATTAAAAAAATTCTTTGAAAGATTGTGTAAAAACAAGATGAGACTGGATTCGATGAAATGCACTTTCGGTGTGACCTCAAGGAAACTCTTGGGTTTTCTCATCACACAAAGGGGGATAGAGGTTGATCCCTCCAAAATCAAGGCAATTTTAGAAATGACGTCGCCGTAAAATGAGAAGAAATTCTCGAGAGAATCTAATTCATCAGCTACTTCATCTCCAAGCTCAGAACTACATGTGATCCCTTGTTCCGACTATTGAGGAAAGGAGAGAAGTTCTAATTGGATGACCAATGCCAAGCCACCTTAGATAAAATAAAAGCCTACCCCAAAATCCACTTGTCCTTTTTACCACCTACCCCTCATAAGCCCTTGCTTCTTTACCTATCTGTCTTTGAAAATGCCATGGGATCCTAGCCCAGGAAGGAGAAGAAAGCCACTCTGAATAAGCCATATATTACCTTAGCAAGAGAATGACTGGGTATGAGCTCAACTACTCTACCCTTAAAAAAAATTGGGCTTTATTCTGGTGCACTAGCCAATTAAGACACTACATGTTAGCCTTTTCGATTGTGCTCATACCTCGCATGGACCCTCTAAAATACCTCCTTGAAAAACCCACCCCTAACTAGTCGCATATCACATTGGTTACTTTTACTATCTAAATTCGATATGAAATATCTAACAAGTAAGTCGGTAAAAGGGAAAACTATAGTTGAGCTTCTTGCTGAACATGCTGTTGGTTCCAAAGAAAGTGGAGACTTCCCATTCCCGGATGAGAATATCACGGGAGTTAAAGAAGAGTAGTGGAAATTATACTTCAATGGGGCAACCAACATGAAAGGCTACGGAGTCAAAATGATTTTGGTATCACCTAATGGGGACCACACACCACTTGCAGTCAAGTTCAACTATAACTCTACCAATAATACTACTGAATATGAGGCATGCATCTTGGGAATGGAAGCAGCCATAGAATTAAAGATTTAAAGATTGGACGTCTTCGGAGATTCAAATCTCATTATATCACAAACCAGGGGGGGTATGGAATGTAAAAGAAGAAAGAGAAAACCCTACCACGATCATCTCGATGGACTCAAGAAACACTTCAAGAGCGTAGCATTCTTTTACCTACCCAGAGAGGAAAACCAATTAGCAAATTTATTAGCTACCTGTTGGGTTTGTGTCCTGAAACCATTACTTCATGTATGAGGCATTGACATTTTAATATATAAATATCAGCTTTACATTTTATTGTATATGTTTCTTTCATGAGATGATTGTTAATCCTTAAGTATCATAGTAAGTAATTTGTGTATATATGAGATACATACAAGTGAGATACGAATTACTATTCTTTGATACTTATAACTTGTCACAATGGATGATGAGACTAGATATCTGTAGACACCCCATTTTGTCGGCTATCAGATTTAGGAGACCCATAGCTTGGTGGTTCACAATGATCGTAAAAGACTCAAAAGGACTCTCGGAAGTCAGCTCTATCTCTCAGAATGCTCAGAATGACCAAAATGCCCTTGAAAGTCCGAAAATTCCCAGATTTGGTCCCAAAGTTTTGAAAACATACTACGTCGTAAGAAAAGTGATAAAATGAGTTTTTAAATAAAACCGGAAGAAATCGTCAGCTCCCAGAGACCCCCGGAAGTCCCGGAAGTTCCCCGAAAGTCCCCGTTGACCGGTTTGACCAAGGTTTGACCAGGTTTGACCAGAGTTTGACCAAGTTTGACCAAGTTTGACCGAAACTGTCTGAACTCACCGGAACCATTCTAAATCATGAGAAACGTATTAAAACAAGTTCCAAAAGAAAATCGAGCGAAAACATCAGCTCCTGGGAGCTCCCAGAGGTTCCCAGAACTTCCCGGGAATCCCAGGTTTGACCGGTTTGACCAAGATTTGACTTTGGAATCGGGGCACCGAAACAATTTTCAAATATTTTTCATGGATACTAGAAGTCAATAGCTTTCCAACGGTATATCGCACATAATTTCTGGATTTAAAACGAATTTATTATGAATTTCCAAAGGCGAAAAAGGCGATCAAATCGGCTTTTATCGCGAATACCGCAAAACTTTTCAAAGTGACCTATCCCCGAACTATTTTTTATGTAAAGTAGACTCCATTACCTTTCCAACGGTATATCACAACCTCGATTTGGAGTTCGTACGCATTTTCTGTGAATTTCGGACAAAATAGGGCCTTTTTGCGAATACCGGAACTTCGGGGGGCCTAAACAGCATTATCCAGACGAAGGGAGGAGCAGTGCCGCCGCGGCACTCACCTCCAGAACAGTAAGTTTTTGTAAATATTTTGGTGGTCCCATTTTGATTAATTAAAATCCAAAACGACGTGGTTTCATGATTTCAGATGTTTGGGACCAATGGGAGTACTTTCTAAATCCCAAAAACACCCCAAGTTGGCCTATATAAACACCCCATTACTCCTCATTTTAGGGGAGTCAAAATGCAAGTTTAGAGAAAGTTTGGGAGAGAAAGTGTAGAGATAAGGTTAGAGTGGAGAGAAAAGAAGCTTTCTTCTTTGATTTTTCAAAACAAAAGTGAGTTTCTAACTTTGTTTTTACTTCATTACTTCCATTTACTTCAACATTCAATACTCCCAACCACCATTTTAGTGAGCATTCAAGAGTGTGGAAGCTTCTTCCATGTCTAAGTGTCATTACATATGAGTGATACACCAATCTACAAGTCTCATGCTTCATGAATATCATCTATTGATTATCATCTACTTGCTTGATTATATATATGTTCATCTCTCCTTATCTCATTTCTTTTTCTTTTCTTTATTTACTTACTAGTTCATCATCATCTAAGTGATGACATGAAGTTTGGGGTGAGTGAATCCTTATGGATAGTAGCTCTTGACCTCAAAAACATGTTTGATAGATGATGATCATAACCTCAATACTTCCAAGGTATTCTTGGAATGTATTGAAGTTATGCCCAAAAATAAAATAAATCTCTCCAACAATCTTGGAAGTTCTTAAATGATGAGTTTGATGTAGGTATTCTAAGTGGCTATGATCCTTATTGAGTGATTGAAAACATGTTTTCAAAACATCTATTTCAAAACCCCTCTCAATCCCTCTCATTTGGTTTCAAGAAACAAAACTTTGATTTCTCCAAAATCTTCAAAATAATGAGTCAAAACAGTGAGTGAGTTGAGTTCAAAGATTTTTCTAGAACTCAATACTCAACATATGAATACAAGGCCACTTGGAAAGTCTTCCTAACTCATTTGAGAACACCCATGATTTTTGGTTTGACTTGGAAGTACTTGGAAATGGTCCACTTAGGTCCCAACATTCCTTCCAAACATTCTGTTTTTGCTGTCACAGCAGCTAGGTCAACTTACGACCTCTTTTCCAGAAAACTTTTCCAAAAGGGGTGGTCCTAACTTATTTTTCCCTTAAAATTAAATGTCTTAGGAAACTTTCTGTATAAAATGGACCTCTAGATCATTCCTTTTCATTTTCTAAGATTTTCTAACATTTCAGACGACAGTACGAACTCTGTTTCTGAGTGACCTCTATTGTTTATGTAATTTCTCTCAATCTGTGATAGCTATTCAAGATTGGCCTTTTGGGTTGTGTTCTAGACACAATAAGGAACATCTCCATAAAAAATCATGCATTGAAAACATTCCTAACCCCTCTTTTCAAATTCCAAAAGATTATGCTACTGTTCTGTCCACTATTCACAGCAAGTACATTTCAACTTTCATTCTTTGATTTGATGCTCATATGCATTCCAAATTAGCTCATATCTTAGGAAGTAGTTCATACTACATTTGTACACATCCCATGTTAATTTCATTCATTCATTCATACACATTTTAGACTTCTAAGTCATTCTAGAAATCCATGTACACAAAACATACTACAACCTTTGCACATTTTAGATACATACATTGCATTCATGCAAGATTTGGGGTTTTTGTAACTCTTAATCTAAGGAGATTATAAGGAATGAATTCGATCACTCGTTCATGCTTCCCTTTGATCTATTCATCCTTTCTCATCCATCCCGGGGATTGAGAGGTCTTCTTTTATCAAAGAATAACATGCATCATTCTAGCCTTGCTAAGCATATTTTGATTTCTTTGCTTATTTGTTTCAATAACAATTCATGTCCCCCTTTAGATTAGGAAATCTTGATTATTTGATATATGATTAGACGACCTTTCCTAGGTTTATTTGTGTGATCTTTCACTTTACATTGCATGATATTTGGCCTAGATCTTATGAATGATATCTTATATTTTGATCTTCCAATTTCAAATCTCCTTATGTGATGTAATATACTATCATAGTATTATTTGTCGAACCATACATAGTATAAGATGATTATTTGGATGCTAATTGAGGCCCGTCGAAAGACGGGGCGAGTAGAGGGTGTTTTAGTCGCGACAAAGGCTCCTTCCTCTCTCGTACCAAAACCCCGAACCAAGTTCTTTGGTTATGAAGGGCCGGTGCCCTTATCCGCTTGGGTGAGTCAAAATTAGGTTTCTTGGTTCCTTAAAGACCAAGTGGCGACTCTGTATCTGTTTTCAACAGACCTTTTCTTTTCCTTTTCAAAACAATCTCAAACAAGAGAAGTGGTCCGAAGCCCGGTATCCACAATCTGGCGACTCTGCTGGGGACTTTTATTTTTAAAACAAAATAATACAGAGGTTTGACTCATAAGAAGCATCCTTAAAATCATCTTTTTACTGTGTTTTGGTTCACCGCATTGCACTCTTGCATTTCCGCTCCTCCGACTGCGTCTGAAACGCGGCGCTGACATTGTTCAGGTCTTGCTGTGCCAGGGCACAAGTCACCGTTGATACTGTACCTTCCAAGGTATATCAAAAAGAGTAAAAACCTCCGTACTGTCTCCCTGACAGTATATTGGAACTCTCGTCAACGGACCCTCTTTGACTAAACCCAGCCTTTGCATATAGATTCCTGTAGAACCTTTCATAGGACTGTTCATTTATCTTTTCAGATAGGACAACATGATATAACTGCTGTATGCCCTGATTACCTGAGCGATGTAGACGCTTGTGTGACATAGAACAGAACCTCTTTCTTATGATTCCCAAGGCAATCACTCATATGTGGTCACATTGAGTTGACCTGCCTAAGCATCATGACAAGGATGTCTGCTCCATGCTCGCAAAGATATACACCGCAAACCTTGTTTGTCGGTCTTGAGACATAGGAGTATGAAAACCTGCTAGAAAGTATGATCACTATAACCGTACTTACCAGTTTCTCCCAGAAACTCTGTCCGAATATCCCAGATATGACCATATTGACCAGTTTCTCCCAGAAACTCTGCCCGAATATCCCAGATATAACTACATTGACCAGTTTCTCCCAGAAACTCTGTCCGAATATCCCAGATATGACCATATTAACCAGTTTCTCCCAGAAACTCTGTCCAAATATCCCAGATACAACCACATTGACCAGTTTCTCCCAGAAACTCTGTCCGAATATCCCAGATATGACCACATTAACCAGTTTCTCCCAGAAACTCTGTCCAAATATCCCAGATATAACCACATTAACCAGTTTCTCCCAGAAACTCTGTCCGAATTTCCGGGGTATCTTGGAAATCTGTGTTATCCCTTGGTGATCATACTAGAAAGTAAGGTTAGCACACTCTGTATGGCTAGGACCTTATTTGTTTAGCTGCTATCTGTTAGAAATAGGAGCATCATATAGATTAGGGCTTACATCCGCATGTTTGTCCCATTTGCATGCACCATTCCCCATCAATTTGCACGCACTGTTTCGAGTCGGTCCACATCACTATCTTTGTCTGCCTAAAGTCACCACTGTCAAAGATCTAATCTAGCCCTTTCAAAATCTGTCAGGTCAGTATAGATTCCCAAGGTCAGCAGTCAGGGTCTTATTCGTGGGTTAGAAGTGCGGATAATCGGTTAATCAGAATCAGTCCGACAGCTTACGTCAGCATGAATAGGGAAGAGTTGGAAAACAAGGTTACTGAATTGGGAGCGACTATAAGCCAACAATCAGACAGTCTAGCCCAAGTCCTAAAATTCATGGAAGAACTGAAGCAGCAACAGCCGCGACCTCCGCCCGAGTTTCCGCCACCAGGTTTTGAACCTCCTCTACATGAGAATAATGGGGAGGAAAACTGGTTTCAAGGGGTCCCACCGCTTACGTATGAGAAAAAGCTCCAAGAAAAATTGGACAAGGTCGATAAACTGGAAAGCGTACTCAGAAAAAGCAAGGGTATCGACGATTACATGTTGGATCTGGAAGGCCTCTTCGAGCCTGTCAAGCTGAAACTGCCAGAGAATTTCAAAATGCCTGCCATCGATCGCTTTGATGGAACGGGAAACCCGAAAAGCCACGTGAAGCTATGTATGAGTATCTTCCAGTCCATGGGTTGCACCCACGAGCACATTGCGATGCTATTCCCGCAAACTCTGGCAAAATCTGCACTATCGTGGTTCCTAACCTTGGAAGCCTCCAAAACCCGGGCCTGGGAGGACATTGTTCGAGTCTTTGTCGATCATTACTCTTACAATCAAGAGCTGGACGTCACCGTCAGGGATTTGGAAACAACCCGGCAAAGCAACAATGAATCCTTCGCTGCATTTCTGAGCAGATGGAGGAACAAGGTAGCCCAAATGACCCACCGGCCAATCGAGAAAGAACAGGTAAGGATGCTCATCCGGAATCTGCAGCCGCTCTATCATGAGAAATTATTCTACCAGTCCATCTCCACCTTTGAGGAGTTGTTTGAAGTCGGAACCCGAATCGAAGATGCTATCAGGGAGGGGAAGATCAAAAAGGAAGACCCTCCGAGTCAGCCCAGAAGGCCCAACTACTCCCGGAATC
Organism: Hydrangea macrophylla; assembly: GCA_033977485.1. Lineage (NCBI taxonomy): Eukaryota > Viridiplantae > Streptophyta > Magnoliopsida > Cornales > Hydrangeaceae > Hydrangea > Hydrangea macrophylla. The sequence continues at coordinate 22,678,962 of CM066992.1, forward strand.
CCCCGGATGTCAATGCCCTTAGCGGCCAACCCATGGCATATCCTCCAAGGCCATACCAACCCTCCAACCAGGCAAATTCCTCCAACCGCCCTTTCCAGAAAAAGCCCCTTCGCAGTTTTGCCAAGCTAGAAATCTCTCTCTCCTCAGCCCTACATCGCCTCCTCAAAAAAGGCCATCTCCAATTACTCCAGCCTCGAAATACCCCGCTCCCGCCTAACTGCGATATGTCCAAGCGATGTACTTACCACCAAGCCCCCGGCCATAACACTGATGAGACTGCATGCGCCTCCGCCACGACATCCAAGACCTCATCGACCAGAATATCATCGAGCCGCCACCAAAGCAGCCTCATATCACCCAAAATCCTCTACCAAACCACCAAAATGTCAACCTCATTGAGTCCAGTCCCGTACCCTTCAACCCTGCTACTTATATCACCCCCCTAGGACAACCCTTGCTTTACATTGACATCCCGGATTCTGAGGGGATTCATCTGATCAGAGGGGAGAATGACGAGTGGCAGCAGCAGCTTGACGACGAGCAGGACTTGTTCTTCCTGGAAGAGCATGACCTAGGGGCGGTAGACCTCAAATGGTATGACCCTAACGACGAGAGTGATGCTTCCATCTGGAACGAGCCAGAAAAGCCATTTGTGGGAACGGATTGTGATTGGTTTAAAAAGGATGGGACTGTAGAAGGGCCTACTCCTGCTGAGATTGATCACCTAACCAGGTCAGGCCGCCATTATCAGCCTCCACAGCCTGCCACCGAAGCCATCGAAAAAGGTCCAGTTAAAGACAAGGGGAAGGGCAAGATGGATGAGGTCATCGAAGAAGACAATGAGCTGATCAAGCAGCTAAAGAAAACCCAAGCGCATCTCTCGATGTGGGATATTATGGTGACATCTTATAAGCACAGGCAAGCCGTGTTAAATGCCTTGGCTGGGATTGAAGTCCCCATCGACGCCGCGCCAGAGGACATGGTAACTTTCTTGGGTGCACTTACCCCCGACCCCATCATTACATTCTCCGACGAGGACCTGCCGCCAGAGGGATCCGCGCACAACAAGGCGTTATACATTACTGTGGGATGTAAGGAGCAACAGGTGCCGTTTTGTCTAGTCGATACAGGTTCTGCTTTGAATGTTTGTGCCTTAAGAACTGCCACTGCTTTGGGGGTCAGTATCCTCGACATCACGCCATCTGTGCAATCCGTGAGGGCCTATGACAACACTAGAAGAAATGTGATGGGAACTGTTTCTCTCCAAATCCGGGTAGGATCTTTGGTGAGCACCGAGAATTTTCAAGTCATGGACATACCTGCCTCGTTCAATCTGCTAATTGGGAGACCCTGGCTTCACGCCAACAAAGCTGTATCATCCACTGTGCATCAAATGATCAAGTACATTCATGAGAGGGAGGTAAAGGTCATCCTCGGTAATAGTTGGGGAAGTGAGGCCTTCCCGAATTACGCTCCCATTTTTGAAGTCCAAATACCTGAACTGGAAGAAGGAGAAATCGGAGGATTCTTCATGGAAGAAGTTCATGTGATCGAAGACGAAGACCGATTCCCTGAGGTCCACTCCGCAGTCGTCAACATTGTCCGTAAGATGAACTACTTCCCCGGAATGGGGTTGGGTCGGCGCCAGCAAGGAATTCGGGAATTCCCGCAGATCAAAGGACAACAAGGCACTTTCGGATTGGGGTACAAGCCCACTGATGAGGACGTCGAGCTACAAAGGCCATGGAAGAAGAGGGTGAAGGGTCTCCCGCCATACCACAAGACTTTAAATGGACAATTCGTCAAGGAAGGGGATGATTTCCCTTACTTCGGGTTCCCTGAACCATGGATCCATCGAACCACCGGGAGAAGGCACCCTGGGCTTGAAATCTTCGCTGACTGCGAGAGGCCCCCATATCAAGACCCGTTCTGCCCCGAAGAAGTTGAAAAGACCCCAGAGGAAGACTGGTTAAAATACCTTAACACTGAGGCGATCAAGAAGATGTGGGAAGAATCCACTGAAGAGGAAGAGAAGAAGAGGGCCAAGAGCCAAGATGATCAGATCAAGCCTGCTGAGGAGGGTCTGAGCAACCAGGCTATAGAGTCATCTGTCTGTGTCTCCCAATCCCCTATCCCCCCAAAGTCTGTACTACCAGTTATCGAGTCTGTACTGGAGTCGGCTGCTGTAAGCCCACCACTATCCAATGTAATCACTTCACCTGTCATGAATGAAATGAAAGACGATTCTGCTTACTCCTCTGTGTCTGACACTTGTGAATGCACAGATCCCTCCGAGGATCTCCCAATCGAACTAAAGCAACTAATTGAAAAACCACCTGCTTATGAAATAATCGAAGATACTTTATCAGTTAACTTAGGTGAAATAGATAATCCACAGATTGTGCAAATTGGCTCAACCCTTAATAAAGAAGAAAAAGAAAAATTAACCCTCTTGCTAAAAGAGTTCAAAGATGTTTTTGCTTGGTCTTACGAAGACATGCCTGGGGTCGATCCCGACATCGTCCAACATCATATTCCTCTCCTCCCTAATTCTAAACCTGTCAAGCAGAAACTGAGGCGCATGAGACCGGAATGGGCACTCAAGGTTAAAGAAGAGGTGGAGAAGCAGTTCAAGGCAGGGTTCATCATTGTCACCGAATACCCGGAATGGGTTGCCAACATCGTGCCAGTCCCGAAGAAGGATGGGAAAGTTCGTGTGTGCGTCGACTTTCGTGATCTAAACAAGGCCAGTCCCAAGGATGACTTCCCGCTTCCCCACATTGATGTTTTGGTAGATAACACCGCAGGACATGAGCTACTGTCTTTCATGGATGGCTTCTCAGGGTATAATCAGATTCTAATGGCGCCAGAAGATCGGGAAAAGACGACGTTCACCACCCCTTGGGGAACCTACTGTTATAGAGTAATGCCCTTTGGGCTCAAGAACGCAGGGGCAACGTACCAAAGAGCTGCCACCACTCTGCTGCATGATATGATTCACAAAGAGGTAGAAGTATATGTAGACGACATGATTGTAAAATCCAAGGATAGAGAAGGGCACCTGGTAGCGCTGGAAAAGTTCTTCGAAAGGTTGCGCGAATACAAGATGAGGCTGAATCCAAAGAAATGCACTTTCGGCGTAACCTCCGGTAAACTCCTGGGTTTTCTCATCACACAAAGGGGAATAGAGGTGGACCCCTCTAAGATCAAGGCAATCCTCGAAATGACGTCACCACGGAATGAAAAAGAAGTACGGGGGTTCCTCGGAAGAATCCAGTTCATCAGCCGCTTCATTTCTAAACTCACAGCTACATGCGATCCTCTGTTCCGATTGTTGAGAAAAGGGGAGAAGTTCCAATGGGATGACCAATGCCAAGCCGCTTTCGACAAAATAAAAGCCTACCTTCAAAATCCACCTGTCCTTTCACCACCCACTCCTCATAAGCCCTTATTCCTTTACCTGTCTGTCTCCGAAAATGCCATGGGTTGCATGCTAACCCAAGAAGGAGAAGAAAGCCACTCCGAAAAAGCCATATATTACCTCAGCAAGAGGATGACTGGGTATGAGCTCAACTATTCTACCCTCGAAAAAACGTGTTGGGCCTTGGTTTGGTGCACCCGCCGACTAAGGCACTACATGCTGGCCTTTCCAGTTGTGCTCATATCCCGCATGGATCCTCTAAAATACCTTCTCGAAAAACCCGCCCTGACCGGTCGTATATCCCGTTGGTTACTTCTATTATCCGAATTCGATATCAAGTATGTTACGAGCAAGTCAGTAAAAGGGAGAACCGTAGCTGAGCATCTCGCAGAACATGCCGTTGACTCCGAAGAAAGTGGGGACTTTCCGTTTCCAGACGAGAGCATCATGGGAATCAAGGAAGAACAGTGGAAGTTGTACTTCGATGGAGCAGCCAACATGAAGGGATACGGAGTAGGGATGATCCTAATATCGCCGAGTGGGGACCACACTCCGTTAGCAGTCAAGCTCAATTATAACTCCACCAACAACACTGCTGAGTATGAAGCATGCATTCTGGGAATGGAAGCAGCCTTAGAGCTGAAAGTTCGGAAGTTGGATGTTTTCGGGGATTCAAACCTCATCATATCACAAGCCAAAGGAGAATGGAAAATAAAAGAAGAAAGGTTGAAGCCCTATCATGATCATCTCGACCAACTCAAAAGGCAGTTCGAAAATATCACCTTCCTCTACTTGCCCAGAGAAGAGAACCAACTGGCAGATTCCTTGGCCACTCTAGCATCGATGATCAAAATTCCTGTGGGAGTCAGGATGATGCCCTTGGTAATTGAGCAGAGGTACGAGCCTTCGTTCAGCATGATCGCCACAATCGAAGAAGAAGAGAATGAACACCGTGGTACCAGGACATCTGGAATTTCATAGAAAAGGGGATGTATCCCCAAGAATCCACCGAGAGAGACAAAAGGGCAATTCGAAGATTCGCAGCGCAATTCATCATTTGCAGCGGGAAACTGCTAAAGAAAGGATACAACGGTCACAACCTGACTTGCTTGTTTGGGAAGAGCTCCAGAAGAATGATGGAAGAAATACACGAAGGGGTATGCGGCCCACACATGAACGGCCACATGCTGGCCAAGAAAATCGTGAGACAAGGATACTACTGGACAACATTGGAAAAAGATTGTTGCGAATACGTGAGAAAGTGTCACAAGTGCCAGATTCATGCAAACATGATGCACGTGCCGCCATCTCTTCTGTACAGCATGACCTCGCCTTGGCCATTCTCCACCTGGGGAATCGATATTATTGGAGAAATCGTTCCGAAGGCCTCAAATGGAAATCGGTATATTCTGGTGGCCATAGACTACTTCACAAAATGGGTAGAAGCTGCATCTTACACCAAGTTGGGGGCCAAGGAAGTGGCCAAATTCATCAAGAGAAATCTCATCTGCCGTTATGGAGTTCCTCATGAGATTATTTCGGATAACGGAAGTCATTTCAAGGCAGAAGTCAGGGACCTGTTCGAGGAATACAAAATCACCTATCACAAGTCATCGCCATACCGACCACAGACCAATGGGGCAGTCGAAGCTGCAAACAAGAATGTCAAGGCCATACTGCAAAAATCAGCGGATACCTACAAAGACTGGCATGAAAAGCTACCATTTGCACTTTGGGGATACAGAACATCGATAAGAACGTCCACAGGAGCGACTCCTTACTCGCTAGTGTATGGGATGGAAGCGGTACTGCCGGTGGAGATAGAATTACCATCCCTACGCGTAATGGCAGAGTGTGAAATTTCTGAATCAGATTTGTTGAGAGAAAGGTATGAAGAATTGGCCCTCATAGATGAAAAGCGTCTGGCGGCAGTCGACCATGTCCGAATCTATCAGAAGAGGATAGCCCGTGCCTTCAACAAAAGGGTTCGCCCAAGGAAGATTGTCAAGGGCGACCTTGTCCTTAAGGAGTTGCGAGCTCTGATCTTTGATCCCCGTGGGAAGTTTAAGCCAAAATGGGTCGGCCCTTATATCGTCAAGACTATTCTTTCCGGAGGAGCAACTTATCTCATGGACCTCGATGGTGTCGAATTCAAAGAACCGATCAACATGGATCGCCTCAAAAAGTACTATGCTTGACTATCCAATAACCATTCCTTTCAAGCCTTGCCTTGAACTACGCTCGACCTGATTCCCACTCGGGGATACGTAGGCAACCACATCGGTTCGGTCGCTCCACCAACAAAAATAACCTTTCCTTTCAAAACCTTGGCCCGAACTACGTTGGACCTGATCCCCGCTCGGGGGTACGTAGGCAGACTTTCAAAAAGAAAAAGAAGGATGGCTCGCTAGGTCGAAAATCCGAAAGGACGCCTAGGCAAAAATTAGAGCTAAATCCAAAGTGAGCAATAACAAAAGAGAGAAAATAGCTCGCTAGGTCACCTCCTTGGTGCCTAGGCAAAAATTATGAGCACGTGAGAAAAATAAAGTCGCGGTCCTTACCATAACCCAAAAACCACCCTCCACACTAGGGGCAAACTTCGGCCACTCGCCTCGTTTGCCTGAACCTCTTCTAAACTAGGGGCAAACGTCGGTCATCTACCTCGTTTGCCTCACAACCATATATATCCCAAACTAGGGGCAAACTTCGGCTACCCGCCTCGTTTGCCTCTAACAACCCCAGCATGCTCAAGCAAGTACCAAAAGCAACAACTAAATTGAAATCTCAAGTTATAACATGTTTTCAGAAAGCTAAAATGCATAAAATGAGATTCCCAAAATAACCAAGGTTCACCGATAAACAAACTTTGAATATTACATAAGCAGGAATAATCAAAGAAATAAAAGTCTTTCAAAAAGCAACCACATGTTCAAAGACGCTTGGAGGAATGAGCAGAATCAGTCAGGACTAGTTTTGTCTTAGTGTCTTTTATTTTTTCAAAGGTCTTTAGAAGAAGGCCTTTACTCGGTCAGTCCAACCATCAATAAAAGCAGTAATAGTGGTAGCTCTGATCCTGGAAGCAAAGACCCTCTCAGTAAACCCTCAGGGAACCTCCTGAACCTGTCCATACTGTCAGGCCAAACGGCGAGGATGATAGAAAGAAGTCTCTCTCAGACCCATCAACCACACTCTCTGGTGACCCCTGAGGCTCGTGGTGATAGCATAGAGGCCCCAACGCCTCACGATCCAGCAAATGTCAGCCTCAGATAAGGTGCTCATCAGGCCCACCCAATCGGCAAAGGTATAGTGAGAATGAAGCACGGCCCGACGAAAGTAAACTGGTGGTATATGGCCCGTCCACAGCTGAAGGCGCTCGTAAAGCCAAGCCTGTAACACCAAAGGCGCCCCAGAAAGAAGAGGAGTCCCATGGTTGAAGGCATTATCCAAACTGTTCAGAGTTTCAGCTAGAACCATGGCCATGGGATTCCTGCTAAGTTTCAGCCCGAGGCACACATGCACCAAGTCAACGGAAGTGCTCGAGAACAGGAAGTGCGAAGTCATGCACAATATCAAAGCGGCCCCACGGGAAGCATCATACATGCTGGGATTCCCAGGACTGGCATACCGGGCAATAATAGAAGCAATGTTGAGAACCTCACCTTGAATCAGCCGGCGGGAAATAGTGACAGAGCAATTCAGGTATTCAGCCAAGGCTCGCGTAGGGCTGAGGGTATCAACAGAAGGGAGAATCAAGTCCGAGTCAGAATCATAGCCGAGAATAGCGCAGAACTCCTCAAGCATGGGGCATATTTCCAGGCCGTTGAAGTTGAAGACATGGTTCACTGGGTCCCAGTAAGCAATGGCAGCACGCAAGAACTCCGTATTCAGGGTCATCTGGCGAAGAGAAAACAGCTCGGTCAAGCCGTAGCTAAAGAGGTTGATCCGTTCCACGCCATCCGTAATGTTCAGCCAAGCTATGAGATGAGCAAGATCATACAAAGCCATATTTTCTGTCACGGCTCTAGCAAAATTCAAAATTTCGGCAGCACCTCCCCGTTTCACGGACTATCCCACCTGCAAGGCAAAAGCACTCACTATCACAAAACTGCCCATCGCAGTAACATCCAGCAATCACAATGCACATATATCAACAAGCACACAACTGCGCCTCTAAACCGGAAGATATCCGGCCTAGGAGGCAAAACATCATAATACTCTGTCAAAAGGTCACAAATTGTGCTACACATCGTCCTACACTGTCCTAATAATCATATCCTCAGTACAACCCAATCGAAAACAGGAAAAGAAAATAAAATAATAATTCCCGCTTGGGAAGCCTCAGTCCTCCTCTTCTTCGTCCTCCGTCGGACCACCCGGAGTGTACGTCGGCGACGGCCTCCTCCTACCGCCTCTACATCTTGGACCAGTCCTCGATGAGCCAGCCCCGCCTCCACGATACTGCACACACAAATAAAAATGAGGGCAATCAGTAAGGGAACAACAAAAAGTACAAAAACAGAGTCGAGTCAGAGACTTACCAAGGACGCCATCTGATTGGCGGCAAATTGCCGCATACCATCCATCTGTCAAAATAAAAAAATCCAGGGTTAGAACCTTGTAACCTTAAGAAAGTGCAAAATTAGAGACATACCCGGTGGTCTCGTGTAAGGACCAGGGACCGTAGGCTAGCCGCCAAGGCGTGACCCTCCTCAGCGTAACTCCAAGGAACGTTGAGGACGCCCGCTGGCTGAGTAGGGTACCCACATGTGACTCGCGGCACCTCCATCATTTGGGGAGTGCCATCAGCGCCTAGAACATTAACAGTCCAATCCCAAGGGGGGATAGGGTCGGGAGCCTGAGGAGCCTGTCTCCTGTACATCTCACGAAGCTAAAGGCACAGAATAAGTTAGGAAAAGATAAATCAAAAACATGGACAATGAATATAAACAAAAAAATACAAAAAGAACTCACCTCCAGGAGTGGGAAGTTAGGCATCAGGAAACGGCCACGGTAAGCCTCATAACTGGTCTCAGAAAGAAAATGGTCCCAAACATCGGTGCCAGCTAAAGCCGCCAGCAGAGCATCTCCAGAAAGGTCACTAGCATCCATCACAGGAGGATCATGAGGGACGCGATACTGGGAACCACCAACCACCTGCCGAGACACCCGCTCACCAAGGAACCACTGCCTGCACTCAGTACTCTCCAGCAGAAGGCGGCAAGAGGTAAGAGATTTAACCGCTTGTATCTCCTCAGTGGCGGCATAAGCGACGCCCTCCCAAGGCGTCCAATCAACACTAGAGGCTGTCAACCCAGTTAAGAAGTTCCGAAGCAAAACAATCCGATGGGCCCCGCTCTTCACCCCAACAACGTCCCTCCGCCATCTCAAGCCTCGTGGGAATAGAGGCACAGGAGCCATACCATCCTCATCCTCGCCTGACTCGTCCGCTGGGGAGGGAGCCAACATCTTCAAGTATTCAAAACTCCAAAGCTGCACAGACAAAGGAGAAATCAGAACAGGTATGAAGATCAAAGAGATGGAAAATAAAAGAAGAAGCAGTGCATACCTCCCAAGCTCGCCAGAATCCCCCAGTAGATTTAACATCGCCCCGAGAGACCTCCCCCATATGCTTGTAGAGATGGGCCAGGGCAGCACCGCCCCAGTTGTAGGAGGGGATCTCATCAATGGTCGCCAGGCAAGAAAGGAGCCTCAAGCTCACCCGGTCGTTCCTTGTCGCAAAGATGGAGCACCCGAGGACATACAGAAGGTAAACCCTCAAAAGCTGGGAATTGTTCAGATTGTGATTACCTCTACCATAGGCCCGGTAAAGCCAGCCGCAGGGGAACCAATGCCTCTCCAAGTTGGGGGGAACAGCCCCAATCAACATCTCCACCGCCTCCGGGTCAATCTCATAAAAATAGTCCAGAACCAGGCGCTTCCCGCCGACCCTCAAGCCCGTGATCATGGAGAAATCAAAAGGCGTCATAGTCATCTCTCCGAACGGCAGGTGGAAAGTATTGGTAGTGTCCCACCACCTCTCGGCCAGTGCATAGAAGTGAGCCAGATCGTTGCTACTTTTCGAAACCAAGCGGACGAAGCCTCCGAACCCGGCATCATCAACCATCCTCTTAACGGTGGGCAAAAGCTGGGTATACCATAAGAAAGCATGGGCAAGGCTACCATGGCCTTTCAAGGCCACTTCCGGCACCTGCACACAACAAAGGCGACAAAAGATGCACAAAATCACTATTCACAACCCGAGAGCAAAAATTCACAAAATCAACATTTGAGCACAAGTCAAGCTTCTAACGGTCTCTAAGTGCACACTACGGCTCACAAAACTAGCATAGTACATAAAAGTGGTCCTAAAATGTCGAAAGTTTCACATACCAAGCTCGCTAGAGCCGCGGCCGAAAGGTGGTGTTGGGGGTCTCGCAAAATCACGTCCGGGGTGTGCATCTCGGCCTTCATTCGTCCTTTGGCCTTCTTAGACGGTCTCCTTGAGCTCGAAGCCATGGATCTACAAGAAAAATGGAAGTCACATTTAAACTTTCTTCTTGAAAATTTGGACAAACCAAAACACCAATCAATAATCCAACTACGGGGAAAGATTACTCACCTGAGCACGCACAAGCTGCGTTTTGGTGAATTTTGGCTTCAAAAACACCTCAAAATGGCCAAGAATGAGCTTGGAAAGCTCAAAAACCCGACATATAAGAAGTTGAAGTCCGGCCACCCAGTGCCGCCGCGGCACTGGCCAACTGCCGCCGCGGCACTGGCCAACTGCCGCCGCGGCAGTGGCCCAGTGCCGCCGCGGCACTGCTCCCCATGGGCCCCGCGTTGCTCCATTTCGCCCCGTTTCGCCCCGTTTTGGCCCGTTTTGGCCTTTTTTCGGCCCGTTTTTGGCCCCGATCAGCCCCGATGGCCCGTTCCAGTCAAGATTTATGAAGTTTTACCCCAAGCAGACTAAAAGTTGTCAGAACTACCTCCAACAGGCAAAAACTGGGAAAAATCGGCTCCCGAAGACCCGAATCGGTCGTTTCAGGACAATCGTCGCGAATTCCGATAATGCCGATAACTGATCCTGGTTTTTAGTTATTGCACCGAAGAAAGAAAAGAGATTCCCCGTGAACCCTGCATCATCCTCCGAGGACAAAAGCAGACAGATACCAGCTCCCAGAGGCCCTGACAGGCTCTCTTGGATTGAGCACCAAAAGAGATTCCCCGTGAACCCTGCATCATCCTCCGAGGACAAAAGCAGACAGATACCAGCTCCCAGAGGCCCTGACAGGCTCTCTTGGATTGAGCACCAAAAGAGATTCCCCGTGAACCCTGCATCATCCTCCGAGGACAAAAGCAGACAGATACCAGCTCCCAGAGGCCCCGACAGGCTCTCTTGGATTGAGCACCAAAAGAGATTCCCCGTGAACCCTACATCATCCTCCGAGGACAAAAGCAGACAGATACCAGCTCCCAGAGGCCCTGACAGGCTCTCTTGGATTGAGCACCAAAAGAGATTCCCCGTGAACCCTGCATCATCCTCCGAGGACAAAAGCAGACAGATACCAGCTCCCAGAGGCCCTGACAGGCTCTCTTGGATTGAGCACCAAAAGAGATTCCCCGTGAACCCTGCATCATCCTCCGAGGACAAAAGCAGACAGATACCAGCTCCCAGAGGCCCTGACAGGCTCTCTTGGATTGAGCACCAAAAGAGATTCCCCGTGAACCCTGCATCATCCTCCGAGGACAAAAGCAGACAGATACCAGCTCCCAGAGACCCTGACAGGCTCTCTTGGATTAAGCACCAAAAGAGATTCCCCGTGAACCCTGCATCATCCTCCGAGGACAAAAGCAGACAGATACCAGCTCCCAGAGACCCCGGCAGGCCCGAAAGATTCAATCAAAAGGAGCAGTTGAAGAGAGATCCTAGAAAGTATCGCTTCATCCCCAGCAGATTCAGATTAATCCTCAGCGGGTTTATACACCGTCAGTAGTCCATTGTCAACTCGTCATCGTCGGTCCATCGCTCTCATCACACCATTAGGGCCTCCATGTTCATCATAGGAAGTCCCAGGATTTCACGTTCGTCCCATGACTTCCATGTCAGTCTCTTAATTTCCGGAGCCCCTGTGTCCGTCAGTTATTTGCCAAAAGACATCTTCGGTCATAGTCCTCTGAGACCCCACATCCAGTTACATTCGCTCGCAAAGCACACTTCCAGAAGTTTGCCCCTAAAACCCGAGTCTTCTAGACTTCAATGCCCTTATCTGAGTCACCCACCACGTCACGATCACAAACACTAGCACAACACTAGCCCACTCGGAGTGGCACACCCCTTGGCACCTGCTCATCCTAGGATCAGAAAACTAGGCATGATAGGACTCATGTATGAGATCATATCACATCCACACACAGCATATCATCCTCATATAGCATAGCATCCGCCTGATTGTTGTGTTTGTGCATATGTAATTTATCCCTTTCGTGTCCTGAACTACGTCCTGGTCTGATTCCCCTTGGGATACGTAGGCAGCTCACGCGGAGCACGACCAGCATCATCCTTGCATCTTTTGCAACGCTTTTTATCCTAAATCCATAGCCTCCAAAAAGTCCTGTCTCTTCAAAACTTTGGCACTCGCTTGCGACATGCGTTGCCTCGCAAGTTCCTGCCAAAGAGGGGCAAACTGTAGACACCCCATTTTGTCGGCTATCAGATTTAGGAGACCCATAGCTTGGTGGTTCACAATGATCGTAAAAGACTCAAAAGGACTCTCGGAAGTCAGCTCTATCTCTCAGAATGCTCAGAATGACCAAAATGCCCTTAAAAGTCCGAAAATTCCCAGATTTGGTCCCAAAGTTCTGAAAACATACTACGTCGTAAGAAAAGTGATAAAATGAGTTTTTAAATAAAACCGGAAGAAATCGTCAGCTCCCAGAGACCCCCGGAAGTCCCGGAAGTTCCCCGAAAGTCCCCGTTGACCGGTTTGACCAAGGTTTGACCAGGTTTGACCAGAGTTTGACCAAGTTTGACCAAGTTTGACCGAAACTGTCTGAACTCACCGGAACCATTCTAAATCATGAGAAACGTATTAAAACAAGTTCCAAAAGAAAATCGAGCGAAAACATCAGCTCCTGGGAGCTCCCAGAGGTTCCCAGAACTTCCCGGGAATCCCAGGTTTGACCGGTTTGACCAAGATTTGACTTTGGAATCGGGGCACCGAAACAATTTTAAAATATTTTTCATGGATACTAGAAGCCAATAGCTTTCCAACGGTATATCGCACATAATTTCTGGATTTAAAACGAATTTATTATGAATTTCCAAAGGCGAAAAAGGCGATCAAATCGGCTTTTATCGCGAATACCGCAAAACTTTTCAAAGTGACCTATCCCCGAACTATTTTTTATGTAAAGTAGACTCCATTAACTTTCCAACGGTATATCACAACCTCGATTTGGAGTTCGTACGCATTTTCTGTGAATTTCGGACAAAATAGGGCCTTTTTGCGAATACCGGAACTTCGGGGGGCCTAAACAGCATTATCCAGACGAAGGGAGGAGCAGTGCCGCCGCGGCACTCACCTCCAGAACAGTAAGTTTTTGTAAATATTTTGGTGGTCCCATTTTGATTAATTAAAATCCAAAACGACGTGGTTTCATGATTTCAGATATTTGGGACCAATGGGAGTACTTTCTAAATCCCAAAAATACCCCAAGTTGGCCTATATAAACACCCCATTACTCCTCATTTTAGGGGAGTCAAAATGCAAGTTTAGAGAAAGTTTGGGAGAGAAAGTTTGGGAGAGATAAGGTTAGAGTGGAGAGAAAAGAAGCTTTCTTCTTTGATTTTTCAAAACAAAAGTGAGTTTCTAACTTTGTTTTTACTTCATTACTTCCATTTACTTCAACATTCAATACTCCCAACCACCATTTTAGTGAGCATTCAAGAGTGTGGAAGCTTCTTCCATGTCTAAGTGTCATTACATATGAGTGATACACCAATCTACAAGTCTCATGCTTCATAAATATCATCTATTGATTATCATCTACTTGCTTGATTATATATATGTTCATCTCTCCTTATCTCATTTCTTTTTCTTTTCTTTATTTACTTACTAGTTAATCATCATCTAAGTGATGACATGAAGTTTGGGGTGAGTGAATCCTTATGGATAGTAGCTCTTGACCTCAAAAACATGTTTGATAGATGATGATCATAACCTCAATACTTCCAAGGTATTCTTGGAATGTATTGAAGTTATGCCCAAAAATAAAATAAATCTCTCCAACAATCTTGGAAGTTCTTAAATGATGAGTTTGATGTAGGTATTCTAAGTGGCTATGATCCTTATTGAGTGATTGAAAACATGTTTTCAAAACATCTATTTCAAAACCCCTCTCAATCCCTCTCATTTGGTTTCAAGAAACAAAACTTTGATTTCTCCAAAATCTTCAAAATAATGAGTCAAAACAGTGAGTGAGTTGAGTTCAAAGATTTTTCTAGAACTCAATACTCAACATATGAATACAAGGCCACTTGGAAAGTCTTCCTAACTCATTTGAGAACACCCAAGATTTTTGGTTTGACTTGGAAGTACTTGGAAATGGTCCACTTAGGTCCCAACATTCCTTCCAAACATTCTGTTTTTGCTGTCACAGCAGCTAGGTCAACTTACGACCTCTTTTCCAGAAAACTTTTCCAAAAGGGGTGGTCCTAACTTATTTTTCCCTTAAAATTCAATGTCGTAGGAAACTTTCTGTATAAAATGGACCTCTAGATCATTCTTTTTCATTTTCTAAGATTTTCTAACATTTCAGACGACAGTACGAACTCTGTTTCTGAGTGACCTCTATTGTTTATGTAATTTCTCTCAATCTGTGATAGCTATTCAAGATTGGCCTTTTGGGTTGTGTTCTAGACACAATAAGGAACATCTCCATAAAAAATCATGCATTGAAAACATTCCTAACCCCTCTTTTCAAATTCCAAAAGATCATGCTACTGTTCTGTCCACTATTCACAGCAAGTACATTTCAACTTTCATTCTTTGATTTGATGCTCATATGCATTCCAAATTAGCTCATATCTTAGGAAGTAGTTCATACTACATTTGTACACATCCCATGTTAATTTCATTCATTCATTCATACACATTTTAGACTTCTAAGTCATTCTAGAAATCCATGTACACAAAACATACTACAACCTTTGCACATTTTAGATACATACATTGCATTCATGCAAGATTTGGGGTTTTTGTAACTCTTAATCTAAGGAGATTATAAGGAATGAATTCGATCACTCGTTCATGCTTCCCTTTGATCTATTCATCCTTTCTCATCCATCCCGGGGATTGAGAGGTCTTCTTTTATCAAAGAATAACATGCATCATTCTAGCCTTGCTAAGCATATTTTGATTTCTTTGCTTATTTGTTTCAATAACAATTCATGTCCCCCTTTAGATTAGGAAATCTTGATTATTTGATATATGATTAGACGACCTTTCCTAGGTTTATTTGTGTGATCTTTCACTTTACATTGCATGATATTTGGCCTAGATCTTATGAATGATATCTTATATTTTGATCTTCCAATTTCAAATCTCCTTATGTGATGTAATATACTATCATAGTATTATTTGTCGAACCATACATAGTATAAGATGATTATTTGGATGCTAATTGAGGCCCGTCGAAAGACGGGGCGAGTAGAGGGTGTTTTAGTCGCGACAAAGGCTCCTTCCTCTCTCGTACCAAAACCCCGAACCAAGTTCTTTGGTTATAAAGGGCCGGTGTCCTTATCCGCTTGGGTGAGTCAAAATTAGGTTTCTTGGTTCCTTAAAGACCAAGTGGCGACTCTGTATCTGTTTTCAACAGACCTTTTCTTTTCCTTTTCAAAACAATCTCAAACAAGAGAAGTGGTCCGAAGCCCGGTATCCACAATATCTCATCAGGTATACACTGTAGCATGATTAACTACTATTGGATGGAGTGATGAATCTCAATCACTAGAGTGTGACTCTCAGTTAATATGCTAGTGCTTATAGTGCATTGATGGACCTGAGCTTTCCTATTGACACTCAAGACTATCAAATAGTCGATAGGAATTCATAACTTATTTAAGGTACGTGTTCTCAAACTTGAGACGATTATGAACAAGATTGTGGATATGGCTGCTTTGACTTACCAATCAGTGAGGTCTATAAAAGATCAATGGGTATCTTACGTATGTCATGTTCATAGGGTTGTGAACATATATGGTCAAGATAGAATCTACCCTCTGATTCAGATTAAGCATTTCCTTGAGAATGTCACCAAGTTGATTACTGAGAACTGTAGTCTTATTGATATGTAGTTATCAAAATATTTGGTAATTATGAGAGGTGAATGGGACTTAAGGAATACAAGAAGTATTCATGATTCAGGTTGATAGTACTTAATATGATTACGAATGATGAAGGTTGAGGGACATTAGTACACCATATAAGTCTAGTTACTGTTTCATATATGTTCTTTTGTGTTGGAGTTCAGTTATCGTTTTATAGTGGAGTAAACGTTAACTAATTAGTTGGTTAGTTTGCTGATCAAAGAGTTTGGTCATGGGAATTAACAACTGGTCTGATTCAACAATAAAGAGCCTAGGAGGTCTCACCCTTAGCTCTGCTAGAATGCTTGGAAAGGTACATGAGGATCTTGTCAAGGCGGTTTGATCGATCGAAGGTGTCTCGATTGATTGAAGTCTTGGCGGGTTTAATCACTCGAGGGTGGTTTGATAGATCGAAGGTTCGATTGATCGAATCCACTTCAATCACTTGAACATTAGGTCAGTTGTGGGATTCTATAAATAGGGCAACTGCATCTAGAAATTAGAGTTGGTCATTTTACTATGCCTGAAGCTACAGAACCTGTTTTAGAGCTCCCAAACCTTCCTATCCTCCTTATTAGCGATCCCACCATCTCTAGTCTCTCCAGGAAGCATCCGCAGGAGTCATAAGGGTAAAGACAACCTAGTGGAGGCTACTACATCACCAAGGTTGAAGATTTCAGAATTGGGTTCAAGACCTGAGGTATAACTCTTCTCCCTCTTGTTAGTACACATCTATAGAATTAATGGGTAGTAGATCCGGGCATACCAATATGTTTTTGGAAACTCAATCTTTCAGCTGCGCATTTAAAATTGTTTTTAAACCTATTTTTCCTTCAATTGGTATCAGAACCACACTGGTTTGGATATATAGATGCGTTTTGGAACACTAGTTTTGATTTGTATGTTGATTTTAGGACTGTTTTCGAAACTGCATCATCACAGATATGTTTCTGCGGTGTTTTTGTAGCAGAATACAAATCTATGAATGCATGGGATGTATGATGGATTTGATCGATCAAAGTAGGTTCGATCGATCGAGACCTTGGTGTTCTCAAGCGATCGAACTAGTTTCGAGCGATCGAGCTTTGGTTCTCTTCGATCGATCGAATGGTGTTTGATCGATCAAAAATATTTTTCTGTCTAGGTGTACTTTTTGCAGATTCAAAACTTTTCAAATTATACATTTCAAATCTTAAACTGCTCTAGAAGTTTCATAAATTTCTGTGAAACTGAAGGTTCAATCGATTGACTATGTTTAATCGATCGAAGGTTCGATCGATCGAACAAGTGTCGATCGATCGAAGTGTGACAGAGAACTAAGATGTCGTTTTATGTTCTAAATCAGTGCATAAAGAGTTTATGTACTGTGTAAATCAATTAAGGGTTCCAATGGATTATATATGTGGATGTGTGTATGACTAACCTTCTTGCAGCAAGATTAGTCCAATATCTCCCATGGCACCAAGATCAAAGTTTTAATTTTGTATTAAGATGTTTTGTGATTGGTGGATGATTATAAACTATATTTAATTTTGGGTTGGTCTTAAGGCATGTGTAAAGGGCGCTGTGACTTCAATCCTATGAAGAGGAAAGTCGCACCAGTTTCCCTACCTCCTTTATTTTCTTGTTGTTTTTCCTATTTCTAGATAAATTGTAAGCTATGAAAGAAGCATAGGACCAATGTAATAGAATTAGAAAATCCATAAGGATGGAGGAGCAAGCCATTGTCTATGAAGATGGAGCTGGAGGCGATCAAACCAAGATAGAGGTTCTATGGAGATACAGTCATGGGAGATAGAGGCATCGTTTGGATGTTTTTATTTCATTTTAGTTTTTTCTTTTATGTGATTGGTTTGTGATTGGCATTTAATTATATTGTTACTACTTGCATGCACATAAAACAAGTTTCCTAAAATAAAATTCAAAAATTGTTTTCAACACATTAATAAACATTGGATATTTATGGGTAATGTGTAGAAACAAATTTTCAAAAGCAAAATCCTTATGTACCAAAACTAGTGGGAGAGGGTCTTATTTATAATACCCACGATATTCCATTAACGGTTCACTGTAAGATGAGTAGTTCATTCTGTGTCACCTCGCCATGGGTGATCATTCCATACGGAGGGGTACACTACTCACTGGCTAATAGATGTGAACTTCCTATGGATAGGATCATCAGACGTGTTAGAGGGTGACCACCATACGGAGGCACTACTTAAGGCGGTTGTCATTGGATCCTAGTTCATGGTATACACTAGCTAAGTAATGGATAAGGGATCCCACATAGGGCATTATTCAGAAACTTAGAGATCAAAAGGGTTCGGGAGTCATAACTTGTTTTGCAAGAGTTGCATAGTGGATAAGTCATGATTAATCAAAAGATCGAGTATTGACCACTATACAGAGGCTTAACTCTTTCGTTTTGATATTCCAGTGACTTTGTTTTAAAATAAGAGTTTTAAGAATTCTTTTATTTCAAACTATCAAATTCTGATATCTATATTTATTTTGCCTTTTTGATTTTTTCAGTAAATCATAATGTCTAGATCTACAATTAGTCCACTTGCCAACATACTCACTCAAAGTAAGTTAACTGGAAACATCTACACTGAATGGAAATGAAGCCTTGACATCGTTTTAACTACGGAGGATCATATATATGTCCTCACCACCCCATGCCCCGAAAAACCCGCGGTAAATGCTTTGGCAGCTGCCAGACGCAAGTTCGATAAATGGAAGAAGTCGAATGGAATAACCCATTGTTACATTCTGGCCTCAATGGCTGGTGTGTTGCAACACCAATTCCAGTCGAACAATTCTGCTAGTGAGATTATCGAATCCCTGAAAAAAGATATTTGGGGAGCATGGCAGGCCTACCAGGCAGGTAGCTATGCAGAAGATAGTGAGTGCTATGATGTCGGAAGGGACTCTAGTCAAAGAATATGTTTTAAAAATGATTGGTTATTTGAACGAGCTTGAGACCCTAGGTGCCAACATCGATGCACAGACCCATGGTGATATGATCCTCAATATGCTGTCGCCGTCATTCGCTCAATTTAAACTGAACTATCATATGAATAACATAGATTTCTCAATGAGCGAATTAATGAGTTCTTTACTGGTAGCGAAAGGGGTGATCAAACCTGGGGGCAACGTTTTGAACGTTGAGAAAAGCTCTTATTCCTCCCGATATATACCAAAAAGGAAGAAAGGGAAGAAGAGGTCTGGCACTGGTGGTCCAAGTGTTGGATCGGTCCCTAAGATTGCAAAATCTAAGGGAAAAGGTAAGGGTAAAGGGAAGTTGGGTGGCCAAAGCAAAGGAAAGTGTTTCCAATGCGGTGAGAATTGAGAGGCACTAGAAGAGGAACTGTCCAAAATTCTTAGCTACAAGAGTTCAAGGCATGATTGAATCACATGCTATTGAAGTAAGCTTTATAGTGGATACTTCAAACACTTTGTGCATTGATTCTGGTGCGACTAACCATATCTGTAATTATAGGGATTCAGATCAACCAGGAGGTGCAATGATGGGGAGATCGTACTTACTCTAGGTTCTAGCGCAACCGTAACTGCGATTTCTATAAGAGTCATAGAATTTCTAGACAACAAAGTTTTGATTTCATCAGATGTACTTTACGTCCCTTCAATGAGACATAATTTAATTTCGGTTTCTAATTTGTCGAATAATGGTTATTCTTTTCATTTTTGAACTGAAGTTGTTATTCAAAGAAATAGTTCTTTTATATGTTCTAGTGTTAAATAAAATGGTTTGTATGTGATTACTCCCAATATTTCTAAAGACACTTGTATGGAACTTAATAACTCAGTGGTAACTGTACCGTAAAAAAGAAAGGAACCTTCCACTAATCCAATAAGGCTTTGGCACATGAGGCTTGGCCATATCAATATAAATAGGATTGGCAGACTAGTCAAAGAAGGGGTCTTAGGCAATTTGGTTCTCGAACCAATGGAAGTCTGCGAGTCTTGTTTAGAGGATAAGATAACCAGAAGGCCCTTTCCTACAAAGGGCAATAGGACCAATGCATTGTTAGAATTAGTTCATACTAATGTGTGTGGACCAATAAATATTAGAGTAAGGGGTGGTTATGAGTATTTCATAACATTTACTGATGACCACTCCAGGTATGGATATATGTACCTAATGCCGCACAAGTCTGAAGCCTTTGAAAAGTTCAAAGATTTCAGTGCTGAAGTGGAGAAGCAATTGGGCACACATATCAAGGTCATTTGATCTGATCAAGGTGGCGAGTACCTCTCTAATGAGTTTATTGATCACCTTGTATAGAATGGGATTTTATCACAATTGACCGCACCTGGCACGCTGTGGACCAGTGCGCTTGGATGAGGTCCTGGTATCTTGCCTCAATAGTGTCCCAGGAAGGATCCTAAGGAGCACATTTTAGGGAAGACTAGGACTTCCTCACGCGATCCTAGAGACAAAGAGTCGCCATCTAATTTTTATCGGGAATTAGGAAACCAAGTTTGACTAGCCCAAAATTGAATAAGGTTACTAGCCCTTCATTACCAGAAACTAGGTTCGGGGGTCTTGGTAGGAGAGGGGAAGGAGCCCAAGTAGGACTAAAGCACCCCCGCCTCGCCCTACCGAATGGTAGGCCTTGATTCAAATATTCTTGTTCTTAATTCATAATTGATGTTGTTTCCTCAAACATACAAGATAATATATATATATGTAAAGGGAACATCTAATGAAAATAATTTCAAGAGATTAAATCAAGTAGAAGTCGGATGTACATGCAATACAAGAGAGAGGTATACTTACAGTGGTTAGTCCTGCCCGGAACTTATGCAAGTAAAGGAAACATGTCATGATATGCAAAAGGGAACAAGAAGACTTACATTGGCTTGACTCAAGCGGAGTCGCAAAAGCAAAAAAGAATAGAAACGTGTACTGCAATCATGCAACAATCTTAGATAAGATGTCTCTAACATATAATCATATAAATGGAGACTATCCTAAAGGAATTTGTGTCATTGAAATAAAGTTATAAACCTAGAAAAATTCTAGGAGAAAGGGTAGAAAAGGTACACAATACATGGGCACTAAGCCACATGTAGACGAGGCAAACTCACGAATCGAAGTCCGGATCCATGGCATTCAATTCCCTGCACTAAGACACCAAGGAATACCCAAGCATTGTAAAGACACAAGCAAACAAATGATATGCATGAAAAGCAAAGAAGACATGTCATCAATCAAATTTTCAGATTCAGCAACCTCTAATGAATCCTATCAAAAGTGGTATTAAACATAAGCTGGGTTAAAACCCTTTTGCAGAAAGTTAGATACATGTTTAGGAAACTTCTCCAAAAAGTAGAACCTCTTTACCATTTTTGAAGCTTGAGAAGTAAAGGTTTTGGGAACAGTGGATCAGGACTGTCTACTGTTCTTGTAAAAATCATAATTAATTTTAGAAAAATCATGTGAAGCTCTACTTGGTGTCAAAAGAAAGATATTTCATTGTAGTTTATGACAAAAATAATCCCATGGTCATGTCATGATCTTAAGGTTTCTGAAAAGTTGTTTAAAACATACTATGTTATTCTTGAAATTTGGTATCATTTGACAAATGAATGCAAAACACAATAGAAGTGTAATAGAAGTTCATGAATCATGTTAATCAAGTTAATCTAAGCTTTCGATCTGTCATCAATTTATCCCAGATGATTTCTAAACCAAGTTTTATTCATCAATTGTTGTTGAGTAGTCAAGGTATGACCATTTTGTATACATAATCATATTTGTAGTTAAACTCAGAAAATTCTAGAATAGTTGCACCAAATTCAAATGCTTAGAAGATGACCTTAACTCGATCGTGAGCTCATGATTTACATCGGCATATAGATACATGAGTTAGGAATCATCCCCAAAAATCGGAGCATCGATAACTATTATAAATTTTCTGAAATTCAAGCACAAAAAGACTATGTTCAAATCTGTCAACCGATTTATCAACAATTTCTAATAATAGCATGTAAATCCTAGAACTCCTCAAAATGGACCGGATGAAAGCTAATTCATCAAAGTTTACCCAGAAATTTGAAATCCATCAAACTATGAGTTTTAATGGACAAAATCTTATGGACAAAACCAATTTGTTTTGCTAAATTTTATCTAGTTCATTTTAAAGTGTGAGGAAAACATCTTAGGTGTTGATTGAAGCTTATTAGAGATATCAAATTCATAGATCTACTTAACTATCAGGATTTCCAATCAATTTAAACCTCAAGTTCTATGAAAAACTTTAGATCATGGATCACGGGACTTACAAATATCCTATTGGAGATGAATTTCAATAAGAATTCTAGGTTATAGGAATAATCAAGAGATGGGTATGAACATAGGAATCATCCCTCTCATGGATCATACTTCTAAACCATCATAGAATTCAAAATAAGTACATATATATAATCATGTATGCATGACTCTTAAATAGAATAGAAAGAGGAAATCAAAATTGAAAATCAAATTGAAAATCAATCTCTAATTATGAATTATCAACAAAAATCAAAGAGATTTGGATCTAGCTAAGTGAGTGTGTGAAGAACAAGAGATGAAGAAGATAAGTGTGCTAACAAATAAAATAAAACTAAGCTAGATCCAAATCTTATGGATCTATACATACAAAATAGGAATTAGAGATGAATCATAGATGTTTACCTCTTGGAGGATTCTCCATTGTGTAATCAAAGTTGATTTGACAATCTTCTTCTTCAAGTGTTCTTCAAGCACTTCAAGCATTCATCCATGGAAGTTAATGGAGGCAATTGATGTCTTATTCATCTAATCTAATTATCTTGAGATTAGTTTTATAAAACTCTCATTCATAATTCACTTCCTCTCTCTAGAAATCTATAAAATTCTAAGTGTATTCCCCTCTCTCTTGTAAGTATATTCAATTGTGTACTTATAGCTCCTTCAAGATATTCCAAGTGTCCTCTCATATGAGATGCATAGGATCTTATATAGAGTTTCCAAAACTTAACTCTAAAGTTACAGGATTAAAACAGAATTTTTAGAGAGCAGAAAAGGGTTAAAATGGCCATTTCGGTGCCTAAACGCAATTTCCAGGCAATTTCCCTGTAGTGGGAACCTTCTGGAAGGGTCTGGAACTAGAAAAATGCAATATAGAACACATATTGTAGGTGGCGGTTATGGTGGGACCCGCCACCTCACTTCCCAAAACCGCCACCTACTTTTTGGCATCCTCTAGTTGCCCACAAGCCCTATTTCAAATATTATGCGCACTGCTTTTCCAGATTTTTATAAAAATCCTTTTGGTGTCCGAAATCATCTGTTTACATACCGTTGGAAAGTTGTTGGATTGAATATTAGTATTAAAATAACCAGGAGGTTTTGAAATGAGAATTGGAGTCCAATTGAAGCCCGGAAGTCCTCCGAAACTTTCGTCGTCTTTTTGAAATCAAACAACTTCTTTTCCAAAATTACTTTCAAATGTGAATCTATTTTAAACTTTTATTTAAAATTGAATCTTTGGATATCTAGAATATTGTGTTTAGAACACTTAATGTTCATATAACCTTGAGTGAATATGATTTCTGAGAGACGATTTTGACAAAACTGGGATTTATGCATGGAAAAAGGGCTTTTCTAAGCTTGAAGTCACTTTCCGAAGTTCGATCTTTTGATTGTGTGGAATTCAGTACCTTCCACGGGGTAATTTTCATCAATGAATCCTCCAAGACGTTGTCCACCCTAAATCCTATTAGTGTGGTCAAATTGGGTGTCTACGGTTTGCCCCTCTTTGGCAGAGCTTGTTGTGAACAACGTGAACTGCAAGTGAGTGCCAAAGCTAAAAAGCACCCAATAACCATACTGAGAGGTTTTAGGAAAAACAAAAATCTACAAAAATCAAGAAATTCAAAATCAAAGAAAACCAAGAAATTACGAAATGTAAGAATGCAATGCAATGCTGGGTAGAGGGGTCTAAATCTAAGCTGCTGCTAGTCGTGTTCCGCTGGAGCTGCCTATGTATCTTTTCTAGGAATTAGACTAGGGCGTAGTTCAAGCGCACGAGGAGACAAAGAACTTACACAAATAATAATACAGATGAAATCCTCCTATCCTAGGATACTGATGCAGTATGAAAACGTGAATGTGTACGTGCTGGAGGAATTGTCCTCAAGGGTTCTAGATGCAGAACCTAATGCAAGGGATGTGATGACTTTTTCTCATAGACGAAAAAAATTTGTATGATGCTTTCATTATCTTTATATGAAGTAGAGGGTGTCTATATTCTTTGGGATAATCTGCAGAGATAGCGTGATTATAAGCTGAAGCTGAGACTGAGAGATCGTCTTTGACGATAGGCAGAGGCTGAGATTGAAGGATATTCTTTGATGATTTTTGGTACGATTCTCATATGCAGAGGTCATCTCCTTTTGATGACTTTATAGAGGGCATCTCCAAACGACGACATTTAAAGGTAGAAAGAATTTCCTTACGATGACTTTGTAGAGGGTGCAAACGACAACTTTCTGAGGTAGAGGGAATTTCCTTATGATGACATTGTAGAGGGCGTCTCCTTACGATAACTTTCTGATGTAGAGGGAATTTCCTTATGATGACATTATAGAGTGCGTCTCCTTACGACGACTTTATGATGTAGAGGGTATCTTTTTACAATGACTTTGTGATGTAAAGGGCATCTCCTTACGATGACTTTCTGATGTAGAGGGCATCTCCATACAATGACTTTCTGAAGTAGAGGGCATCTCCTTACGATGACTTTCTAAAGTAGAGAGCATCTCCATACGATAGCTTTCAAAAGTAAAGGGCATCTCCATATGACGACTTTCCAAAGGTAGAGGGCATCTCCATACGATAGCATTCAAAAGTAAAGGGCATCTCTATACGACGACTTTCTCAAGTAGAGGGCATCCCCATACATTGACTTTGTGAAGTAGAGGGCATCTCCATACGACGGCTTTCTGAAGTAGAGGGCATCTCCATACGATGACTTTCGGATGTAAAGGGCGTCTCCTTATGATGACTTTCTGATATAGAGGGCATCTCCATATGATGACCTTTTGATGTAAAGGGAATCTCCTTACGATGACTTTGTAAAGAAAAGGGCGTCTCCTTACGATGACTTTCTGATGTAAAGGGCATCTCCTTACGATGACTTTGTGAAGTAGACCCTTCCTCTGGAGGTAATTTTGATGATATCTGAAAGTTTTCTGCTGGGGAGTTTCTACGATTCTGAGATGTGAGTAAAAGACTTCTATTCTGGAGGCTCTGTTGATTCAATCTGAGACTCATGTCGGTGCTTTGACCAGCTCAAACATTCTTACAAATACATCAGGCTTATTCTGACCCTAAACTTCTTGATCACGGTTTGAAGATTTTGTATTCTGATTCATCTTCTGCAAATCCTTTCTAGATGTAATTATCAAAAGTATACAAACCCAAATGTCCACTTTCCCGGACAGCACATAATTGACCCAAAATAACGAGAGTTTGCTGCAAATCATCATTTCTCGGCTATTTTCAAGCTACGACGCCCTCGATTCTTCGTGTCTGGGGACTTTTCTTCAACCAAGATTTA
This sequence comes from Hydrangea macrophylla, assembly GCA_033977485.1. Lineage (NCBI taxonomy): Eukaryota > Viridiplantae > Streptophyta > Magnoliopsida > Cornales > Hydrangeaceae > Hydrangea > Hydrangea macrophylla. The sequence goes on from CM066992.1 coordinate 22,704,361, forward strand.
AATTCCCAAGGGTCCTTGAGACCAATTCCAACAAGTTTAAAGCACTCTTAAGGCTATTAGGCGAATCCAGGGTCAAAACAAAGTTCCCAGTATCACAATTCTGATTCATAATTGATATGTACTCAAAAGACCTGATGACTTTGATGTGCTTCATAAATCTTCAATCAAATTTAGCAGATATTCATACAAGGTATACTGATCTTGTAACGGCTCAACTCATCATCCAAGGCCGGTCTTCTGATTAACATTTTTCATTAACCACTTGATGCTTCATCTTGCCTAGGATTAATTGATGCAATAAGAGTGTTTAGAACTTCTCCTTGTATCCTCCTTTGGATGCTTTTAAAATTTTTCAATTATAGATCACTTTGGACCCACACACTCGAGATCACGATAGACTATACGACGACAGAAAGACGTTGACACCGGAAGATAACACTCTTGACACTGAAATAGAAGTTTGGAGGAGACAACTCAATTTTTCATAACTTAATGTGCATTTGTCATATTTGACGTATCTCTTTGGTTTTCATGTGCACTTCTCATCTTAGTGCGATAATACTCAGTTGATAAAGTAATGCTTTGAAAATACTCCATATGGATCTCAATCATTCCTTTGCTCTCTCTGAAATGTGCTTTGAATTAGTGCCATAGCTTATAGAATAAGAGATAATTTATTTTAAATGTTTTCAAAGATATACTTAACAATTCAGGATTCGCTTATAATATGGAAGGAGGTACAGGTAAATGATGTTTGCCTCTAGTAGACGGGGATAAATGGAAGTTTGGAGCAAACGCAGTTTGCCCCTAGTGAGGCAGTGATATCTTGAGGTTATGGGAAAACTTGAAAGTTTTGCCCCTAGTTTGCAAGGTTCAGGGACTGAGAGCCAGGGAAGCTCGCCTACTTATCCCCAAGTGGGAATCAGGTCTAAAGTAATTTAGCCGAGGTTTGAAGGAAGGTATTTGAGATGTGGCTAAGTGTTTTAGGAGCAGTGACTGAACCGAGTAGATTGCCTACGTATCCCCAAGTGGGAATCAGGTCAATCATAGTTCCTCAAAGGTTGGAGGTTTTGAAAGAGCAAGGATTCAAGAATGGGGGGCTTTTCCAGCCATGTCATCAGACAGATTTTCTGAAGCAGGTCACTTGCAGTAGCTTTGAAAGAAAGTAAACTACCTCTCTTATTTTTCTTTTCTTTTGCTTTTTTTTTTTACGGTTGATTCTTTTCACCTTTTCACTAGCCAGTCAGTTTTTCATCTCTCATCATGCATCATACATGTTTTTAGACCAAGATCAGCCCTTCAAATCTATTGGGTTTACTTAAATCAAAGCTTTGGGATAATTCATATTCCCAATTTCTCGTTCTTCTTCTTCTTTTCTTCTTTCTTTTCTTTTCTCTCTAAAGTTTTGACTGGCTAGGATCAAGTTCTTGAAAACAACACACAAATTTTTCTTTTTTTCATGCTCTAACTTTTGCCTAGGTGCCCTTTCAGGTTTTCATCCTAGTGAACTTCTTTTTCTTTTTTTCTTTTTCTTTGTTTTTCTTCTTTTTCTTCTTTTTCTTTTGTGTTCTAACTTTTGCCTAGGTGCCCTTTCGAGTTTTCATCCTAGTGAGATTCCTTTTTCTTTTTGAGAGAAGTAGTTTATTTGAAATGTTTAGCTACCATCAAGGATAAAGTGTACATGGCTTGCAGTTTAGACAGGTTTGAATGGCTCATTTTTCTGGGCTCAAGATTTTGAAATGGGAAGATCAGGGTTTTAAGCTAGTCCAGAGTCACTATCAAGTATATCTTTTCAAGATATAAGCAAAAGCATCTCAAGACTCTTAAAATAAAACTAATCAATTCTTAGCTTTCTTCGGCATCAGCGCAAAATTATCTGTGATCCTTTCAGGATTATTTTCAATGCAAAAAATTATCAGCATTATATTTTTCATAATAATCAGAGAAATGATATTTTCAGCGTAGAGATTCATTCATTCATGACTAGGTGCATTTAATCAAGAAAGTGAAGACTTTATTTCATCACTAGAAAGATAAGGATTACAGTACTCGACATAGACTTAAACACAACTTGACGATAGACAGACTCGACAATAAGACTTAAAACTGACTCGACTGGACTCGACTTGATCTCAAGTGGAGCGTCACTATAACTCGCTTATTCCTCTCAAATAGCCATTTGGCTTCAACAAGCAGCTATTCCAAACATCATCACTTCATCACTTTCTTGAGCTTTCTATTCTCCACCAAAGGCTCAAGCTCCTCGGTTAACCCTTCAGGCCTATACCCATTGTCTTTGAGGCACCAACAATCTTCCTTGGTAGATTGCATCCAGTTCATCTTCATAAGCAGTTCACTTATTTGGTTGACAGTCGATTCCATAGCAGTCATCCTAGCATCCATATCGGCTTCATGTGTCATCTTTCCAACCCTGACTGATTCGGTTGATCTTATACAAAATTATGATCTAATCAAACAACTGCTCAGAGCTCTGACCCAAGAAGGAGCACAACTCTTTGGTCCTATCTTCTCTTCTGGTTTATTAGAGATTTTCAAATAATTAGGCATCTTTATTTGCAAAAGAATTTTCAAAGAATGGTATTTTACAAAAAGTGCATTAAAAATCATTTCCTTTTTCAAAAACATTTTCAAAGAAATCTTTTTCAAAAAGTATATTAGAGGTGTCGCACTTGTGAGTCGTTTATGCAATGCTCGTGTAGTGTATGCAATGTAGATGAAATGCAATCTAATCTAAATCCAATGCACCTTAATCTAGCTTAGACCTAGCATATCAGCACATAAACACATAAGATTCCTTGAGTATGCTAATTACTCTACTAATCCAATCATTATCTAAGGATTTTTAGCTCTAAAATTCTCGATGGCTCATGTTTACAAAATTGAATTTTTTTTATGAAAATCTTGAAAGAGAGGGGGAGATTTGTAATTTTCAAAAGCAATTTTGAACCAATGCTTGTGGTATGAAATCATGATTCTTTCAAAATCGGGGTAGGAAATTCTAAAATTCTAAAATGTGAAATTGAATCATCAAAGTTGGAATCATGATTTTTTTTCTTGAAATTTTGAAAACCAAAGTAGGAATTTGAAATCCTCTAAAATCTGATAGGAGAATTTTGAAATATGAATCATCAAAGTGGGAATTTCGACATTCTCTAAAATCTAGGAAGAATTTTGGAAGGATTTTGTGAAAAGAATTTCAAAGCAAATTTTTAAAAGGGATATCCCCAGAATTTTCAAAAGACTCGGGTTTTTCAAAGAAGTGCTTGTAATTTCAAATTTTTTCAAAAATTATCCTTGAATAATGATTGGATGTTTAGATAACGACCATACTACTCTAGAGGAATCTACCACACAAGGTTTGATGATGCCTTCTCATACACGTCCTCATCATCCACATAATCCCTTACGGGCAAATGCAAGTAATTCATCACATTGTCCTAATCAAAGATGAAAATTAAGATCCTAATTGAAGGGTTCTATAGAAACTATATGCAAAGGCCGAGTTTTAGTCTCATAAAGGGTCCATTAGCAAGCTCAGCGGGTGGGTGGCCGCCTCCCCGAGGGCATGTCGTTCACACATAGGCTCTATATACCGCACGCAGTACAAGGATAATGGTGACCACATGCTACCAAAACTCTTGACAAATGGAGGAAAGAGGGCCCTCCACCCATAAGGCAATGGTCTCAAGCAGTTGCGGTGAAAGAACATTGCAAGTGCAAATGCAGGCAGAAACAACACGATTATCAAATTAATAACAAGGATATTCTTTGGCTCAAGTTAAACCCTCGAAGAACAAGAAACCATCGATTTCATGTTCAAACCACCAGCAGAGTCGCCAGATTGGGGATCGGTGTGCTCGGATGAGGTCCTAGCGTCTTCCCTCGATAGTGTCTCGGGATGGATCCCAAGGAGCACAATTCAGGAAAGACTAGAACTTCCTCACGTGATCCTATTTCAAAATGAATTTCAAATCAAAATTTGCAAAGCCAAAAACATCTTTGTTGAGGAATGTCTAAAAAAGGATTCTTGAAAATGTTTTTCAAATGATTTTATCATCCAGAATATACCTCCCGAAAGAATATCCAACCTTTGAAACGGTAACGAGGATCGCAATGAAAGGAGAAATTAGCATACTTAACATGAATGAGGATTTTATGTGCTTATGTGCTTATGTGTTAGGATTAGGAGTTTCTTTCATTTTGGCATATAGAATAGGTGCACACACACACATATATACATGCATCTCATCCGTGTGACATTTGAATTATTCAAAACATTTTCAAATTCCATCAAAAATTTTGAAGTAAAAACAAATTTTAAACTGTAGGCAAGATAGCATTGAAAGCCAGGACAATTTGGGTCAGGGATTCGAGTGCAAGGTTGGTAAGAAGAGAGCTAGAGACAGAAAGAGAAATGGATCAAGAATAGCATGCTGCAGAAATAGCACAACTAAAAAGAGAGTGGACTAACTTATGGCCATGTTGGAAACGCTAACCCGCCAAAGGCCTGCAGTAGATCTACTGGTAATCGATCCTCCACCTGCTGCTCGGGTTGTGGAAGATGATTAATATGAGGATCCGGAACAACCTAGAGTTGATGTACCTAGGACAGAAAGAGTGAAGATTGAAAAAGCAGAGAAAGAGCGTATTGAGATGAAAGAGAAGGTAGAGAAGTTAGAAAAAGTTGTCTGCAAGTTCAATGGGGTTGACAACTGCTTGCTAGAGTTGGGGTTTGTTTGAGGGAACTCAAGAAAAACTGCCAGTCGGTTTCAAGATGCCTGAGATTGATAAGTTTGATGGTTCTAGCAACCCAGAAACCACGTGAGGATGTGAATTGGGGCCTTTTAGCGGAGTGGTCTGAGTATTGCCATGATGGCCATGCTGTTTCAGCAAACCTTGACTGGGGCAACTTTGTCCTGGTATTTCACATTGGAGACGGGCAAAACTTGTGTATGGGAAGAAGTTGTGAAAGCTTTTATTACCCAATATGAATACAACCAAGAACTCAATGTAACTGTGAGGGATTTAGAGATGACTGCACAAGAGAATAAAGAGTTGTTTGCTGAGTTTTTGATGTGTTGGAGTAGGAAGGCCGTGAAAATAACCCAAGGGCCATCGAAGAAAGAACAAATCTGAATCATGATCAATAACTTGCAAAGTGTGTATCAAGAGAAGCTCATATAACAATGCATCCACACTTTTGCGGAATTGTTTAAGATAGGAACAAGAATCGAAGATGCAATCAAAGATGGGAAGATCAAGAAGGAAGAGTCCCAGGGGAATCACTCTAGAAGACTATTTTACGGAGGGAATACAGGAAATCAGGTGGCAACTGATTTTAATGTTCTAAGCTAGCCAGAAGGAGGGCTGAAGTTTTCAAAGAAGGGGGGCGTGCGAGACCAAAATTGGGGGGATAGTCTCGTCACTTCACGAATACTGGGATTTCTTTGACCATCACTCTCAAGCGATTAATGGCAAAGGGAAATCTGAAGCCACTAGATCTAAGGCCAATGCCTAACCGACTCCCACCAGGTTTCAATGAAAACCTCTACTGCGAGTTCAATCAAACTCATGGCCACACAACAGACCGATATATGAGGTTAAGGCATGAAGTACAAAATTTGATTGACAACAAGATTATTTCACCTCCACCTACAGATCGGCCGAATGTGACCCAAAACCCGCTCCCCAACCATCATGTTGTACCACTGTTGCGAAACATCAATCTTTTGGATGATAAGAAGGAAGTCTTCGACCCTTCTATGTTAATCGTACCAGTAGGATAGATTGCCAAACCTTACAAATTTCCAAATGATCAGAGGGTATGCCTTATAGGAGTTGAGGAAGAGGAATGGCTAGTGGGAGGAGAAAAAGAATAGGCATTCAAAGAAGGCATAGACAATGAAATCATCCAATTAATTGGAAGGATCTGAATAACCCCGCTGATGACTCCATTTGGAAGGAGGAGGAGGTATACAGTGACACAGACGGTCTATGGTCTAAAGGAGAAGAAGAGGAAAAAGCTGGAGAAGTAATCAATCATGCCAAGCTGCACGAGTTAGAGGGGGATAATTCGAAAAAGGGGAAAGGGAAGGATCTTGAAAAAAATGGAGAAGAAGGTCAATCATTACATAAATATTTCATCAAGAAAGGAGGAGATTTCCCCTACTGTGGCTTTCCAGAGTTATGGGTGGATCGCAAGGATAGATACTTGAAGCAAAGGTTTGAGATCTCTTTCTTACATGAATTCACTGACTATGAAGACCCCATACCTACAAGTGCCCATAGAACCAATCACTATCCGAGATTGGATTTGTGCGTCAGATGGTCTAGCTATGAGGAATCTTTTTAGTGAAGAAGGCAGAAAGACCAAAAAGAGCGGTAGAAGATCATAGAAGTGGAAACTAAAAATAAATCAGGTGGAAGATTTGGTAAGGGTATTCAAAAAGGAGATCAAGGAAAATAAGGCAAGGGAAGAAGAGCCAGAATATGGAGGAGAGACAGAATAAGGGGATTTGCCAATGGGTCTTTGAATCTAATGATAAAGTCCCCCTACCCCGGAAGTCTGTAACGGCCAGTATGAGCCAAACTTTTAAATTTTCTATTATCAATTAAAAGTGACTGATTATGCTTACCTGGTTGTGCTTAATGATTATAGTGACTGTGAAACTGATATTTGAATTTGCATAAAAAAATCATTAAGGGAACCTTGGCAATTGACTTAGGAAATGGAGATGATCCTCGAAATATTTCTTTTTATATTACACTCAATAAAGTTGAAAGCATGAAATTGATCTCACTGCTAAAAGAATACAAGGATGTCCTGCATAATCCTATAAAGATATGCCAGGAACAGATCCAGAGATTGTTTGATACCACCTCTTCTATACCAAGCCTAAAAGATGAGCTCACAATCTAAAGCTATGAACTTGATCCTTGATGGTAGCCAGATATTTTAAATAAACTCCTTAAAAAATGAAAAGAAAAATAAAATGAAAAAAGAAAAAGGAGCTCGTTAGGATGAAAACCTGAAAGGGCGCCTAGGCAAAAGTTAGAGCACAAAAAAGGAGGGGAAAATAAAATAAAGAGAAAAAAACAAACAAAAAAAAAAGAGCTCGCTAGGATGAAAACCCGAAAGGGCGCCTAGGCAAAAGTTAGAGCAAAAATAAGATGCGTGCTGATTTCAAAACCCAAATCCTAGCTAGTCAAAATCATAGTGAGGTAGAGAAAATAAAAAGCGGAGAATAAATAAATAAAGAGAATTCTTGAGCATTTCAAAGAGCAACATTGACACATGAATTATCTGAAAAGAGAGATTTGAAAGTATCAATTAGTCTCAAAAATTTTTGGCTAAGTAGGCCTAAATTTTTTTTTTTTTTTTAGAAAACCAAAGAGAGATTTGGAGAGATGATATTGCTTTGAGAGTATATGAGAGTGCAGTTAAAACACGATGTGATGTGAGAATTGATTGGCTAGTGAAGATGGTGAAAATAATCAATCGCCACAAACAAAAAAATAGATGAATAAGAAAATAAGAGAAAGAAAAAGAAAAGTAATGAAGAAAATGAAAAGGAGAGGAAGTTTATCAAGGGCTACCACAAGTGACACGCACTCACTGGCAACATGGCTTGAAAAGCCCACCAATCCTTGAAGCCTAATTCTTCCAAGACCTCTAAAGTTTATTGAACTACATTTTGAACTGATTCCCACTCGGGGATACATAGGCAGCCTGCAAGGTTCGATCACAATCACTAATTGTTCTTCTTTCAAGCCTTGGCCGAACTACTATAGGATCTGATTCCCACTCGGGGATACGTAGGTAGCATGCAAGGTTCAGTCACAATCACTCATAATTCCTCATTCAGGCCTTGGCCGAACTACTATAGGACATGATTCCCACTCGATGATACGTAGACAGCCTGCAATGTTTGGTCACAATCACTCATTGTTCTTCTTTTATGCGTCAACTGAACTACTATAGGACCTGATGCCCATTCGAGGATAAGTAGGTGGACCTCCCAAGGCCCTTAGTCCAAAAAAGAAACCCAACCAATTCATAAAATTACCTAGAAAACTAGGGGCAAGCTATTGTTTGCCCAGAAGCTGCATCATCTCCCTCAAACCAGGGGCAAAATTTGTTTGCCTAGTATTCCCAAGCCCCCTGTCAAACTAAGGGCAAACTGTCGTTTACTCAAATAAGATATCTCTGGGTTTACTAGCTTTCAAGGGTGAAGTTTGGACATCCTGAAAATTCTTGAAGTTAAGAGCAGAAATTTTCATGCATAAATCTGAAATTGATTTAAGATGGAATGAAACATGAAAAGAAGAATTCTTTATTATCATAAAGTCAATCATAAAAGAAGATTTATGAAACTGCCCCCCATTTCCAAGGTTGGCTTGATGCCATATCGGGGCAAGTTTGGAAATCTGTTTGATGCCACCTGCCACTGTCTGAGTGTTCGGGGAAGTTGCCTTGGAGCTTCTGAGTCTTGTAAGTCCTCGAGAACTGGCAAAGGGTTGAGACTTAGCCTAGCTCGGAGTCTTTAAGTGCTCGAGAATTGGCCAAGAGTTGAGACTCGGCCTAATTCAGAGTCTTTTGCTTAAGTTAAGCTTCCAGGATGGTTATCTTCTACCTGTAAACCTTCGTCAAGGTGGTGGGTAAAAGAATTTGACCATGTTGGAAAAGCCGACCTAAAGTGTGTTACTTTAGGGTCCTTTTGTGTTATCTCCCTATAGACACCCCATGTTGTCGGCTATCAGATTTAGGAGACCCATAGCTTGGTGGTTCACAATGATCGAAAAAGACTCAAAAGGACTCCTAGAAGTTAGTTCTATTTCTCAAAATGCTCAGAATGACCAAAATGCCCCTGAAAGCCCGAAAACTCCCAGATTTGGCCCAAAAGTTCTGGAAACATGCTATGTCATAAGAAAAGTAAGAAAATGAGTTTTTAAGTAAAATCAGATGAAATCGTCAGCTCCCAGAGACCCCCGAAAGTCCTGAAAGTTCACAGAAAGTCCTCGTTGACCAGTTTGACCAGGGTTTGACCAAAATCATTCGAATTCGCCAAAAATTTTCAAGATCATTCTGAATTATGTGAAAAGTACTAAAACTAGTTTTAAAAAAAAGTCAGACAAAAACTTTAGCTGCTGGGAGCTCCAAGAGGTTCCCGGAACTTTCTGAAGATCCCAAGTTTGATCGATTTGACCTAAAAGTTGACTTCAAAACTGGAGTACCATAACAATTTTCAAACATTTTTCATGGATACTAGAGGTCAATAGCTTTTCAACGGTATATCACACATAATTTTTGAATTTAAAATGGATTTATTATGAATTTTTGAAGGTGAAAAAGGCGAACAAATTGGCTTTTATCGCGAATACCGCAAAACTTTTCAAAGTGACCTGACTCTGAAACATTTTATATAGAAATTATACTCCGATACCTTTCCAACAGTATATCACAAGCTCAGTTTGGAGTTCGTACGCATTTTCTGTGAATTTCAGACGAAATAGGGCCTTTTTGCGAATACTGGAACCTCTGGGGGCCTAAATACAATTTTCTAGGCATCTAAGGAGCAGTGCCGCGGCGGCACTAGGCCACTGCTGCTGCGGTGGCACATGGCTAGTGCTGTGGTGGCACTCAACCCTCGCAGAGTCCATTTTTGTAATTTATTTGAGAGTCCAATTTGATTAATTAAAAACCAAAACGATGTAGTTTTATGTTCACAGATGTTTGGGACCAATGGGAGCACTTTCTAAATTCCAAAACCACCCCAAATTGGCCTATATAAAACCCCCTTTGCTCTTTATTTTGGGGGGCCAAGTGCAAAGTCCATAGAAGTTGTAGAGAGAAAGAGAGATAGAGATAGGTTTAGAAGAAGGAAAGGGAGCTTATCCCATTGATTTTCTATAAGAAAGTGAGTTTTAATCTTGTTTTCTTCCATTACCTCTCTTATAATTCACATTCCAAATACCCTCAATCACCATTCTTGAGCATTCTTGAGTTAGGAAGCTACTTCCATGTCCAAATGTCAATATCTATGAGTGAAGCACCAAGCTACAAGTCCAATATCACATTGATTATCATCTATTAATTGCTATTTACTTGCTTGTTTATATATATGCTCATCTCTTCTTACCTCATTTCTTTTTATTTTTCTTTATTTACTCACTTGTTCTTCATCATCTAAATGATGACATGAAGTTTGAGGTGAGTGAATCCATATGGATAGTAGCTCTTGACCTCAAAAACATGTTTAATAGATGATGATTATAACTTCAATACCTCCAAAGTATCCTTGAAGGTATGTTCAAAATAAAAATGAAGCTCTCCAATAATATTGGGGGTTCTTGATGATGAGTTTGATGTTGATATTTCAAGAGGTCATAATCTCAATTTGATGTTGAAAATATTCTTTCAAAACATCTATTTCAAAACCCCTCTCAAACCCTCTCATTTTGATCTCAAGAAAGAAAACTCAAGTTTTTCCCAAAATCTTTAAAACAGTGAGTCAAAACAGTGAATGATCTGAGCTCAAAGATTTCTCTAGAACGCAATACTCAATGTATGGATGCAAGACCACTTGTAAAGTCTTCCTTGAAGGATTCCATTTTGGTCCAAACATTCTCTCCAGATATACTGCCTTTACTGTCACAGCAGCTTGGTCGACTTTCAACTTGTTTTACAGAAAACTTTTTCAAAAAGAGTGGTCCCAAACTATTTTTCCCTTAAACTTTAGTGTCGTAGGGAACTTTTTGTATAAAATGGGCCCCTATATCATTTGTTTTCATTTCTAAGATTTTTTGACATTTTAGTCGACAGTACAAACTCTGTTTCTGAGTAACCTCTATTGTTCATATGATTTCTCTCAATCTATAATTGTTATTAAAGATTGGCTTTTGGGTTGTGTTCTAGACACAATAAGGAAGATCTCTATAAAAAATCATGTATTGAAAACATTCCTAACCCCTCTTTTCAATTTCCAAAAGATCATGTTACTGTTTTATCCACTATTCACAGCAAGCATACTTTTACTTCCATTATTTGATTTGATGCTTACATGCACTCCAAATTAGTTCATGTCTTAGGAAGTAGTTCATAATACATTTTTACATATCCCATGATGATTTCCTTCATTCATTCATACACATTCTAGACTTCTAAGTCATTTTAGGAATCCATGAACACAAAACACACTACAACCTGGGCACATTCTAGATACATACATTGCATCCATGCAAAGATTTGGGGATTTTGTGACTCCTAATCTAAGAAGATTATAAGGAATGAACTTGATCATACGTTCATGTTTCCCCTCGATCTAATCGTCCTTTCTCATCCATCCCGGGGATTGAGAGGTCTTCTTTTCTCAAAGATTAGCATGCATCATTCTAGCTTGCTAAGCATACTTTGATCCTTTTTGATTTATTTGTTTCAAGAACAATTCATGTCCCCTTTAGATTAGGGAAACTTAATTACTTGATATGTGATTAGACAATTTTTCCTAGGTTTATTTGTGTGATCTTTCACTTTTGCATTGTGTGATATTTGGCTTAGATCTTATGAATGATATCTTATCTTTTGATCTTCCATTTCAAGATTCTTATGTGATGTAATATACCTATCATAGTATTAATTATCAAACCAAACATAGTAAAAGATGATTATTTGAATGCTAATTGAGGCCCGTCGAGAGACGGGGTGAGTTGAGGGTGTTTTAGTAGTGACAAAGGCTCCTTCCTCTCTCGTACCAAAACCCCGAACCAAGTTCTTTGGTTATGAAAGGCCGGTGCCCTTTATCCATTTGGGTGAGTCAAATTAGGTTTCTTGGTTTCTTAAAGACTAAGTGGCGACTCTGTATCTGTTTTCAATAGACCTTTTCTTTTCCTCTTCAAAACAATTTCAAATAAACAAGAGGTGGAATTTCGCGTTTCCACACTCCCCAGGATGGATATCTTCCACCCAGCCAGCCTTCGTCAAGACCGTTGGGAGAAAAGTTTGACCATGTTGGTGAAGCTGACCTGAATCATGTTGCTTTAGGGTCTTTTTGCTCCTCTATCGTCGGCCAACCTAAGAGATTTTAGTCACCTCTATCGTCAGTTTGGACCTAAGTAGAGTTATTGCCTCTGAGTACTATAGGCGCCCGGGTTGTCTAAGAGTTTGACTTAGTTACCACAAGGCCTGTAAGTACTCGGTGTGATTTCCTGTTTAGTCCATTGTTCCTTTCTGCCCCCCAAGCTTTCGCTAAGACGAGGGTCTTGTGAAGTCTAGGACTGTAGGTAACTGACCTGGAACATGGGTGGTTGCAGGGTCTTTTGAAGCTTGCCATCGTCAGCCACCTAGGGGGATTTGCCCCCATCGTAGGTTGGACCTAAGCGAAGCTGATGCCTCGGGCATGACCCCGGGGTCTTTTACCTCGAGTGTCATCCCGAGGTCTCTGGTTGCCTCGGGGTAGAGCCCGAGGTCTTTTTAGTGCCTCGGATGTGACCCGAGGTCTTTTAATGTGCCTCGGGTGTGGCCTGAGGTATTTGCAAGAGCTCTCTGACAGTCTGTGGGGCCTCATACAATGATCGAGCAAGTACCACAATAGTCAGGCTCATCTAGACTGATTAAGATAGGAGGTCGGGTCAGAATCACGGGGCTCCCAATCACTCTAAGCTAGAGGCAAAGTTGAAATCACTAGATCCTGACTGCTGCAAACTGGAGGCTGGGTTGGGGTTGTCGGACTCAGACCGATGCGAATCAAAAGTCAGGTCGGGGCTACCGGACTCAGACCGGTGTGAACTGAAGGTCGGGTTGGGGCTGCCGGACTCAGACCATTGTGAGTTGGAGGAACTGCTAGAACTACTAGGCTTCTCCACATTGTTCTTCTTGGGATGTTCTCGCTTCCGCTTACTTCTGGAAGGCTCGTAGCTTTCTTGCCCGGGGTCTTTAGTCTTTAGAAACTCTTCAGTGTCAATGTATTTTCCAACCCTCTTTGCAAGTTCAACCAAGGTTGCCAGACGGTTTCTGTGAAATGACATGGCGCACTTGGTGTACTGAACTACTGAGCAGAAGGCTATAATAGCGACAGCTTCATCAAGATCATATTTCGAGCTTCTCTTAATTAAATCAGTTGGTGAATTCCTTGAGGGTCTCATTATTCCTTTGTATGACTGTCAGTAGCTGCATGTCAGGCTTTGGCCGTTCATGTATACCAATGAACTGGTTGATGAATTGCTTACTCAGTTTCTTGAAACTGCAGACCGATTGAGGCTCCAAGGAGTAGACCCATTGCGCGTCGGGCCTTTCAAAGTGCTGGAGAAGGCCAGGCAATGTAGTTCGTCGGAGTTATTGGCCAGGGCCATCTGAGCCTTGTAGGTCTGGAAGTGGTCGACCGGGCTTCCCGAGTCGTTATAGGGATCTAGGTGAGGCTGCTTAAATTTGCGCAAGATGGCAAACCTCATGATCTGGCTAGAGAATAGTGACTCTGTCTCGGTGTTTGCGTGATTCTGAGTAGGGTTTTGGCCCAGCCTTTTGGCCAGTCCATTAATTTATTTCTGCAAGTCCTTGATATGTGCCACCACACCTTCCCGACCGGGATTCGAGAGATAGGTCGAGTTAATGGAAGAGGCTTCCTTCTTATGGCGGTGTGTTGTCCCCTGGGATCGGGCTCGGCTATGACTCCGGTTCATCATGTGCCTAAGGACACCTCGACTCTTGACCAAGTGACCCTGGACTGGTTCCCGGGTCATATGCTCCTGCCTTTCCTCTCAGGCAGCACGCCTACTATTGATGTCTCTGGCATCCTCAACACGGGACGGGTTGGTTTGGGCACGTTGTCTGGTCAAGATCAGTTCCCGACTGTACGCAACGTTCCCGGGTCATTTCCCAGCCACTAGATGACTACTTTACTGGGACAGCAGGGCTTCGATCTGTTGCTGGATTTGTGCTGGCCCTCCAAGAGTTGTGCGAGGGTCGCGGTGATATGCTCAGATGTCATGACTACCGTAGTCGACGCCGGGGCCGGCGGAATATCTTGGTTGGCCTATTGTGCAGTCTTCTCACCCTTCTTCGGAGGCATGGCTATTAGCCAAGAGATTTGTTGAAGAAGAACTTTTCGTTCCCACAGATGGTGCCAAACTGATGATGCCAAAATTTGGTTAAAGTAAATTAAAGCAATTTAAGGGGAGAGAGAGTGAGAGATTGGTTTTTTGTATGTGGTTCGGCCCTGTTAATGAAGGAACCTACGTCCACGTGTGTGTTTGAGCACGTTCACTATACTGTAAAAACCCGGGGACCTATGGTGAACCAACAATAGTTTGGAGCTACCGTAGGTCGGCCGGGCACGGTAATGATCGCTATAGAGGTGCTGTGTAGACTGAAGGAGTCCGCCCCCGGAAGGGGGGGTGAGTGGTCTCTTTTATAGATGCAAGAGACCTACTCATACATGGATAAGGAAATATAATCCAATTAAGCTTGACTGGCATTAATTTTGGGGGTTTCCTAATTGGATTAGGAAACAATATACTCATTTCATAAGTCTTATATCTTGAGCAGGAAACTGCCTGGAATATTCTGGGGCATATGTTATGGGCCCAGCTAACCTGCACCTATACGGACTATGCCAATGTGGTCTTTTTGACCTGTTGGTCTTGTCGTGAATGAACCGCTCGGGATGGTGAGTCTCGGGTAGACTAGACCGCTCGGGTTGATGCTTGTCCGAGGAGTTGTGCATGATTTGACCGGGACAGGGACCGACTGCTAAGTTGAACCGCTCGGTCATAGGATAGAACCAATTTTGGGTGTATCACTATGGGATGATAATTTTCTAAAATTAATAAGAAAAGCACAAAAAAATAAAGCAGAATTGGTCACAACAATTGAAAAATATGTGTGTCTCTACTCAGTTCGAGTCTACCTTCTTGAATTCTAAAAGATACATTCATCAGATGAATCAGCAAGAATTGGAAATTTTGAAAGAAGGGTAATAGCATGGAGGTTAGGAAGTCAAATCCCGCTCCGCCAAGAAAATCAAGTAGAGATTGAGTAATACTCTCAGAAAGAACAAAATCAGGTAAATATCCTCCACAGATCTTGCTCTAAACCATACAAGCTAATCATCGGATGAACCGGAAAGCCTTTGATCACGTCCATAGTCAAAAGGGAAATCCGTGAGTAGAAAAGTGGGGTTGTCATAAGGAATTGACTCGTACTTCTTCTTCTTCTTACTCGAATCACCTAAACTGCTATACATAGCGAGCAATCTATCAAAAAAAAATTTAGAAACAACCGGGATAAGAAGCACACGAACATCTCTTCAGCTAGGATAGCCCCAAGGCAAATCTTTTGGGGCTGGAGTAGCTCTGATCAAATCCTCGGTCTTGGCATTAGACGTCTACTGCATCCTATAAGTCACCGATCAAATCCTCGATCCTGGCATAAGTCGTCTACCACAACCTATGAGTTACCGATCAAATCCTCAATCTTGGCAAAAGTAGTCTACCGCAGCCTATGAGTTACCGATTAAATCCTCGGTCCTGGCATAAGTTGTCTATCATAGACTATGAGCCACCGATCAAATCCTCGATCTTGGTATCAGTCGTCTATCGTAGCCTATGAGTCACCAATCAAATCCTTGGTCTTGGCATAAGTCATCTATCGCAGCCTGTGAGTCACTGATCAAATCCTCGGTCTTGGCATAAGTCGTCTATCACAGCCTATGAGTCATCGATCAAATCCTCGGTCTTGGCATAAGTCGTCTATTGTAGCCTATGAGTTACCAATCAAAACGAAAAAGATGAATTCAAATTTAGAAATGCTGAAAATAAATTTTTGAGTCCGCATAATTTTAGATCTTTTTTAAAAAGAAAATAAATGTTCGAGTCCGCGCGACTCCCGGTCTTTGAAAAATAAAAAATGAATTTTCAAGTCCGTACAACTCCCGATCTTTGAAAAAAATGAAATGATGAAGTTTTCGAGTCCATGTGACTCCTGATCTTTGAAATAGAAAAAATTTTGAGTCCATGCAACTCCAGATCTTTTTAAAAATAAAAAATAAAAATGAATTTTGTTAAGTCTGCGTGACTGTTCTGAATTAGAAAAGAAAGAAGAATTTTCCCATGCAATACCAAGCGTCTTTTGTTTGGGGTCATTAAATCTGGAGCGATTTTGACTTTTCTGCTATCATTGGGGTCCTTGAATCTGGAACGATTATGACTTTTCTACGAATCTCATTTCTTGATAAGACATCAGAGTATAAGGTGCAAAGTGCATCTCAGTCTTTCAAGCAGCTCAGTTCCTGATTCGACATCGTAGTATAAGGCGCGAAGCGCATCTCAGTCGATCAGATGATACTTGGAGGTCACCAGAGTATAAGGCGCAAAGTGCATCTCAGTCAATCAGATAATTCTTGAAAGACACCGGAGAATAAGGCACAAAGCGCATCTCAGTCTTTCAAAATAGCTCGGTTCCTGATTCGACACCGGAGTATAAGGCGCAAAGTGCATCTTAGTCAATCAGATGATTCTTGGAAGACACCAGAGTATAAGGCGCAAAGCGCGTCTCAGTCTTTCATACAGCTCTGTTCCTGATTCGACAACAGAGTATAAGGCGCAAAGCGCATCTCAGTCTTTCAAACAGCTCAAATCCTGATTCAACACCGAAGTATAAGGCGTAAAGCGTATCTCAATTGATCAGATGATTCTTGAAAGACACTGGAGTATAAGGCGCGAAGCGCATCTTAGTCTTTCAAAACAGCGAGGTCCCTGATTCGACATCGGAGTATAAGGCGTGAAGCGCATCTCAGTCGATCAAATGATTTCTTGGAGAACATTGGAGGATTAAGCAAGGAAAGCGTGCCTATATTAATCTTGGTTTTCCTGGAATAAGATGACGTCAGGATAAGAAATATAGGGCATAGAATGCATTTTTGTCACTAGAAAGAGCAGCATGTTCTCAATCATCACGCTTGGGAGCATATAGCACGAGACTGCTTGAGCATGTGCATCAAAATAGGATAGGTGCATTCATCCGTGTTATTATTTGTGCTTGGGTGTTGTCCCTTGCCCAAACTATGTCCTGGTCTAATTCCTATCAGGATACGTAGGTAGCTCACCATCGAGCGCGACCAGCACCTTAGGTGTTGTCTCTTGTTTGGGTGTTTATGCACATGTTGGGGTGGAAATGGGGATTAGATGCATGCTTGAGCTCCTAGTTAGAGCATTATAAGTTTTATGTATATGAATAGCTATTCTAATGGTTAAAATGTTTTGGAAACTCTTTTGATGTTTGGTAATACTTGGGAGTGTTTTTCAAATGGTTTTGGATGTTTCCATATGGGTTGGATTAATAAAAGTAAGGGTGTTTTGATGGTTGCATCACACTTGAGTGTGTTTTGAAATGGTTTAAAAGTTTCCATGAAGTTTAATCTGGAGTTGGAATTAATCCATGTGACTTGGGAATGTTTTTAACTTGCAAACTATAGTGTTTTAGCAGCAAGTTTTGTTTAAGCAGCAGCAAAATATAATCTACACAAAGTTGGACTGAGCAAACTTTTCCCTGGGTTGAGCAAACTCTAGGCAGAATGGTTTCTGCAGAAGTTGGACTAGGCAAACTCTGCTCTGGGTTGAGCGAACTCTTGGTAGAATGACCAAGTACTTGAGTGTTAGACAATCCAAGATTAAAATGAACATAACTTGGACTAGGAAGTTCTTATTCATGCGTCGTTTTCAACGTTGAGTTCCTTATTTGGAAAGCTACCTTTTGAGATGAAAACTAGATAAAAGTTTAAAATGACTATTTTACCCTTGGGGTTAGTTACATGTAAATGAGTTTTATAAGTGGTCTAAAGGAGAGTTTAAACTTGATTTATGTTATATCCATTGGGGACGTGCCTTGATGGCATTGTTACACGTGTCCTAATCTGCCCGAGGCGGGTTGGGGTGTGATAGTATATTAGTATAAAGTATATACTAGAATGAGTACATATCAAGTATACATTTGAAAATAAAAGAGAAAAGATTGGGATTCTGTTAGTTGCGGCACGCGACAATGCTGGCGGCACTCGCTTAGTGCCACGCCAACACTCACTGAGTACCGGAACGGCATTCACTGAGTGCCGCAGACAACTCAGTGAGTGCCGCCCGCTGTAACAGAATATTTTTTTTCAAATACGTATGAAACATTTTTGCACATAGTTTTTTCACTCGAATTTACCCAATTAACCCTGTGAGAGTGGCCTATATAAGGAGATCTCCATCTCCATTGTTACGAACCTTTTTTGAAAAGCAAGAATTATATATAGAATATACATACAAGAGAGAGAGATTAAGAGAGACATCAACAGATTTTGTAGAACTCAATAGTTTTCTTTAAAGAATTTGAAGAAGAAGTTGAAGAACTTGGAAGATCTTCACTAAATAAAAGAAGAGATCCTTGAGGTTATAGAGGTAACCTTCTAAGCCTACCTAGAATTATGATAGAATTCAATCACAATTCATAGATTTAGGACCTTTTCACATTTTCAAAACCTCTCTTCTCACCTCATTTCATCACACACCACATAGAATTGTGATTGAATTTTTATTTGCCTTTCATTAATTTGGATCTAAATAGAGCTTTGGATCAAAGATTAAAAGAGTTTTGACTTGAATATTCAAATAAATCTTGATCTACTTTTTTTTGTTTAGATTTTTCTCTTAAGGTCTATGAGATCCTCAATATCTCATAAGATTCCTTTAAAGTTTGATCTCTAAATTCTTTATGATCCTATGATTTATATAGGGATTATGATTGATCATAGAAATATCCACCCATGTTTGGATAGATCCGAGTCTTAGTCTATGATTTGGATCTTCCTACTAGGAGCCTCATAGAATCCACTCCATATTCCATAGAAGTTTATGTGGATTGTTTTTGTTTAGTCTCCAAGGACCATTAACTTGGGAGGAGAACTTAATAAAATGAACACATACTCCTCAAGGACCATGTATTTGGTAGAGGGAATTGATGTAGATCTAGTGGATTTTATAAGAGTCCTTGGTTCATTCATGAGTTGAGTAAGACTTTAGGACCCATTTCTCTAATGAGATTTATGATGGGTTCCCTTAAGGCAAAATTCATGGACCTTCATAATAAGTGAGTATCATTGTGTTGGCTGTAATCATACTTGATCTATATTCTCCATACAATTATAGATCAAGTTTGGTTTAAGTTATGGATGTTAATTCATCTATGATGTAGTGATTTCAATGACAATCAGTGACCAAGGATTTTTAATTAAATTTTGATCCATTGGAATTGAATAAGACCATTTGGAGAGTATTCATAACTCATATGTGTATCACCACAATTTTTGTTTTGGTGAAATTTCATACTTAGGATGGTTTGGGCTTATGATTTGAGAACTAGTCATTCTCTGTCCAAAATTTAGAACAGCAAGTCTGTCTTAAACTTAGTAGATCAGAACCTTTACCAAGCTTTCTTGTCACGCCCCGGCATAGCCAAAATAGGGAAAATTTTAAAATTTCCATCTTGGACCATGAGGCACGTGACTGGTTTTATTACCGAATTGTCCATGACCAAATGCTAATAGTAAACAACGTAACCAAAAGGATAAAACCAATATCTGCTTACATGGATAAACTATTACATCATTGTAGATAGATCAGAGTCTTATGGCTCTAGGGCCTTACAAAACTATTACAAAATATATGATAAGTCTTCTGATAGAGATTTCAACCAAAAACATTTATAAAGACAATCACTAGTCTTCTCTCTAACTTGCGTATCCATAGCCATCTTCGGTGTACTCTTCCTCCACGTTCTCCTCTTGCATAGCATCATAGCCCGTGTGCTCGTCACCTGGATAAGCTAGACATGGGAATGTCCAGAGACATGAATGTTGTCAGCTTATGAAAACCGAGTGAGAAAACTAAATCAAATGGAACTTATATAGTCACACATAACAAGAAATATATTTACTACTTCTATTATGTCTTTTAAAGTTCTCCCACATTTTCACCGTCGAACTATAACCATTAACGTGCCCATACAAGTATTTAAAGAGAAAAGGAACAATCGATACAACTAGCTTCAACAACCCGGAACATTATCACAATCCATTGATCGACCCTGACACGAAGTCCCAACTCTGAACAACACCACCAAAATGCTGGCACCACACAAACAAAAACCATCTTTCATAATTAAACCACCTCGCACTAACCGAACCATCTATCATTAACCAAACCATTTATAACCTTCACTTCGTCTCGAAGAACCGAAGTATTTCCCCCAAACCTTCACGATACCATCTTCCACTAACCAAATCATCTTTCATCAAACAAATATCTTTCACCAATTACCTCGTCACGAAGAACCGAAGTGTTAAGGAGTCAAAGAACATCCGTTTCATCATGAAGAACCGAAAGGACACACAATAACCATCACTTCGTCACGAAGAACCGAAGTAATCACTATATCCCTTTCGTCACGAAGAACCGAAAGGATACAGAATAACCATCTCTTTGTCACGAAGAATTGAAGTAATCACCGTATCCCTTTCGTCACGAAGAACCAAAAGGATACACAATAACCATCACTTCGTCACGAATAACCGAAGTAATCACCGTATCCCTTTCGTTATGAAGGACCGAAAGGATACACAATAACCATCACTTCGTCACGAAGAACCGAAGTAATCACCGTATCTCTTTCATCACGAAGAACCAAAAGGATACACAATAACCATCACTTCACCACGAAGAACCGAAGTAATCACCGTATCCCTTTCGTCACGAAGAACCGAAAGGATACACAATAACCATTACTTCGTTACGAAGAACCAAATAAATCACCGTATCCATTTTCATCACGAAGAATCGAAAGGATACTCAACTATATAATCGTTGCTTTGTCATGAAGAATTGAAATGATACACACGTCATGAAGATTGTATCCATTCTGTTACAAAGGATCGATATGATACACACGTCACGAAGACAGTATCCATTTCATCACGAAGGATCAAAATGATATACAAGTCACGAAGACCGTATCCATTTCGTCATATAGGATCGAAATTATACACACGTCACGAAGACCGTATCCATTTCGTCACGAAGGATCAAAATGATACACACGTCACGAAGACCGTATCCATTTCATTACGAAGGATCGAAATGATAAACACGTCACAAAGACCATATCCATTTCATCACGAAGGATCGAAATGATACACACGTCACGCAGACTGTATCCATTTCGTCACGAAGGATCGAAATGATGCACACGTCATGAAGACCGTATCCAATTCGTCACGAAGGATCGAAATGATACACACATCATGAAAACCGTATCCACTTCGTCAAGAAGGATCGAAATGATACACACGTCACGAAGATTGTATCCATTTAGTCAAGAAGGATCGAAATGATACACACGTCATGAAGACCGTATCCATTTCATCGCGAAGGATCGAAATGATACACACATCACGAAGATCGTATCCATTTTGTCACGAAGGATCGAAATGATACACACGTCATGAAGACCGTATCCATTTTGTCACGAAGGAACGAAATGATGCACACGTCATGAAGACCGTATCCATTTCGTCATGAAGGATTGAAATGATACACACGTCACGAAGCCCGTATCAATTTTGTCAAGAAGGATCAAAATGATACACACGTCACGAAGACCGTATCCATTTTGTCACGAAGGATCGAAATAATGCACACTTCAGGAATCCCGCATCCATTTTGTCACAAATGATCGAAATGATACACGCATCATGAAGACTGTATCCACTTCATCACAAAGAATCAAAATGATACACATGTCACGAAGACCATATCAATTTCGTCACGAAGAATCAAAATGATACACACGTCACGAAGACCATATCAATTTCATCACGAAGAATTGAAATGATACACACGTCATGAAGACCATATCAATTTCATCACGAAGAATGGAAATGATATACACGTCACAAAGATCGTATCCATTTTGTCACGAACAATCGAAATGATACACAACTTTCACATTCGTCAACCATACCCTTTTCTCGCTATCCCGACCTCCGCTGCCCGGATTACCTATCCGATAATTATCCTTAGCATAATCTGCTTCTAACATAGCACAACCGACCCTTACGTTTTCCCAACCGCACATATGTCACTCATTTTAGAATTTAGTTCATTAAAGGACTTTCGAATATGCTTTCGAAGTTACGTTTATACATCTGTCATTCTGTTTTATGTCGTAATATACTTACGATGGAAACTTACCCAATCACTATCAATGCAATAATCGTGCCATACAATATACTTATAGCTTGGGTATGAACTCTCTATGGTCATCACACTATATTCATAACAACGAAATCCTAGTATGTAGCTCATGGATCCATAACATGGATTCGATATTAACAAACATATAGATGAAACCCTTAACCTACTCATCTACACGATAGCACTACCATAGTACAAGATATTCACAACAACACAGGTACCGGAAAACAAGCATCATCAATAAACACAACATACAAGTAGCTATACAATCTGCCAGGAATTAATTTCACTGTATCGACTGAATTGATATGATTTATTTGGGCATGATAAATTACTTAGTAGGTCAAACTCAAAACTAGAACATTGTAGGTAATTGGATTATCTTCATGTACAAAAAAATCTAGCTTTAATTACATTTCTGAGCTGCTCAAAATATTTATTTTACTTAGACATTTCTTAATTTTTGGACTGCTCTGTCCCAGATTTTTAGCACTGCGTTGTACATACATTTCACCTATGAAGGAGTGATATTTAGACTGACCTATAGAAGAGTTATTTGTAGATAAATGAGTTAGCTTTCTTCACAAAAAAAAACCTGGCCTCATTCCCATTTTTGAACTCCTCAAAATGTTCATTTTACTAAACAATATTCTGCTGGAGGTTTCTGCTTCCCAGATTGATAATACTACATTGTACGTACATTTCACCTATGAAGGAGTGATATTTAGACTGAGCTACAGAAGAGTTATTTATAGATAAATGAGTTAGCTTTGTCCACAAAAAAACTAGCCTCATTCCCATTTTTGAACTGCTCAAAATGTTTATTTTACTAAACAACATTCTGCTGGAAGTTTCTGCTTCTCAGATTTGAAAATTTGTCTTACATGGCATGGAACTCTCAAACTATCAACATCAAGCACTTAATAAACATTACTATATACTATATATATATATTCTAAAGTGAGTTAGTAAACTCACTAAGTCTTGAAATTGAGCTTGGGCTTTGATTTTGAGCTTTAGGAAGCTTGAACTCAACTTCAATGGTGGAGACTTCTTCTTCTTCTAACTTCCTTCATCCCACCATGGAGTTCATCTCCCAGCTTTCCCTCTTCATGCAGATTGTAATGGCCAAGAAAAATGGTAAGGAAGAGTATATGCATGCTTATATCGAGTCTTGCATGTGCTAGGTGTCAATGTGCATGGGTGCTTGTGTGCATGCATTGACATGTGTCAAAGGGTGGACAAGTGTCCAATGGATGGACAAGTGTCATGGGAAAGGGTGACATGTGTCTTGGGAGTTGCATATGTCATAAGTGGCCGGCCATGGTGGGTATCTCGGATTTTGTGCCACTTCCTTAGTTTACATGCATAAGTCCTCGTTATCTGCGTCGGTCTCGATTTACGTGCAAACGGGTATTATTTCTAATGTTCGGGTCCAAGTATGGGACTAAGTTAAGTCTAATTACGGTCGAGTCGGTGCGGTACTTACAGTCTAATTAGTAATTACATTACACTGATACAGTCACATAGATAAAATAATATAATAATAGACCAGATATGGAAATTCAGAAAACTGATATTATTATAAGTAGAGAAACATTACATGTATTACATCTTCTACCACCTATTTTAGGATTTCGTCCTCGAAATCAGGACTATCTAGTACTAAACAGGAACGGAAATTTCTCTCGCATCTCTGATTCCAGCTCCTAAGAAGCTTCTTCTTGTTATGGTGCTTCTACTAAACCTTTACTAGTGGTATCTTTTTGTTCCTCAGCTTCTTGCTTCCACGATCCAGAATCCTTACAGGTCCTTTGATGAATGTAGCATTGTTATTCACCTCGATATCTTTGAAATCAATCTCATGTGCTGGGTTGTGAAGGCATTTGCTCAGCATGCTCACATGGAAAACATTGTGAACTCCTGATATCTTTGGTGGTAATGCCAATCTGTAGGCAACTTTTCCCACGCGTTCCAGAATTTTAAATGGTTCAATGTAGCACGGTGATAGTTTTCCTCTCTTTTGTCCAAATCTTATAATTCTTCGAACCGGGGAAACTTTCAAATACACATGATCTCCAACTTCAAATTCTAGATCTCAACGCTATTTGTCCGCGTAGCTTCTTATATCTGTTTTGCGCTACTTTCATCCTTTCCTTTTGTCAGTCAATCTGTGGATGAAATGCGAAACTTAACTTCAGAGACGTTCCCATTACTTTTTGAAGACTTTCCAAAAATCCAGCGGTGAACCTTGAATCTCTATCTGATATGATTGACACTTGTATTCCATGTAATCGCACAACCTATTGCAGGTATAGTCAACTCACCTTCTCGAAGGGATAGGTCATACTATAGGCAATAAAATGGGTTGATTTTGTCAGTCGATCAACAACTACCCAAATAGTATCATGGTTCTGCTGAGATCTCGGCAATCCCACAACAAAATACATGGTGATATGCTCCCATTTCCATTATGGGATTGGTAGCGGTTGTAGTAATCCTGGAGGTCGTTGGTGTTCCGCCTTGACTTGGTGATAAGTAGGGCACTTGGCTACATATTCTGTGACCTCTCTCTTCATGCCTTCCCACCAAAAGTTCCTCTTTAAGTCTTTGTTCATCTTAGTTCCACCAGGGTGTATGGTCATCCTTGACTTATGTGCTTCATCCAGAATGTCCTTCCTCAAACCATCCGTGTCGGATACACATAGCATGTCCCTACATCTGAGTCCTTCGTCTAATCTAGCATTCCATTCTGTCAGATCCTTTGCTTTTACCTTCTCAAACCATTTTCTCAATCCTTCGTCCTTCATTTGAACTTTGAGTATTCAATTAATGAGGGTTAGCTGCACCATAAGGCATCAAAAAAGGTCGTCCATCACCTGGCCATTATGCATAAGTACACATCCTAATCCTTGATATGATGCATCACTATAGATAGTGTACTGTTCACCACTCTTAGGTATAGCTAGCACTGGCGCTAAGATCAACCTCTCCTTTAGTTCCTGAAAGGCGCGTTTGTGCTTGCCCTTCCACTCAAACTTTGAGTCCTTTTTCGTTAGTTCAGTTAAAGGAGACACAATCTTTGAGAATCCTTCCATGGATCTCCTATAGTATCCATCCAATCTGAGGAAACTTCATACTTCTGATACGTTGGTTGGTCTATTCTAATCAGAAACTGCGCCCGTCTTTGTTGAGTCTACAGAAATCCCATTATGTGAAACTACATGCCCCAAAACCTTAACTTCCTTTAGCTAAAACTCAAACTTACTACACTTGGCATAGAGGTGATTCTCTAAGTGTCTGAAGTACAACATGTACATGCTTTCCGTGCTCTTCTTCACTCTTCGAAGAAATGAGGATGTCGTCGATAAACACAATGATGAATTTATCCAAGAAGGGTCTGAACACTCGATCCATCAAATCCATGAATACAACCGGGGCATTAGTTAATCCAAATGGCATGACTAAGAACTCATAATGCCCATATCTTGTCTTGAAAGCTATCTTCTGTATATCCTCAGGCCTAATGATTAACTGGTGGTATCCGGATCGTAAATCGATCTTCGAAAAGGTTGTCGCTCCTTGCAGTTGATCGAATAAATCGTCTATCCTAAGGAGGGGTACTTGTTCTTAACGGTGACCTTATTCATTCTCTGTAGTTGATAAAGAGTTGGAGGTTTCTGTCCTTCTTTCTAACAAACAGTACTGGATCTCCCCCAAGGTGACGTGCTCGGTCTGGTGAGTCCAAGATCTTCTAACTCTTGTACTTGCTTCTTCAACTCCAACATTTTTGTTGGGGGCCATGCAGTCTCGTGCCAAGTGCCCAGGGATCCCACATTTGAAACATCCACCCTTGTTGTTCCCGGTAGCTGTGGTTGGTACTTTGTGGTACGGGAGGTGCTGCATGCTTATCCCGGACAAAGGTGGGTCCTGATTTCTTACCACTTTTCCATGGGTGTTTGTTTCCTTAGAAACGGGTCAGAGGTCTTCATCTTGGTCCATTCCTAAGCTGGGGAGGCAGACTTGACATCCGCTTATATGCTTATGTACCTAAATATCTATTGGCTATCCTCCAGCCCTAACCATGGTTACGAGACATATAAATGATATAAGGTATAGCTAACAATTCTAATATGAGTACATAACACATCAAGCATATATTTCATCAAGTAGAGGAAACAAATCTTCATAGATAACTTTAAATATTTACATAGCAAGGCGTACACGCTACTACTAGTTCATGTTACATGCGTGGGTACATACTATATACACAAAAGATGGGCTACTAGCCCTATTACAAGTAGAGCTCTAAATCCTGGAAATCCTATCCCGAAAGTCCTTCGTATCTGACTCGTATGATGGAGCATTATCCTAGATTGAAATCTCCCCAAGTGGAACCCAGTCCAAGTACGGGCCAAACTTATCAACCATCACATCTTCGTCCTTGTCCAAAGGCTCTATCTTTGCATCCTTAGAGTCATCCTCAAAGTCATCCTCAACCTCTGGCTCTCCATACTCCATGACTACCATCGCTTCCTCCTCATCAACATCCTTTGTTGGGTCAACATCCTCTACTAGGTCAATACCCACTGCTAGCCCAATCTCCACATCTACCCTGTCCTCCATATCCATCCGGGATGTAATAAGGTGCCATGCTAATCACACACCTTTCATAAGGTTCATATCTTCATGGATGGAGAAAAGGTCTAACATTTTATAACTTACGTGTGTCGGTCAATCGGTTTAAATGTCTTAACCTAGAGCTCTGATACCAAAAATCCCTGTCACGCCCCGGCGCAGACAAAATAAGGAAAATTTTAAAATTTCTATCTTAGACCATGAGGCACATGACTGGTTGTATTACCGAATTGTCCATGACTAAATGCTAATAGTAAACAACGTAACCAAAAGGATAAAACCAACATCTGCTTACATGAATATTTTACAATAAGAAGTCACGGTACTAGTTAACTATTACATCATTGTAGATAGATCAGAGTCTTATGGCTCTAGGGCCTTACAAAACTATTACAAAAGATATGATAAGACTTCTGATAGAGATTTCAACCAAAAACATTTATAAAGACAGCCACTAGTCTTCTCTCTAACTAGCGTATCCATAGCCATCTTCGGTGTACTCTTTCTCCATGTTCTACTCTTGTATATCATCATAACCCGTATGCTCGTCACATGGATAAGCTGGACATGGGAATATCCAGCGACATAAAAGTCGTTAGCTTATGAAAGCCGAGTGAGAAAACTAAATCAAATGGAACTTATATAGTCACACACAATAAGAAATATATTTACTACTTCTATTACGTCTTTTAAAGTTCTCCCACGTTTTCACCGTCGAACTATAACCACTAACGTGCCCATACAAGTATTCAAAGAGAAAACGAATAATCGATACAACTTGCTTCAACAACCCGGACCATTATCACAGTCCATTGATAGAGCCTAACACGAAGTTCCAACTCTGAACTACACCACCAGAAGGCTGGCACCACACAAACCAAAACCATCTTTCATAAGTGAACCACCTCGTACTAACCGAACCATCTCGCATTAACCAAACCACTTCTAACCTTCACTTCATCAAGAAGAACTGAAATGTTTCCCCCAAACCTTAACGATACCATCTTGCACTAACCAAACCATCTTTCATCAAACAAACATCTTCAACAACCACCTCGTCATGAAGAACCAAAGTGTTAAGGAGCCAAAAAAACATATGTTTCGTCACGAAGAACCGAAAGAACATACAATAACCATCACTTCGCCACGAAGAACTGAAGTAATCACTGTATCCCTTTCGTCACGAAGAACCAAAAGGATACAAAATAACCATCACTTTGTCACGAAGAACTGAAGTAATCACTGTATCCCTTTTGTCACGAAGAACTGAAAGGATACACAATAACCATCACTTCGTCACGAAGAATAGAAGTAATCACTCTATCCCTTTCGTCACGAAGAACCGAATGGACACACAATAACCATCACTTCGTCATGAAGAATCGATGTAATCACTATATCCCTTTCATCATGAAGAACTAAAAGGATACAGAATAACCATCTCTTTGCCACGAAGAACCGAAGTAATCACCGTATCCCTTTCGTCACGAAGAACCGAAAGGATACAGAATAACCATCTCTTTGTCATGAAGAACCGAAGTAATCACCGTATCCCTTTCGTCACGAAGAACCTAAAGGATACACAATAACCATCACTTCGTCGCGAAGAACCGAAGTAATCACCGTATCTCTTTCATCACGAAGAAATCGAAAGGATACACAATAACCATCACTTCGTCACGAAGAACCAAATTAATCATCGTATTCATTTTCGTCACGAAGAATCGAAAGGATACCTAACTTTATAACCGTTGCTTTGTCATGAAGAATCGAAATGATACACACGGCACGAAGACTGTATCCATTTCGTCACAAAGGATCGAGATGATACACACGTCATGAAGACCGTATCCATTTCATCACGAAGGATCAAAATGATACACACATCACGAAGACCGTATCCATTTCGTCACGAAGGATCAAAATGATACACACGTCAGGAAGACCATATCCATTTCGTCACGAAGGATCGAAATGATACACACGTCACGAAGACCGTATCCATTTTGTCATGAAGGATCAAAATGATACACACGTCGCGAAGACCGTATCCATTTCACCACAAAGGATAGAAATGATACACACATCACAAAGACCGTATCAATTTTGTCAAGAAGGATCGAAATGATACACACGTCACGAAGACCGTATCCATTTCGTCACGAAGGATCGAAATGATACACACGTCGCGAAGACCGTATCCATTTCGCCACGAAGGATGGAAATGTTACACACGTCATGAAGATCGTATCAATTTCGTCAAGAAGGATCAAAATGATACACACGTCACAAAGACCGTATCCATTTCGTCACAAAGGATCGAAATGATACACACGTCGCGAAGACCGTGTCCATTTCATCACGAAGGATTGAAATGATACACACGTCACGAAGACCGTATCAATTTTGTCACAATGAAGTGAAATGATACACACGTCACGAAGACCATATCAATTTTGTCACGAAGAATCGAAATGATACACACGTCACAAAGACCGTATCCATTTTGTCACAAACAATCGAAATGATACACAACTTTTACATTCGTCAACCATACCCTTTTCTCACTATCAACCTCCACTGCCTGGATTACCTATCCGACAATTATCCTTAGCATAATCTGCTTCTAACATAGCACAACTGACCCTCACGTTTTCCCAACCGCGCATATGTCACTCATTTCAGAATTTAGTTCATTAAAGGACTTCCGAATATACTTCTGAAGTTACGTTTATACATCCATCAATCTGTTTTATGTCGTAATATACTTACGATGGAAACTTACCCAATCACTATCACTACAATAATCGTGCCATACAACATACTTATAGCTTGGGTATGAACTCTCTATGGTCATCACACTATATTCATAACAACGAAATCCTAACATGTAGCTCATAGATCCATAACATGGATTCGATATTAATAAACATATAGATGAAACCCTTAACCTACTCATCTACGCGATAGCACTACCAAAGTACAAGATATTCACAACAACACAGGTACTGGAAAACAAGAATCATCAAAAAACACATCATACAAGTAGTTGTACAATCTGTCAGGAATTAATTGCACTGTGTCGACTGAATTGATATAATTTATTTGGCCATGATAAATTGCTTTGTAGGTCAAACTCAAAATTAGAACATTGTAGGTAATTAGATTATCTTCATGTAGAAAAAAATCTAGCTTCAGTTACATTTTTGAGCTGCTCAAAATATTAATTTTACTTAGACATTTCTTAATTTTCGGACTGCTCTGTCCCAAATTTTTGGCACTGCGTTGTTCATACATTTCACCTATGAAGGATTGATATTTAGACTAAGCTATAGAAGAGTAATTTTTAGATAAATGAGTTAGCTTTCTCCACAAAAAAGCTAGCCTCATTCCCATTTTGAACTGCTCAAAATGTTCCTTTTACTAAACAACATTCTGCTGGAAGTTTCTGCTTCCCAGATTTAAAAATTTGTCTTGCATGGCATTGAACTCTCAAACTATCAACATCAAGCACTTAATAAACATTACTACATACTATATATTTTCTAAAGTGAGTTAGTAAACTCACCAAGTCTTAAAATTGAGCTTGGGCTTTGAATTTGATCTTTAGGAAGCTTGAACTCAACTTCAATGGTGGAGACTTCTTCTTCTTCTAACTTCTTCATCCCACCATGGAGTTCATCTCCTAGCTTTCCCTCTTCATGAAGATTGTAATGTCCAAGAAAAATGGTGTGGAAGAGTATATGCATGCTTATATCGAGTCTTGCATGTGCTAGGTGTCAATGTGCATGGGTGCATGTGTGCATGCATTGACATATGTCAAATGGGTGGACAAGTGTCCAATGGATGGACAAGTGTCATGGAAGAGGTTGACATGTGTCTTGGGAGTTATATGTGTCACAAGTGGCTGGCCATGGTGGGGCCCATCTCGGGTTTTGTGCCACTTCCTTAATTTGCGTGCATAAGTCCTCGCTATGCGCGTCAGTCTCGATTTACGTGCAAACGGGTTTTGTTTCTAATGTCCGGGTCCAGGTACGGGACTAAGTGAAGTCTAATTACGGTCGAGTCGGTGTGGTACGTACAATCTAATTAGTAATTACATTACACTGATGCAGTCACATAGATAAAATAATATAATAATAGACCAGATATGGAAATTCAGAAAACTGATATTATTATAAGTAGAGAAACATTACATGTGTTACATTTCATGACCTCAAATACATTTTTCTAGAAGTTAAATATGTTACCAAGATCCCCTAAAAAGAATGAAGTCATTCAGATTTATTTTCTATTTTTAGAAAATCATACAAAAACATTGGACAGAGAGTTACAAATTTTTAAGTGATGCCTTTTTACCCAATTCCCGGAGATTGAACTGTCGATCTTTGATTTTCTTTTTCGGTTAGACACTAGACTCACAAAGGTATAACATACTAAAAAATCATCAAGATCCAACCGTTGAAAATATGACTTTTCTATTTTCTAATTTCAGATTTCTTCTCTGTAAATTCTGAAATCCTGTCACAGCTTTGATAAATTTTGTTAAGTCTAATCTAAATAAGTTCTTAATGCCTTAGGACCCAAACCATGTTTTGAACAATAAAAATTAAGCTTAAAATTCAAAGACTAAATGATCCAAATTGATGAATGACTCATAGCTTACTCATGTTCATATTCATGCATACTTCACATACATTGATTCTAGTAATTAGGATGTCATGATTGCATTGTGTTAAGCCTTAAATTTAGTTGAATACAACTATGGGTTCCTTACGATCATGTTGGGATTATACCATCTCTATATGGACATTACATTGGCTCCTAGTTGAGACTTGTATATCTATAGAGGTGTTGTATTTCCAACTAATTACAAAGAATTCATAATTATATCAACTCTTTCTATGCTTAGTGGATTTAAGCTAGAAATTTAAGCATCTTATTTAGGATTCCATATCATATCTTGTTCAAAAGTATGTGGACTAATCCTTTGTTTTGTAGCGCTATTGAGATATGATTTCTCAACCACTCTCTAGTTATTTATTTCACGATTTTATTGATTTTCGACTCCATGTGCGACACCTTAGAATTATGATTTACCTTATGTGTATATATGATTAGATACATTTTTTTAGGATTTTCTATTTTTGTATACGTTGCACGTTTCCATATCGCAGCTGGATCCCGAGTAAGTTTTCCAGTTCCCTATTTGCATATCATCTTGCTTGCTAATTGAAATTATGTGGTTTTTGAATGCTATTTTATTGTTAGCATTCTTGCACCATTTTTAACATGTTTTTGTAATGTATATATATATATATGTATGTATTAGTTGAGGGCATACTTAGATTAATAACTCGATCAAAAATGATTTCGAGTAGAGACCTATCACGAGATAGGATTAGAGGGGTGCTTTAGTCCGCCGAACTCCTTTCCCTTTCATTCTATAATCTCCAGACCTAGAAATCTTTGGTTTCTAAGAGAACAGTTTACTTTTAAAATGATTTTTTAATTTTCCTTTTAAAAATTAAGTAGCGACTTGTATTTGAAATTGAAAAGATTTTAAATAAAAAAGCATGGGTCAGCCTGTGAGTATCCACATGGTCACTCATTTTTTGCACAACTATTGCTCACTCACCAATAGTATTTTGACACATATCCCATTTATTAGTAAGTTTGTTGATAGAGTAACGGCAAAAATGGAAATTAAGGGTGAAGTTATTGTTTGCAATAAATCTCTGGTGTGTTGTGCGTTGGGCGTGCCAGAGTCCGTGTGGACTCAAAGTGGTGTGATTACCTAATCTGACTTCTAATCAAGCGATTTGTTATTTAACAATAAAACAACAATGTGGGCTTTCTCTACTCTGATGCAAGTAAGAAATTACAAATGAAAACTGTAAAAAAAGGAAACTAAATACAACGATTCAAAATACCTCCATAGACAATATCTTCTCCATTGATTGAAAAGTGGTGATTACAAATATTCAAAGTAAAAGCACTCGAGAACAAGAACTCACGGATCACTCAAAATCACTCAAGAATAAAAAGGAATTGTTATGAGGAGACACTAAAAGTCTGCTGAGAGTAGAAGTGGCGTGTGTGTTAGCCCACTTTCCAATGTTGTACCACATGCCCTATTTATAGACTTGTTTACATAACCGCTCATGTTAGTGGGGATCATAGGGTAGTGGGGTACTTGGCCCCTGGTTTCTAGGCATGTATCAGTTTATGCTTCCACTATGTCCCATGATCAACTTCCATGACTTGTGTGATGATCCCCGTTCTGCCACGTTCCTCTTTTCATGTAACTACCTTCCCTTCCAACTCAGCATATTCTGAAGACCACGTTCTCATTCCTGCTTAACTGTCTACTTTCTGAGTAAATTTATGACCGATTGTGTTTCTCTCTGTGTAGCTTAATCTCTGCTGGTGATATTAATCGGCCTTCTATTTAGTAGGAAGCTTACTCGCGTCTCTCGGTCTTTTCACACCGATATTGCCTTTGACCTTCACTGATCCCGTGGAGTCCACGGCGTGGACTGCTTTTTCCATCCTATGGACTTGCTACTGCAGGATCTGTAGAGAAGATCATCGGCCTTATCTGTTAATGCCGAGGTGTGTCCCTGATCTTTTCTGATATCGGCCTTGTTTATTGAGACCGATATCTTTATTAGAGCCGCGTTGCTATCGCCGACATTAGGGCTCAATTGTTATAAATATGTTTATGGTCGGTCAAATATGACCGATATTAAGGCTATTGCCGATGCTACTCTGCCACTAGTCACTTGTTTAACTGGGGTACTTGTCTTTTATCATCCTTTCCTCAGTATTGACACCGATGTCCATCATGTTCTCGGTCTGGATACCGATATCCTCATCTGAGAGATATCAACATTACTAGCAGCTAGATTAGATACCGGTCTTTTCTACATCATCATCCTTATCACCTGTTCATCTGCCTATGTGGTCCAGTGATGACGTCCTGAATTTACATGACCGTCACGTGCCTTGGGAAACCCTAATTTAGGGTGTATACAATGCCCCCAAAATGTCTTGTCAAACATGGCTTCATCAGTTTGATGAGACGTTTTGAATTCAAATTTAAATAACAACTGGAAATTGGCGGCTTACGGCTCCACGTGGCATCCCCCCAATAGTCCTTCTTGCCTCGTTTCTAGAACCGAGGCGTACCTCTTGGAAACCCGTTCCCAAATCATAATGACCCCCTTCTTCTATATAAATTATTCTCACCCTAGTCATTTTCCATGCTTACTTTCTCTCCTTAATATTTTCCCGAAAAATTTTCTTTCCTTCTCAAATTTCCATGGCTTCTTCCTCTACAACTGGTACTTCCCATACCGCCGGTGCTACTTCGTCTTCTCCTGCTGCTACTGAATCTGCGCTGGCGGCGAAAACAAATGCCACTGCCTTTAAGCAGGCCCTTGAGACCATCCCTAGACTAATCAACCCTCAGGTATTGACTCCTCTTCCTCCAAGTTCTTCAATAGGCCTTGGTCCTTCATTTGATTCTTTTCCCCCATCTTCTTTAGATCCCTACTTTCCTCTGGTTGTAGAAGACAAAGAACTACTCTATCAACCCCCCTCCTTTGATTGGGGCTCCCAGTATGCCCCTTCTAATCCCTTGCGAAATTGGCCTATTCCTTCTTCTGACTGGATCTCCTGCGTAGACCGAGTGGCGGAGGTGAAAAAGGACCTGTGGAAGGCTCTTGACATCTATGATGCCATTATGCTTAGCCGAGAAAGATTTTACCTTGATAATCCTCTCTTCTTTTCTTCTCTCTTCTTCTGGTAGACCTCGGCCAACGCCTTCTTCTTCCGTTGCGGCCTTATGAGCCCAACAATTTAAGACATTTGTTTCCTCACTGGTCTTCCCGCCCATGGTGAAGAAGTTACTCCTGACCTATCGCCCATACTTGAGTTCGAATACCCTAGGACCCCATCGGGCAAGGGATCTCGTGTCATTACTGGCTTTGGTCCTTTCATCTTGGCCTGTATGGATCAAGGGAAGGTCACTGATCGAGAACATGTTGCCTTCTTGATCTATTGGTTGAACCGATTTATTTTTTGCTCGGCCTCATATGGCATAACCAAAGAGTATACCCACATCGCCCTTGCTCTTGCCTCGGGCACCAAACTTGCACTTGCTCCTCTTGTTCTTTCCTACCTATATCGTGGTATTCTTGAATTCATTTTTTCTGATTTTAAAAACTCTGGAGGAGCCCTTTGGCTCCTCCAATGTTGGCTGCAATCCTACTTCCCTGAAAAATGTTTAGTTGATACCTTTGACCCTACTACCCTTCCTGAAGACTCTTCCGCATTCGCTTTTCATTTTGCTGGATTTGGTCCGAACGACCTTTCTTTTGATCATCTCTTTTCTTTCTTTTACGAACTTATGGGAAATCGATTGCCCCAATAATTTCTCCCTTTCCACCCTCGTCTTCGGTGCCCGAGATGGCTTCTTTATAATCCGGGTCAAGCTCCTGAGGCCGAGAAAGAAAGTCATGAGGAAACCCTGGGCCAACTTTTTAGTTGGCCGAGATCTTCTATACAGTCCTGTCTTACCCCAACACAACAATAAATGTGGGGTGGAGTACTATAATGCTCCCGCTTTAGCCCGACAATTCGGGCTAAGACAACTAATCCCCATTCCTCCATTCCGAACATTCAACCGTTCAATGGCAGAACGGTCTCTTTTTTCTGACCTGTCCAAGGTCGAGAAATGCCGTTCCTTCAGTAGATCGGCAAGAGCAGGATTGGAGTTTTTCCCATTTGAAGAGCTTCCTTCAACATCCACCGAGTTTGAAACTTGGTGGTCCAAAGTTCTATCGGGTTTACATTCTGAGCCCGTTTTTTCTATACTTGCACGTATTTCTCCACCTGTCGCCGAGAAACCACCTCGTTCATCTAACCCCTCTATGGTTCAGGTTGTAGGTCATAAGAGGAAGGCTACTACCTCCAAATGTAAAACTCCATATCACGCTGTTCTTGCATTTGAAAAGTTCTTTTAATTCAAGTTTGACCCCAGACATCCCGAGATCATGCGGTCCGATATGAAGTGGCATTTGAGGGCGCTTGAGCAGGAACACAAGGATAAAACAGCAAGGGCATACAAAAAGTACCTTCAGACGGTTGACTACTCATCCGTTATGCCCTTCGAGCAATTCCTCAAGCCCTTTGAATGTCGTCCACCTCCCTTGCCCGAGGCCGATTTTGCAATTGCCATTCCGATGGTGGACAAGCATGCATTGTCAACAATGGAACCTTGGGAGAAAGTTACTTATACCGGATGGCATGATCTCGGCGCGGTCGATCATTCATCGGCCATAAGGGTTGTAAAAACTGGAGCACCAGTTTTAGGTATTTTTCCCCTTTTGTTTTAATTGAACCTTTCCCTTCTCTAACTGATTTTATCTCTATTCTTGTTCAGAGGCTCTTCCTAGAGAGAATCCATCTGGCACGACCGATATCGAGTCGGATGAGGATATCCCTCTCTCCACTCGTCAACGTCGCAAGGTTGCCACAGCCACCGTCAAATCGGCCAAGGTATCAAATTTCCCGTATTTGCTTTGCTTTTAATTGTATAAAATTGAGGCTGACCGACACCTATTTTGGTATTAGGGGGCCGGTGGTGCTGCTGCCAAGAAGACTGGTCAGGCGATGATGAAGCCTCCAACTTCCCGGGCAAAGATGCCTCCACCTCCAAAATCTCCTCTGAAACCTCCAACTCCAACATCCTTCCCAGCTGCACCTGTGGACACAGCCCCTCAGATGACCTACGATCAGCTGATGGCCGAACTCCAATGGTTGAGAGGGCTGGATGAGGCCAGGCAGGCCATCTTTCGTGGTGGGGCCGAGGTATTGTCGCCCGCCACTGACAGTACCGGTGCTGGTGACACCTTGGGAACTACTAAGGATGAGAGACCTTCCGGATCGGATCGCAATGATCCCATCGATCTCAGCGATCCTGGAACCCCTCGGGATACTGAGGTCATGCATGAGCAATTTGTCCCCGATCAGCCTCCTTCCACCGACGTTTCGCATACCGAGACATCGGCCTCGCCACCGGTACAAGTGCAGGCACCCGCTGTACCATTACCCCAACCGGCGACTTCCTCGACCGACTCCCCCTCGGTCAAGGTAATTTATTGCCTCTGTACTTAGCGTCGTTTTCCTCCACTGTACACTACTTAATGTATTTTCTTTCGCAGGTTTCCAGCTCTCTTTCCATCCCAGACTTCAGCTCAATCTCCTCAGTTGAAGCCTTCTTCGCTCTGCTCAATCCTGAACAGCTCCTACAAGCCGAACCAGTCGTTGCTCAGGCCACCGCTGGTCCTTCCGCCGCTGAGTACCAATGGGCTGAGGAGTGGTTTAAGACTACGGTTCAACGCAAACTCTCCCAGCTCCTGGATTTTGATGAGTTTCACTCGGCCATGGGCCTCTTGCTTTCCTAGCTGGACATATCTGAAGAAATGAAGGCCGATCTCCGGGATCTGCAAGTGAGGCTGCCAGACTATTTGAACCGTCATCGGTCTGCCACCAAGCTTATCTCTGGGATCGAAGAGAAGTCCAGGGAACGTAAAGCCCACGTCGAGCATCTGGGTGCTTGCAAGCAGCAGTTTGAAGCGTCCAGAGCCATGAAGAAGCGCCTTGTTCAGGAGAAGGCTAGGATCGAGGCCGAGATGGCAAAGCTCCAGGCCGAGTTGACCAATACTGATACCGGCCTTGCACTTTCTGAGCAGGCCATTCTCGATGTTGGGCGCACCGCGCAGGAACACGTGGATGCTTTGACCGGAACTAGAGCGGCTGCAAGCAGGTGAAAGGCCGACAAAGCTACCGCGGAAAAGGAGTTGGAATACCTGGACCGGGCTTGGGAAGAGCTTAGATTAAGATTTGCTAAGAAATAATGTTTATAATAATTTTTTTTTATATGGCCGTTTTAAGAATGAACGGCTAGTGCCATGTATACTTTTTGATCATTAATGAAAATGACAATTTCCATCATTCATCTATTCTTACTGACTCCCAAAGGGATGGTACATATTGCTTTAAATATTTTCCATTTATCGGTCTTGCATGCATCTCGCCATCTAAATCCATTAACCGATATGCACCCCTCGTAATGACCGATATCACCTGGAATGGTCCTTCCCATTCAGCCGACTATTTTTCATATCGGGCATCTTTTTCACCTAGCGGTAACACAGCTTTCCACACAAGGTCTCCTTCGCCAAACGACTTGTGTTTAACCCTCTTGTTGTACGCTCGAGTAACTCTATTCTTCTATGCCTTGATACAATCCAATGCTTTAAGACGAACGTCATCAAGTTCTTCCAACTCGGCTATCATTGCTTCCGTGTAGTCAGCTGATTGAGGCCGAGTTGAAATGCTCGTCTGGTTGACCTGACGGTTACTTCCATTGGCAGCATTGCGTCATGACCGTACGTAAGCATGAATGGAGTGATGTTTGTGGACGCTCTTTTAGAGGTACGGTATGCCCATAACGCCTCTGATAACAGATCATGCCATACCCTAAGGTTACCTTCCACCGTCTTCTCTATTATACCCTTGATCGTTTTGTTTGACGATTCGGCCTGTCCGTTACCTTGAGCAAAATATGGAGTTGAATTAAGGATTTTGATACCTCGGCTTTCCGCAAATGCCTTAACTTCATCCCTCGTGAAGATCGATCCCTGATCTACTGTGATAGTTTCTGGGAGTCCAAATCGATGAATTATATGTTCATTAATGAATTTGATCACATATGCTTGATTCACCGACTTGGCTGGCACTGCCTCTACCCATTTTGTGAAATAATCGGTAGCCACCACAATGAAGCAATGTTGGCCCGATGATGGTGGGTAAATTTTTCCAATTAGGTCCATGGCCCAACCGTGAAATGGCCACGGCCTTACGATTACTTGCATCTCGGCGGCAGGTACTCGCTGTATTGGCCCGTGTTTTTGGCATGCTTGGCATCCTTTGGCATAGTCGATGCAATCTTTTAGCATGCTTGGCCAATAGTAATTATATCTCCTAAGAAGCCATTTCATTTTCGTACCAGCCTGGTGTGCACCATAGATTCCTTCGTATATTTCGGCCATTACTTTCATGGCCTCGAGTTTGTCTAAGCATCTCAGTAAGACATCGTCCTTGACGCTTTTCTTAAACAATTCTCCATCAAGTAGGACGTAATTGACCGAGGATAACTTTGTTTTTCTCTGTACCTCTCCGCTTGGATACAAGAGGCACCTGATTATTGGGACTCTCCAGTCATGATCGTCCATGACTACCGAGAATGCTTCTGTTGCCATCTCTCGCTGTCTTACTGATGGTAATATTCTCCTTTGCACTCTAATCAACTTTTCACTATCAGTGACTTCCAACTTTGTTCCTGACGCGACTTGTGCTAAATTATCGGCCTCGGAATTATAAGCTCGAGCAACATACTGTACCCTGATGTCGTCAAACTCACGCAACAATTGGAGAGCGATAGAGTTGAAAGGTAACAATTCCCAACTCTTGCACCGATACTCACAACTGAGCTGATTTATAATAAGGTTTGAGTCACCGATAATATAAATTGCCGATATATCTAACTCAGCCATTATCTCAAGACCGATGATCAATGCTTCATACTCAGCTTGATTACTAGAGCATTCAAACTCTAATTTGAATGAGAAAATGGTCTTTCTCTTTCTCGGAGATATTACAATTATCCCTACCCCAGCTCCGTCAGCGTTTTTGGATCCGTCAAAAATTAACGTCCATGGGGTCAACGAGATTGTTGATAACAGAGTAGAATCAATGGCTTCATTCAATTCCGGGCCGACATCCAAACAAGGATGATCGGCCAAAAAATCGGCAAGAGCTTGGCCTTTTACCGATCTCTGTGGAACGTATTGGAATGTGAACTCCATCATTGCCAGAGTCCATTTCCCTACACGCCCACGCATTATTGGTCTAGACAGCATGTATTTAATGACGTCAGTTTGACAGATCAAGTAAACTAAAACGGGGAGCATATATACTCGTAATTTTTGTGAAGCAAGGCTAAACATAATTTTTCTATCGGCGTATATCTACGCTCGATATTAGTAAGTACTCTACTTAGATAGTACACTGCCTGTTCCTTTTCCCACTAGTTATCCTGTGCAAGCATACATGCTATCGATTCGTCTGAGGCCGATAAATACAATTTTAACGGCCTCTTCTTTCTCGGAGGCATGATAACTGGTGGTTCCGATAAATATCGCTTGATGGCCTCAAAGGCTTGCTGATGTTGAGCCTCCCACCTGAATTCTTCTTTGGCCTTTAGCTTAAGTAACGGGGACCAAACATGTGTCCGGCCCGCGCAGTTCGAGATGAACCTTCGTAAAAAGTTGACCTGCCCGAGGAGCCTCTGTAGCTCCTTTTTGTTCTGTGGGGCCTCCGCTGATTGAATAGATTGAACTTTGTTTTTGTCGATTTCAATCCCCCTTTGGTGAACTAGAAACCCGAGGAAGTTTCCTGCCGATACTCCGAAGGCACACTTCAGCGGATTCATTTTCAGCCCATGGAATCTCATTCTTTCGAAGGATCGCCTCAAATCGGCCAAATGCTTCGCTTGCGTGGCCAATTTTACAATAACATCATCGATGTATACTTCCATGATTTTCCCTATCATATCATGAAAAATTGCATTCATAGCCCGCTGATACGTTGCTCCGGCGTTCTTCAATCTAAACGGCATCACCACCCATTCAAATGTCCCAATCGCTCCTGGACATCTAAAAGCCGTTTTTGGGACATCCTCTTCAGCTATATATATATATCTGATTATAGCCCGAGTGCACATCCATAAAGGATAGAATTTTATGTTTGGCCGCGGTGTCAATAAGTTGATCGGCTATCGGCATCGGGTATTCATCTTTTGGTGTTGTCATGTTTAGATTTCTAAAATCTATGCAGACCCTTATTTTGCCGTTTTTCTTGACCACATGTACGATATTTGAAATCCAATCGACGTACCTGGTTGTCCTTATGAAACCGGCCTTCAGCAGCCGCTCTATTTCCTCTTTGACTTTTAGAATCACCTCAGGGGACATCCTCCTGGGTAATTGTTTGAACGGCCTGCATCCCTCTTTAATCGGTAACCGATGTTCTACAAGTCCCCTTGCCAGGCCCGGCATCTGATGGTAATCCCAAGCGAAACAATCTTTGAATTCTGTTAGCAAAGAAATCAATGATGCTTGGAAATCGGGCTCTAGTAATTGGTTTACGAAAGTGGGCTGGTATTCCCCACTTGCCCCCAAATTAACCTCAAGGAGAGGATCTTGTACCTCGGCCTTCAAATCGTCGAGTTTTGCCGGGGCCGATGCCAATTCTTCGAGGTTGATGCAATCTTCCAGAATTTCTTGGTTTTCTAGGATATCGGCAATGTCTGCCGATGATATTCGTGCTTGTTTATCTGCCAGAAAAGCTTGAACTCTGGCTACACTGGCCTGCACGGCCAGTGCTTTTTTATACTTCACTGATGATGGGCTCTGGTCCATCGGGTATGTCAAGTTCTTTATCATCCTCGATCGGCGTAATCACGATTGATGGCCGTTCGAGTTGCTTGTACACCTGAATCAATTGATTCTTCTGATCCTTCACCATGTGGCCGATCTCGGCCTTCCGTTCTTGTCTGTTCCGATGAATTTAACAGGACCGATATCGTCCTCGTATAAGACGGCTTCCGAACAATGAACTCTGGCGACAAAAGGCTTGTGATCAGCCCAAACTACTTCCACCTCATCACCATTCCAAAAAATCAAGAATTGGTGCAAAGTCGATGGAATACACCAACTGGTATGAATCCAATCCCTACCAAGCAAGGCATTGTATTAAGCTCCTGAGTCCACCACGAAGAAGGCTGTCATGGTGGTTTTCTTTCCCACTGTGAGCTCTACTGGGAGGATTCCTTTGGTCTTTGTTGGGGTCTCTGTGAACCCACAAACTGTGAGCTCAGTTGGGATTAATTCCTTCTCATCTCGTTGCAACTTCAATAACATAATCGATGGCAGGATGTTTACCGCTGCTCCGTTATCGATTAGCACCCTTGAATACGTCACTCTATCAATTGCCGCATTAATGTATAACGGCTTTAGATGTTGTGACATTCCTATCGCTGGTTTTTCGAAGACTACCTTTGCGGGTTTCTTCCCTTCTTCATCCTCGGTTTTCGGTCTGATCACCGAGACCCTTGGTTTCTCTGTTTTTACTTCTTGGTTGATAATCACGGGCGTTGATGGAACCTTGTCTTCATGCATATCATCTTCCATTTTTCTTTCCTGGTCTGGTTTCGCCCCGAAAGACATCGGTAGAGTGTACACCATATTTACCGATAAGTCTTTTGGAACGCTCCCGAATTGGATAAACTTCTCCAATGATTCTTCGAAGTCTGAACCGATATCGGCCATTTCTAAGTCCGACTCGTTCACTTCTGGAATTGATGTTTCAACTTTCAGAGGCTTTACATCTCGGTCTTCAGCCTCCATCTTTTCCTTTCCTTTACGGCTTGAGATCACCCTTGGCATCATGTCCTTCTGTTGATCCGCTCGCCTCTTCTCCAATCGGTATTTAGCTTCCCAATCTCGAGTGACACGGCGAAAATCTTGTGCGCTCTTGTGCAACACCCAAGTGTAGGTGGACGTGCAAGTAGTAACTGGTAAGACCAGGTCGATCCCACAGGGAAGGATAAAAATCAACTGACTTAGATTAGACTCTAAAAGAAAAGAAAATTCA
This sequence comes from Hydrangea macrophylla, assembly GCA_033977485.1. Lineage (NCBI taxonomy): Eukaryota > Viridiplantae > Streptophyta > Magnoliopsida > Cornales > Hydrangeaceae > Hydrangea > Hydrangea macrophylla. The sequence goes on from CM066992.1 coordinate 22,747,084, forward strand.
ATATTTTAAGAGAAGTGTAGAACACGAAGTTCTACAAGTAATAACTACTAAACTTAAAAACAACCAAATTAAATTAACTAATGATTAACTATTTAACTAAAGCAAGATCTAAAAATGGTTTTACTTAATAAAAGAAAGTGTTGGGATCACGCGAATCCACTATGACTCAACCATCTACCATGCAAATGCAATTAAGCTCAATGGAGGGCAACTTCTACAATATCCCGTACTTCTCTAAGGATGTAGAATCAATAGTCCTTTCATGACCGGGACTATATCATCACAATTAAGTTTGAAATACACAAAGGTGGTTTAATCCAATAGTTAAGACTCTCACCTACAATGGTATTAGCATTGAGGGTGGTTTGCAAAATATATTGAAATAAAATGCCTTAAGGCTTAAAGTTTAAAGACTATTTTGACAAACTGAGCATTGGGGGACAGTTTGATAACGAATCAGTAAAACAGAAAGTCTTGGAATACTGTATTAGATGTCCTCAAGAATCAAAGTCCTCGATCGATCGACGCGCATTCAATCGATCGAACTTCTTCATCTCTCGATCGATCGAAATAACTTCGATCGCTCGACTATGTCTCTGGTCCGATCGATCGAACTACATTCGATCGATTGAACACAAGAATAAAAATAGTGCATGGCAGAGGTCTGAAATCACGGTTTCATCGCGATTTCCCAACCCCGGACTACTCAGACATGATCTGAGGAGTCTCAGATTTATTTTTAACGTACAAAGTCATTAAGGTAACGTTTGGTTTTGAGATTTTCATTTAAACGATAAAAAACTTAAGATTTAAACGTATATAGCATAAACAAACAGTAAGATTAAACGCTAACTACCATTAACTGAGTGCAATATGTAGTAAAATGATAACTACTTAACCTGAATTGAAGAACTTGTATTAAATCACAAGAAAAATCCCAACTAGTAATGTCAAAGCTTGGTTAATAACCTACAAAACAAGAACAACTCTCCTCTCTCTATGAAAACTGAAGAAAAACAAGTGGGGCGTCCTTTGGGACGTAAACAAAATGAATATATATAGCTTCGACCTAATGCTAGGGTTAAAACCCGTTTCTGCTGCGTGCGTGTATATTCTGATAAAAGGCATGTTCGATCGATCAAAAAACTCTCGATCGATTGAACCTCCAGAAACTTAGATCGCTTGAACTCCATTCGATCGATCGAAACGTCGATCGCTCGAATCCTTATCGATCGCTCGAACCTTGTATTTCAGCATTGAGTTATCTTCATCAGGGCCAAGCACTTCCTTTTATCAACATTCTTCAATCTTATATACAGCAGTAATAATCTGCACAAATAATCACTAAAACAATACCACTTATCATAGTTTAATCAATTTGTGCAAAAACTGGTATTGTAATTCAAACTGCAGATAAACAGGGGAATTGTAGACTTTCCTAGTGTATTTTTCTCTTTTAGCGCAGTTATATTCTATAAATACACCCGCTTGTCATCGAGCTTCTTGTCTCAACCGCTGCATTCTTCTTTTCTGGGTCTTACTGAAGTATGAACGCTCTGGGAACTTGGGGTGCTCCACTTTTGTCCATCGGTTTACTTCAGTTCGCGGTGGAACGACCATCCGTGGAGATCGGTCTTGGTGTTGGTAAGTATTTCGTCTCACGTCCCTAGCCACCTGCCTTGATTCCTTCAGATATTGCTCGTGCTTCCGAGTGTCGGGCCTCCTGTGGTAATCCTGATTTGGATAGGTGAGGCGGCTTTGGATCGGCTTTCTCGGGCTTGATGACCGATCCGCTTTGTCCTTTGCTTCAGGTTTTTTAGTTACCTCAACCTTGCACTTTGGACACAACCCTTGATTGATCAGATCGACCATCCATTGTAAAGTTAGGCCATTATTTGCCTCGGGAGTAACCTTGTCTGCCACCACACTAGAAGCCAGTCTCATTCCTGATTTTCCTTCCTTCAGTTTCGTGCTTGATTCAACAACGTCGACTCTTCTGAGGTCGATCTTTTCCTTTGGTCTCCGTAGGATGGTGAAATCAGGTGTCACCATGTTTGCCCCCACTATCTCAGGAAATGGGTTGCCATCGACTCCCATCACTTCTTCCTCCTTCTCGGCAAACTTCAGGTTTCCCTTGTCAATCATATCCTGCAAAACATTTCGGAATACCAAGCAGTTGTTAGTGGTATGGCGCCAAGAGTTGTGCCATTTGCAGTACTCCTTTCCTTTCAGCTCGTTGGCCGAAGGCAACTTAACATCGTGTGGAAGCCGAATTTGTCTATCGGCCATCATAAAGTCAAAAATTTGGTCGGCCATTGCAATATTAAATGAATATTGTTTGCCGGCCTCGAAAGGTTGTTTTTTGACTGAGGACAACTATGCGTCGGTCGGTTTAGGCAATGGCTGGCATAGATATGGCCATTTTAAAACGATTTCGGCCACGTCCACTTCGGTATTGATTTCATATTCAGTAACATGAATGTCAAAGTTGGGATCCCGGTAATAGGTTCCCTTAGATGAGTTTTTTTCTTTCCTGCTCTTCCTCTAGCATGCGCTCATATCGGGCTGCTCTGGTTGCCAGCTCGAAGAGATCACGGAAACCCATGCCCTCAAACTTTTTTCGGAGTTCGAAGGAGAGTCCCCCAAGGGCTATATTAACGAATTCTTCTTCGGGTAATATAACTTTGCAGCGATGATTAGCTCATTTGAACCTAGCAATGTACGCTTCAGCTGATTCACTTGGTAGCTGATACAGCCTTGTCAAATCGGCCATGGAGACTTCGGGCTCTGTTCGATAAAACTGAGCGTGGAAAGCTTCATCCATTTGGTTCCAAGTGTGGAAGGAGTTTGGAGGTAGATTGATATACCAACTGAAAGCCACCCCGGTCAAGGAGTTGGGGAACAGCTTAAGTAGCATATCCCCTTGGTGACTCACTTCTCCGCTTTGAAGCAGGAAACGACCGATATGCTCCACGGTCGATTGATCTCCTTCACCAGAGAACATTGTGAAATTGGGCACCTTGTATCCTCGTGGAAGAGGCAGTCTCTCAATAGCATCGCTATGCGGCCTCCTATATATGGGCCGCTGAGTCCTTCGAAGAAGGCCGCCAAAGTCTTGATTAATGACTTCGGCGATCTGTTCTCGATCAATTCTCATCGTTTGGGCTGGATTAGCCCTTCTAATGCCGGGCTCATGTTCTAGTCCGATTCTATCATTCCACATTTGTTCATCTTCGATGACTATATTGTCTCCGAACAATGGGTTGACTCTCCCCCAATGTCGGTCTGAATCCTGCCCGTTTAGACCGACATTGGGTTCCCTAATGGTGACGCTTGGTCGAACCACTACCCGAGGTGGGTTTCCAGTTTCTCCTAAAATCTCTTTGCCATCCCTTCTTGGCGGTGTAACATATTTTTCAGTCTGGGAGGAAGAAGGAGCATTCTGGCTTGCCCCCAACCCAACCCGAGAAAGGGAAGTTGGTGGGATAGAGAGCTGTGGAGGATCATCCGCTTGGGGCTCCTTCCACTTTCTCATTTCTCGGAGCATTTCACTCACTTGGGTAAAGGTTTGGTCTTGCTTAATGGACATCTCAGCCAATCTTTGGTTGAACATCCCCATTAAGTGATTACTCATGTTAGACAAGTCAGCCTGACTTGCTACCGAGCTGATGACCGGATCTATGACAGGTTCTATTACGGGCTCTATGATAGGGTCTAAGAGAGGTTCACGTGAGCCTGCCTCTTGGGAAATTCCCTTAGATCGTGTTCCTTTTGCGGCCATTTGACACGAGGTCCCACTGGGCGTGCCAAAAATTGTTTGCAATAAATCTCTGGTGTGTTGTGCGTTGGGCGTGCCAGAGTCCGTGTGGACTCAAAGTGGTGTGATTACCTAATCTGACTTCTAATCAAGCGATTTGTTATTTAACAATAAAACAACAATGTGGGCTTTCTCTACTCTGATGCAAGTAAGAAATTACAAATGAAAACTGTAAAAAAGGAAACTAAATACAACGATTCAAAATACCTCCATAGACAATATCTTCTCCATTGATTGAAAAGTGGTGATTACAAATATTCAAAGTAAAAGCACTCGAGAACAAGAACTCACGGATCACTCAAAATCACTCAAGAACAAAAAGGAATTGTTATGAGGAGACACTAAAAGTCTGCTGAGAGCAGAAGTGGCGTGTGTGTTAGCCCCCTTTCCAATGTTGTACCACATGCCCTATTTATAGACTTGTTTGCATAACCGCTCATGTTAGTGGGGATCATGGGGTAGTGGGGTACTTGGCCCCTGGTTTCTAGGCATGTATCAGTTTATGCTTCCACTATGTCCCATGATCAACTTCCATGACTTGTGTGATGATCCTCGTTCTGCCACGTTCCTCTTTTCATGTAACTACCTTCCCTTCCAACTCAGCATATTCTGAAGACCACGTTCTCATTCCTGCTTAACTGTCTACTTTCTGAGTAAATTTATGACCGATTGTGTTTCTCTCTGTGTAGCTTAATCTCTGCTGGTGATATTAATCGACCTTCTATTTAGTAGGAAGCTTACTCGCGTCTCTCGGTCTTTTCACACCGATATTGCCTTTGACCTTCACTGATCTCGTGGAGTCCACGGCGTGGACTGCTTTTTCCATCCTATGGACTTGCTACTGCAGGATCTGTAGAGAAGATCATCGGCCTTATCTGTTAATGCCGAGGTGTGTCCCTGATCTTTTCTGATATCGGCCTTGTTTATTGAGACCGATATCTTTATTAGAGCCGCGTTGCTATCGCCGACATTAGGGCTCAATTGTTATAAATATGTTTGTGGTCGGTCAAATATGACCGATATTAAGGCTATTGCCGATGCTACTCTGCCACTAGTCACTTGTTTAACTGGGGTACTTGTCTTTTATCATCCTTTCCTCGGTATTGACACCGATGTCCATCGTGTTCTCGGTCTGGATACCGATATCCTCATCTGAGAGATATCATCATTACTAGCAGCTAGATTAGATACCGGTCTTTTCTGCATCATCATCCTTATCACCTGTTCATCTGCCTATGTGGTCCAGTGATGATGTCCTGAATTTACATGACCGTCACGTGCCTTGGGAAACCCTAATTTAGGGTGTAAACAGTTATTCCATGAGCCCGTCACATGGTATAATGTACTATTATGGGTCGTCTATCACTATGGAGTCCACGCACGTGAGAGACCCACAATATCAATAGTTCACAATGAATCATGACACCATGTGACAGACTCATGAAATAATTTCTTGATCAAATGGGACAAGTGTGAGAATACATTTTGTGAGCAAAAATATGAGCCCAAAATTGGTGTCTAGGAGAGAGGCAGGTTGGTGTACCTGCCATCGGTTTATCCGCTGTCTTCTGATTCTTTTTTTTTTTTTTTTTGGCTGAAGCCGCTGTCTTGTGATTCGATAAGGCGATGTCGATACTTTGTGAGAGAGTGAAGGACAAAAAGAGGAATTGCAATATTTTTAGGGTCCCTAACCATACGGGGAAGTTAATATTGGTGGGAATGGAAGGACGTTATGTTCGAAAATTCAAAAATAATTGGGTACAAAAATACTCCAATATAAAGACTTTTTCCTCTCGCCCCCAGTCCCATATTCCCTCTGCTGCTGCCTGACTCTCTCTCTCTCTCTCTCTGGTTGCCGACCTCCCCGTCTCCCTTATCTCTCTTTCTTTGTCTCTCTTGTTTATACGTTATATTATATATATATGAACCCCAATTTTCGAATTTCTTCAAACCCTAGCACGCCAGACCTTTCTCTGTTCTTTTTTTAGCTTTATCTATTATATATCTTTTTTCCAAAAAAGTCCCTCAAAGCCCTACCCACCTTTTTGGTTCATCATATCACGTGATCGTCTCTCGTAATAAGATATCCATATCGTCAATAAAGGTACTAATTAATGATGATAATATAATTACGTCTTATATATATACACTATTACAGATATCTGTGTTTTTGCAGAGCTTCTCTTCTACCATCTGATTGAATCTGTAAACTACTGGAGTAGTTCGTATTTTCAATTCTTGTTGGGTTCTATAAAGTTTAGCTACAATTACATGTACTTATTATTTGCGAGAAAAGGTTATTTTGTAAAATTAACTTTTGTTGCTCTTGAGATATGGGTGTGCGACTCAAATTCGTTTTCAACTTTTTACTTGGTATTATTTTGGGTTTGTTCGGTCTATCCACTGAATTTCAATGGATTTTGCTGATAATAATACATGAATCGATATATGTGATATATATATATATGTATGTTATAGAAACATGTATTGTGTTTGTGCATAAGGTTTGTGTTCAATTGACATGGAATATCTTCACTATGTAATGTCTAGTAGCTAAATACTAGTATAGAATGCAGCCTTTTCAACTCTTTACCACTTTGTAGTCTAAGAATGATGGATTTGTACTTTAGGAAACTTTGTTCTTCGTGTGGTACTGGTTACCCAGACTCGGGTACGATTGTCGGGTATAGAGACTTGGGTATGGTGTCAGGTTTGTCCAGTTTTCAAAGATTTTACACTATTTTAAAGGGTCAGAGGGAGAAGTACCCTTATCCGGGTGTCATGTCAGGCACGGGTACTCCTTGCATTATGAAGGGTCCGGGTAACATAGGGTACTGTATTCTTGTTCAGCTTATTATTCCTCCATTTGAGGACATGTTTCTGAAACCCACTCGTGTGTGGGGTCACATGATCCAGCCACCGTGATGTTTGGCTGCCAACGCAGTTCTGTGACGCCGAGTTTATTTGTTTTTGTTTAATTTCACGCCTTTCAGTATTGAAATATAATTGTGTATCAATATGTTTTCAAATAGATATATTTATTATTTCTTAGAACTATCAGACACATTCAGTATTATATATTTTATGTAATAGTTAATATTTCAACCTTCATAGTCACGTTTACACGTGCAGTCAAGTGCAAAAATTTATCACTTTTGATACACAACACATAAAAATACAGACCCACTCTGACCCAAACAGAGCATTCAATCACTTATGAACCATAATCATTTTCCCCATAATCAATTATCAAACAATACCTTGCAAAAGCATGAGTAACCCCAAACGGCCATTTCTTATCTGCATTGGGGTTAGTTACTTCATTTATCTATTGTTTTTATGATTTGACACTGTTGTAATGTTTTTCTTTTTTATACTTTTTTTTTCTTTCCATGTAAGAATTTGGAAAAATGTTTAGGATTTTTAATTTTACTATTAATTTGTGATTTCACTCATTTGTTGATATTGATTGCCTAACCTACTTCTGAAAAAAAGGAAAGTATGTAGTGTCTGCATTATATTATTGGGTAAGTGGTAAATGTAACTGTAAATTTATCTTTTTACACTCAATTAATTTACAGAGTTGACTATTTTTATGCTCTATAATTTTTCAGGATTAATGGCTTTTTTACTTTGACGATTTTGCAATTCTGGGACAAAAAATGGAAATTAACGGGAAGGATGATATGAAGGAACCACTTTTGCGATATTCGGAGAGTGTTGCAGTCACTATTAATGAAGATGAGAAAATTAAGACTATTAAGTTTAATATAAAGGGAATCGAGTGTGCTTCTTGCACCACGTCCATAGAAACTGTGCTTGGAGGGCTTAATGGCGTCAATAGTGTTATGGTGTCACCACTTCAAGGCCAGGCAGTTGTCACATACATTCCCGAACTCATTATTGTAAGTCAAAACTTATTATTTTCAACAAAGCTTCAATTACATCCAATTGTAGTAGATTACTTATGGGTTTAGTTATGAATGTATTTAGAAAATTTGTAGAAATTGATGCTCTCAGTTATTGTTTCTGGCCTGTTCGGAGCTATCATTTATTTTATGCAGATCATATACAAATTGCAAGTATTTTTGTTTCATAGATTATCGTTTAGATAGCAAACTATTTTGTATAATTTTAAATGTTTCGATTAGTTATGTCTAAATATGGCATGGTTCATGTAGCTTAGGCGAAATAAGTGAAGAATAAATTTGGAATCTTGTAGAATAGTATTGGAAGGTTCTGTGAGTGGAATAGGAGTTTTAGTTAAAATTGTCCATGTGATTCCTCTGTATCTTCAGCAGTTGAGGAATGCGAGAATTAGTTCTTCCGTTTTCCTTTCTTTTCCCCCTCTTTTTGCGATTCTTCATACTTGAGTGTTGTTGGGTGATAACTGAGTATGGTTCTTTCTTCTGATAAGAATAATGAAGTTGTAATGTGATGTCCTTGAGAAAAAGAAAGAGAGAGGATGTATCATATTTTAACCTGTACTCCCTCCTTTCCCTACCTCTTATATGTGCAAAGGTGAATTTTGGCATTTACATTCTCGTATTTTAGTGTCCAAATAAATAAATAAATAACGAAAAAAAATCAAAAAGAAGAAAACCCAAATCAAAAGATTTGCTCCAATTTAAGGATTTCTTGCTTGGTACTTGATTGGCTAATAAGATTTTAGCTTTAGTCTACTCTGGCAGACTTGGACACTTCTTATGAAGCTTTATGTAAGTGGCTTATGAATGTTGTTTATGCTGTTGCCAAAATGTTCTGCTTCATGGTAGATATCTGGGTATGGTTTTGTACTTTAGGTTTTCATATTTTCTCACTGTTTCTTATCTTCTGTTCATAGTCAGAAGCATTAACAATGACATTTCTTGTAGGCGAAAAAAATAAAGGAAATGGTGGAGGATGCAGGTTTTCAAGTTGATGGGTTTCCAGAAAAAGACATAGCGGGGATTAGGCTCAGAATTAAAGGAATGGCATGCACCAGCTGCTCTGAGTCTGCCGAACGAGCCCTTTTAATGGTTGAGGGTGTGAAAAAAGCAGTGGTCGGTTTGGCTCTTGAAGAAGCGAAGGTTCACTTTGATCCAAACATTACCAATATCAACCTCATCATTGAAGCAATAGAAGATGCTGGTTTTGGAGCTGATATCATAAGCTCCGGAGATGAGGCAAATAAAGTGCATTTGAAACTTGAAGGAATAAATTCAGTAGAGGATTTGATGGTAATCCAATCTTCCCTTGAATCGGTTGAAGGTGTTGGTCACGTTGAAATGGATATTATGGGACACAAGGCAACTGTAAGCTATGACCCAGACCTTACTGGTCCTAGGACTCTTATACAGTGCGTCAAAGAAGCTGGCTTTGGTTCCAACTCTTATCATGCAAGCTTATACATTCCTCCAAGACAAAGAGAAACGGATAGGCAACATGAAGTACAAATGTACAAAACCCAGTTCTTTTGGAGTTGCTTGTTTTCAGTTCCCGTTTTAATTTTCTCCATGGTACTTCCAATGCTTCCTCCTTATGGAAACTGGTTGGACTACAACCTTCACAACATGCTCACTGTTGGGATGCTATTAAGATGGATTTTTTGCACTCCAGTGCAGTTCATCATCGGCCAAAGGTACCACCGAATCAGCATTATTTCAATTGATTACTATAGTTACATAACATCCTTTTCTTTCAGATGTAGAGCCCATTTAGGTTTCCTTTTAAATGCTCACTTTGTTTGGAATAAGATATTTTAAAAAACTACAAATTGTAGCTTTTTAAAAGCTGTTTTTTTAGCTTTAAAAAGGAATCAGATTTTTTAAAAAGCTTTGTGAAAGCTAATCCAAATGTCCACAGCTTTTTAAACAATACTTATTAAGTGATTGTTGGCCCAGAGAAACTGAAAAATCTATCCCAACGGGCTCTTAAGGATATGCCTAACTTTTTTTTAACCTGATATTCACCTGGTATTGAATCTCATTGCAAGGTTTTACTTGGGATCATATCACGCACTGAGGCGAAGATCTGCTAATATGGACGTTCTGGTTGCATTGGGCACCAATGCTGCTTACTTTTACTCTGTATATATATTGATGAAAGCATTCATTTCTGATACATTTGAGGGGCAAGATTTCTTCGAGACTAGTGCTATGTTGATATCCTTCATTCTCTTAGGAAAATATTTGGAAGTTATTGCTAAAGGAAAGACATCTGATGCATTAGCAAAGCTGACAGATCTTGCTCCTGATACAGCTCAATTGGTAACATTGGATGCTAATGGAAATGTTATTTCAGAGGTTCAAATTAGTACTCAACTGATACAGAAGAATGACATAATTAAGATTGTGCCGGGAACAAAGGTTGCTGTAGATGGTATTGTTATAAATGGTCAGAGTCATGTGAATGAGAGTATGATTACAGGAGAAGCAATGCCAATTTCCAAGAGACCTGGTGACAAGGTACAAACAATTCATTCGTACTTAGTGGTTTAATATTTGCTGATGCTCGTTTTAAAAAATATTCATCTGAGAAAATCAAGGATCACTGAAAATACGTTTTAAAAAATGCTAAATGAAAGATTATTCATTGAAACTTTCTTTTGCTTTCATTCTATGAACTTCATGACCAGGTTATTGGTGGGACTGTGAACGAAAATGGATACTTACTGGTTAAGACCACTCATGTTGGGCCAGAAACTGCGCTTTCCCAAATCGTGCAACTTGTGGAAGCTGCTCAGCTTGCTAGAGCTCCTGTTCAAAAATTAGCTGACCAGATTTCGAAGTTTTTTGTTCCGACAGTGAGTTTTTTTTTTTTTCATCTGTGTGTGTGTGTGTGGTTTTCTTTTATCCTACTAATCTAATCAGTGTTGCCGATCTTCAATAAGTGGATTGGTTATTGTATTTGTCTTTAAATACTTTGATATCTCCAAGCTAAGGATTTCCTTAATAATTATCAGTTATCACTTTAGAAAGTATAAAACCTTGAGCCATTAGTAACATCATGGTGTATGCTTATCCCTACAGACACAGATAAACACAATATGTTCACTATATATGTCATCCAGTACATAAAATAAGAACGCCTCCTTCACTAGGTTAAACAGGAATACTAACTAATTACCATTTAGTCAGCCAACCTTCGCGTCAGTGGCCAAGTTGAAACCTTGAAATGTTCTTCGGCCTACCACCTTCCTTCTTCAAGGTTGTGCATTTTCGATTGAAGCTAATGCTATGCTTCCCTTCCCTGGTTTATATGCCTTTTCCCGAGCGAAATGCTACTTTTGAGCATTTTCCTTTTTTCTTCGTTTTTGCCTCCAAACACTTCTTAAATGGCTTTGATCCTACAAAACCAAAAAAGTATTATTAAATGATAAAATGAAGACTCGAAGAATCTATCCAACATAAATTAAGAGGTGAAATAAACAATATTTCGGTGCTGCTCACATAACATCTAGTTTTTGTGCCAACCAATATAAAACCATGTTTATACAAATTATGTTAAAAACCTCCGGGAAAGAATCAGTAGATGTGGATAAAATCTGATTGTTTCAATGTAGTCTATGTTCAGAAATAGTGAAGAAATGACAAAGAACTAAGTAAATGTAATTCAGCACATTTACTTAAGAGAGAGCTTGTGGAGTTGTCATAGAAAATGGGACTAGCTTGTCATTATTTGATAAAACACTGCAGCCGTACTGCTTGATTGGTTGGCTGGCTTAAGTTTTCTGGATTCTAATTGCTCTAAATGGATGTCGGAGGGAATGGGTTCCATTGGTACTCTGTTATTTGTGCCTAAGAAGTTTGAGGAACAAATTTCTATTGATCCTGGAAAAAGTTAGATACTAAAAACTACAATATAATCTTGAAAGAATAATAATTTTGAGTTTCCATAATGACGTCATTCGATTCTTTTAATGTCCATATATCGTTTGATGCAATATAATAGCAGTTTATTACAATTTCACATTTCTTGACAAGTGGTTTTGAGGAAATTGATCTTCTCATTTGTTTACTACATTCCAGGTGGTAATAGTTGCATTCATAACGTGGCTGGGATGGTTTATCCCTGGAGAAGCTGGAATGTACCCCAAACATTGGATACCAAAAGCCATGGATGGGTTTGAGCTTGCCCTGCAGTTCGGTATTTCTGTGCTTGTGGTTGCATGCCCCTGCGCTCTGGGACTGGCAACCCCAACAGCAGTCATGGTTGCTACGGGAAAGGGTGCTTCACAAGGTGTGCTCATTAAGGGTGGAAATGCACTTGAAAAGGCACACAAGGTATATGCTGTTCCGAATGCAGGACTGCCACTATATTATTTTGCTGAAATACTAAATTTTGCTTAATGCTTCTGGTGGGATTGCATATTGGCCTATATTGGCCTTTTTCTTTGTTTTTTACTGATTGTAATTGGGAACTTGTACTTAATGCATTTTTTTTTTCATGGAGGCTGCTTTCATGGAATGCACTGGTTGTCTTCTTCTTATTCATCTCTGGTTTTTGCTAGTGCAACAATACTACGGTGCATGGGCATTCATAACAACCTAAAAAAAAAAAGATGCAATTTTCAAAGTTGTCACCTTTTTTTTTAAAATCTTTTTCCACTGAAGCAACAGTGTTAGTGGATGGCAAAAAATTCCATTTTTCCAAAATTAGGGAAAGCCGTAGATTTTTATGGCATGGGCTTTTTAGAAGTTGCTCGCACTTGTCGCTTTTACTTGAGATTTACGCATTGATAGGGCAATCTCAGAATAATACAATAAGGTCAGATGTCCAATCTAAAAGCTTCGTTTCATTATTTTCCTAACCATTAAGCTTCAGACTCCATCTTTGGAGTCTTTTCATGTCAGAAGTTCCCCTTCATATTTGTTTTGAGTTCAGAATAAAGCTCCTTCTCTGACCTTGCAGGTGACAACGGTTGTATTTGATAAAACTGGGACATTGACAGCTGGAAAACCAGCAGTGGTTGGTGCTGTGCTCTTTTCCAAATTTTCAATGGAGGAGTTCTGCGAGATGACTATTGCTGCAGAGGTCTGTGTCTATGACTAGAGCATTGTTCCCTACAAAAGTTCAGGTTTTGAGTGTGATGTAGGTTTCAGAAGAAATTGTTTTGGAAGAGCCGGAAGGTAGCACAACAAAAAAGCTTGGCAAAGTTTATGGGAAGTTCTAATAAATAACTATGGGCCCGTTTGTTTGGCTGTGGCTTTTGAATATAGGTAGAAGAAGATGCCCTAATCACGATGGCACCATGGCGATTAAGGAAAATTCATTAAAACCCACTTCATGCATCACGTTTGGGCTGAAGCATAGCTGGACCCGCTTTAGCCATAATGTGCTTTTGGGGCTTTAAACTGCTTATCCAAAGTGGCAAATATATCCCTTTTGCGTCGCAGAGCACGTTTGGGCCAAACATACCCTTTTTAAGTGATTACAAATAGTGCCTATGCAATTAGGGTTTGGAAATAAGAGGGTGGTAGTAGCTTCAACAATTGTTGTCAAATCGTGAATCGGTTTGCAAAAATTCTGAATCATGAATCATATGGAATCGTGAATCGTAAGATTCATTTTCTTAGAAAATAAAAAATACGGAGTAATACGTTTGTGTACGCATATAAATCACAAGCATATACGTAATTGTATGCATATACGTATAATGATCTGTGCTTCTTTTAGGATGTGAAGCCCAACACTTCACATGCGTACACGAATGTGAATAGGAAAAAGAAACTGTTGAAATTAAGAGAATATTTCTAGATTTGATTTATGTTATTTTTGGTCATGTTGACCGTGGATATTTTTCTTTAATGCTGTTATTCTATTTCCTTTCTTTCATTACCCTTGTAATTCTATATAAACTAGATAATGTAAGTAATACATCTATCTTTTTCCCAATTCTTCTTGGTATCAGAGCAGGTTCAATACTAAACCCTAGCCGCAGCCGACCTTCTCCTCCACAAACCCTAGCCGCAACCCTTCTTTCACCCTAGCCGCAGGTCGCAACCCACACCAGGCCCCCAGGCAAGTCGCAAACCACAGAGCCTTCGGTTCTGTCCCTGCAGCCTTCGGGCCTCTTCTGCCCCTGTTGGGCATCTTGTGATGCGTTAGAGCCGCCTTCGTGCTCCTCGTTTCTGTCTGGGCTTGCCGAGTGTCCAGCTGGCCGTTTATTTTAGCCGAGTATCCGGCTGTGGTTGTCTGTTCGTCGATTTTTTTGGGGCAGTTCTTTATTTTCTTTTTGCAGCGTCTCTATGGCTGATTCCAGTAAGGATAAGGGTGTTTCTTAGATTGCTCCACATACTACACTGGCTCAGCGTGTTACTAGTGTTTTATTGACTAGGAAAAATTTCCATGCCTGGTCTAATTCTCTTCGCCTCTTCCTTGGAGGCAAACGCAAAATTGGGTGGTTACTCGGCAAGGAAAAATCACCGGGAGAATCCGACCCAAAGTATGAAGAATGGTATACCAACAATTGTATTATTTTAGGGTGGATGTTTAATTCCATGGACGAGCGGGTTTATAACACGTTCACGTGCCACCATACTGTTTTCGAACTATGGACTGTCCTGAATAAAATGTATGCTCATGCTCACAGCGATTATCGTATTTTTGAGCTCTATCAAGATATCTCGCATGCATCTCAGGCTACCTTGGAATTTTCTGTTACAGACTATTTTGGGTATCTGCAGACTCGTTGGGAGGAGCTCGCTCAGTATGAGCCTATTACTGATTTTCCCAATGATGGTGCTGTTGAGTCCAAGCGTCTTGACCGCCGTCACACATACGAGTTCCTGATGGGTCTAAAGCCCGAGTTTGAGACCCTTCGCACCCAGATCCTGAATACGGTTCCTTTACCCTCTTTATTTGATGCCTTTGCTATTGTGGATGGTGATGAGTGTCGGCGGTGTTTTGATCTTCATCCAGAGTTGAGACAGCAATATGCTCGGAGCTGACCTCTTGCTGGTCGTGGGAAGGGTGCTCCACGTACTGGTGCTGTGGTTGAGATCACTTCACCATCACCTGATGTAGGGTAGCTTCAGTCACAGATTGCCCAGCTACAGGCTCAGCTTCAGTCACAGACTTTGGGTACTGATTCTTCTTCCTTTGGCCCCACGGCTGCTATTGCCATAGGTACCCCTACTGCTCTTCATGGTAAGTCAGCTCATCCCAACTGGATGCTGGATTCTGGTGCTAATAACCTTATGACTGGTGAGTCTTCTGTTTTTTCCTCTTCTTTTACTCCTATTGTTCAGTCAGTTTGTATTGCTGATGGATCCTTCATTCCCGTTCATAATCAGGGAGATGTGTGTTTGTCCATTGATCTTATACTTTCATTTGTTTATTATGTTCCTAATTTTGCCTACAATCTTCTTTCGGTTAATTGTCCTGCCAAAGATCATAACTGTGCTGTTGTGTTCTTAGTTCTTACCCTCTTATTGCTACTTGCAGGATCAGGCTACGAAGAAGATTTTTGGCAGGGGGTATGAGCGTGATGGCCTTTACTACTTTGGTACTTCCGCGTCTTCCCGGGTGCCCTCCTACAGTCTGCAAGCTACTGTTTCCAATAATTATGTTTTACCACTCTAATAAATACTACCTCCGTCCCATTTTATGTGTCCATCTTGGAGAATCCAACTGTTTAAGGGGACAAAAAGAATCTACATCTACTTTCCACAATTGCCCATAATCATTGCACTTTCTTTTTTCTTTTTGTTTTGGTGTTGATTCCAAGGAAGGGTAGTTTGGGAAACTAAGAAAAATTTGTATAATAATTTAGGAAAGTGGACAACAATTTTGGGACATCCCAAAAAGGAAAGATGGGCACATAAAATGGGACGGAGGGAGTATGTGTTTTCCCTTAAAACTTTAGACTTGTGGCATGCTCGTCTAGGACATGCGAACTTTCACTATTTGTGTTGGTTGTTTCCTCCGTTAAATAAAGCTTGCAAGGATTTTCAATTTAAATGTGTGGTTTGTGAATTATCTAAGCATACTCGCACTTCGTATATTCCACGCATGCACAGGGCACCTAGTGCCTTTGACTTTATTCATTCTGATGTTTGGGGCCCTTCACCTGTCATGGCATTGTCTCACCACCGTTACTATGTCACATTTATTGATGATTACACTCGATGTACTTGGGTCTATCTTATGAAGAAAAACTCTGGGGTCTTTACTCACTTTCGAATTTTTTTACAAATGATTAAAACCCAATATCATACTGTGGTGCGGAATATTCGGTCTGACAATGGCCGGGAGTATATAACTGATGAATTTAGGTCTACCCTTAATAAAGATGGGATCCTCCAACAGCTTACCTGTCCTTATACCCCTGAACAAAATGGTGTGGCGGAACATAAGAATCGTCACATCATGTCTGTCGTTAGATGTCTCTTGTGTGGTATGAATGCTCCTAAATATTTTTGGCACATGGCTGTTCTCACTGCTACATATTTAATTAATCGTACTCCCAGCCGTGTCCTTGAAGGCAAGGCACCGCTTCATATTCTTAAACCTGATGCCACTCTCTTTCCTCTCTTGCCACGTGTTTTTGGGTGCACTTGTTTTGTGCAATATAAGAGTCCTACTCGCACTAAACTTGATGATAAGGCTGTTCGTTGTGTATTTTTGGGGTATTCCTTCTTGTCAAAGGGGTATTGATGTTATGATCCTGTGACTCGTCACTTATATCACTCTTTGGATGTTACTTTTCTGGAAACTGTGCCTTTTTTTCCAGGTTCTCCTTCCGTAGGAGATGCACCGCCTGTTGTGGTCGAGGATTCTTCACAACCCAAACGTATTCCTATTCTTGACTTCTGTCTTGATTCCCCCGGTGTCTCTTTGCCTCCTGTTATCACTATTGATCCATCACAGGTTTACTCCCGCCGTCCTCACGCCTCTGCTTTCCTGCCAACGTCTTCTCCGGATTCAGGTATCTCTCATCCTCCCTTACCTTCTGTTGTTTCTTCTGATATTGCTTCTCCCCGATATCCTACCCGTGCCCGTCGGCCCCCCGCTCGTTATCTTATGGTTAATAGTTCTAACCATCCTATTTCCCAGTATGTTTCTTATTAGGGTCTGTCTAACTCTTATCAATCATTTCTTAGTCAAGTAGACTCGGTCTCTATTCCTCGATCTGTTTATGAGGCTCTCCAGGATCCTAAGTGGGTAACTGCCATGAAAGCAGAAATGGATGCTCCTCAAGGCAATCAGACATGGGAACTTGTTGCTCTTCCAACGGGTGAGCGTACGGTTGGTTGTAAATGGGTGTTTAGCCTGAAATATTTTGCGATGGGTCTATTGATCGATACAAGGCTCGTTTGGTTGCCAAGGGATATACTCAGGTCCCTGGTAAGGATTTTGGTACCATCTCTGCTCCTGTAGCTAAGTTAACCACTGTTCGACTTCTTATTTCGTTGGCAGCTTCTTTTTCTTGGCCGCTTCATCAGCTTGATGTTAAAAATGCGTTTCTAAATAGTGATTTGACTGAGACGATTTATATGGATCCTCCACCGGGATTTCGACCTCAGGGGGAGTAAAAGTGTGCCGTCTCCGAAAGTCTCTCTATGGCTTGAAGCAGTCTCCACATGCATGGTTTAATCGGTTTAGTGATGTGATTCTTAGTATGGGGTTTATTCGCTGCCATTCAGATCACACGTGTTTTATTCGTCGCCAGCCTCAAGGGAGGTGTATTATTATCTCCGTATATGTTGACGATATTACTATCACTGGCGATGATGCATCTGGTATTGCCCAAGTAAAGCGTGATCTAAGTACGTCGTTTGATGTTAAGGATTTGGGCCCTCTTCGTGATTTTCTTGGTATTGAGGTTGCTAGGTCTCGCCAAGGTATCTCGTTATCCCAGAGAAAGTATTCTCTTGATCTTCTCCAGGACACAGGTATGCTTGGGTGTAGACCTGCCTCTTCTCCTATGGACCCAAACCTTAAGTTAATTGCAGAGTTGGGAGAGTTATTTCCAGCCCTTCAGTGTATCAGCGTCTTGTGGGTCGTCTTATCTATCTGACGAACACAAGACCAGATCTTACCTTTGCTGTTAGTGTTGTGAGCCAATTTATGCATTCACCGCTCATCTGGATGCAGTTTACCATATCCTTCGGTACCTCAAGACTTGTCCTGGTCTTGGGTTTTTCTTTACAGCTGGAGCATAGTCAGGTCTCTCTGCTTTACAAATACAGATTATGCAGGCTCTAGGGATGATAGGTGTTCTACCTCTGGTTTTTGTACTTTCCGTGGCAGTCATCTTATATCTTGGAAAAGTAAGAAGCAAGTTATTGTCTCGCGTTCTTCTGCTGAAGCTGAGTACCGTGCTATGGCTCAGGGCACGTGTGAGCTTCTCTAGCCTCGATCTCTTCTAATTGAGTTGGGTTTTCCAGTAGTGGGCTCATCTACCTTGTTTTGTGATAATAAGTCTGCTATTATGTTATCTTCTGACTCTGTTCTTCATGAAAGGACTAAACATGTTGAGGTTGATATTCACTTCATTCGGGAGAAAGTTCGATCTGGTGTTATTATTCCGAGCTTTGTTCCCTCATCCGATCAAACTGCCGATATGTTTACCAAGTCTATTGGTTCAACGCTTCTTCAATCATCTCTTGGCAAGCTGAGACTCGTCAATATCTTCGCCCCAGCTTGAGGGGGAGTGTTGAAATTAAGAGAATATTTCTAGATTTGATTTATGTTATTTTTGGTCATGTTGACCGTGGATATTTTTCTTTAATGCTGTTATTCTATTTCCTTTCTTTCATTACCCTTGTAATTCCATATAAACTAGACAATGTAAGTAATACATCTATCTTTTTCCCAATTCTTTTTGGTATCAGAGCAGGTTCAATTCTAAACCCTAGCCGCAGCCTACCTTCTCCTCCACAAACCCTAGCCGCAGCCTCTCTCCGCCTTCTGGCGCCACCACCGGCATCATCTCCTAGACGCTACCCTTCTTTCACCCTAGCCGCAGGTCGCAACCCACACCAGGCCCCCAGGCAAGTCGCAAACCACAGAGCCTTCGGCTCTGTCCCTGCAGCCTTCGGGCCTCTTCTGCCCCTGTTGGGCAGCTTGTGATGCGTTAGAGCCGCCTTCGTGCTCCTCGTTTCTGTCTGGGCTTGCCGAGTGTCCAGCTGGCCGTTTATTTTAGCCGAGTATCCGGCTGTGGTTGTCTGTTCGTCGATTTTTTTGGGGCAGTTCTTTATTTTCTTTTTGTTGCGTCTCTATGGCTGATTCCAGTAAGGATAAGGGTGTTTCTCAGATTGCTCCACATACTACACTGGCTCAGCGTGTTAATAGTGTTCTATTTGTTAGTTTACTTGTATTATTTATTTTGTCTTTTCTCCTTACTCTTATGTATTAGTCATAGGGGTACTATTGTAATATTTTATTCTCATCATATAATAAACAATAGGAGACATCATTGTTCTCCTAAGTTTTGCCCTAATTCTAATTCTACATTGTATCAGAGCTTCCCTAAGAGGGATTATCATCCACCACCACCAAACACCACAAACCACCATCCCAACCACCAGCCGCAACCTCCTATTTCACCCCAGCCCAAGTCGCAGCCCTCCCAGGGCAACCCAGTCCAGGCCGCAGCCCCCCCAGGGCACTCCAGCCCAAGCCGCAGCCCCCCTGGGCCTCGCCTCATCAAACCGCAACCCCTAGGGGCTTCGCTGCACATAGGCGCAGCCCACTAGGGCTTCGGCTCCTTCACCTCCAGACATTTGGGACATGGCGACTGCCCAAGACATTTGGGAGACCATGGCCAACACCTACTCCCGAAAGGGCAATTATGCACAGATATTTGAGTTGAGACGGACGATTGGTCGCTCGGAACAGGGAGAGATGTGTGTTCTTCAGTTTTTCACATCTCTGACCACTAGTTGGAAACGACTTGATCATCTCTTGGACTATAAGCCTGTTTGTCCAACCGATTCCGTTGCCTACAGTAAACTGGTTGTTGAAGAGAGGATTTTAAGTTTTTGGAGGGACTTAATGCTGAGTATGATCCTGTTCGCAGCCGTGTCCTTGGGATGGATCCTTTGCCTTCTCTCCAGGAGGCCTTTGCATATATACAGAACGAGGAGAGTCGACGTTCTGCTATGCTTCCACCTACTTCCACCGAGAGATCTGCTCTCATTTCGGTTCCTCAGAGAGATGGGAACAAACAGTCCCGGGGTCGTGGTACTTTTAATGAGTCTGGGTCGTCTGAGAAGGCCAAGCAGTTCTGTGATTATTGTAATCGGCGATATCATACCAGGGAGACATGCTGGAAATTGCACGGCCGCCCACCTGGACAGCCTGGGGGTCGTGGGGGTCGTTCACGACAGTCTGGGGGTCGTGGCGGACACTCACAGGGAGGTAATTATCGTGCTCATCATACTACATCATTAGATCCCACGACACCGACTCCTATTGAGCAGGCCCCATCCACTTCCGATTCAGCACTATTTAGTGCCTCGGAGGTAGAGGAGGCTCTTCGTTCCTTGATGGCTCGCCGTACGTCTGCTTCTACTGCATTTACAGGTGCCTCCTCTTCATTTGCACATTCAGGTAACTTAGTCACATCCGCGAGGGCACACTTGTCTCATTCTTCTTCTCCCTGGATTATTGATTCTGATGCATCTGATCACATGTCTAGATGTTCTGCTATTTTCTCTGTGTATAAGCCTTGTTTAGGTAAAGACAAGGTTCGTGTTGCTGATGGTACTTTTTCCTCTATTTTCGGGAAGGGTACCATTCATGCTACTCCATCCTTGCCTTTATCCTCTGTACTTCATATTCCCAATTTTTCCCATAATTTGTTATCCATTAGTCGTATCACTCAAGACTTACACTGCAGTATAACTTTTTTTCCTTCTCATTGTGTCTTTCAGGACCTTACCACGGGGAGGATGATTGGCAGTGGTAGAGAGGAGAGTGGACTTTATCTCTTTGATGTTGGAGGGCCGTTAGCACATCATACAGTGGTTTCTGATAATAAAGCTGGAGACATACATCTTTGGCATCGTCGTTTAGGACATCCTTCTGTTTATTTACTAAAGCATTTGTTTCCTTCTTTAGTCTTAAATAAAGATGTTTCTGATTTCCTTTGTGAAACTTGTGAACTGGGTAAACATCACAGAGCTTCTTTTGCTCCTGTTTTTAATAAAAGTTTAGTTCCGTTTGCTTTAGTACACTCTGATGTTTGGGGTCCTTCTCGTTTTACTTCTTTGAAAGGTCATAGATGGTTTGTTACATTTATTGATGACTATTCTCGTACCACTTGAGTTTATATGATGAAAGAAAAAAGGGAGGTTTTCTCAATTTTTCAGGCATTCCATAAAATGGTGTGCACTCAGTTTGGGACTGACTTAAAAATTTTACGATCTAATCAGGGGGTGAGTACATTGATTCGGGTCTTGCTGCGTATTTTTGCTCCCATGGGATTATTCATCAGACTTCTTGCACCGATACACCCCAGCAAAATGGGGTGGCGGAGCGTAAGAATCGTCATCTGCTAGATATTGCTAGATCATTACTGTTTTCTGTTAATGCTCCCAAGTCCTATTGGGGTGATGCTGTTTTAACAGCAGCATACCTTATTAATCGTCTTCCAACTCGAGTTTTGAACAAACGTGCACCTGTTGAAGTCCTGTCAGACACTTCTCCTTTGTTCCCTATAACTCCTCGCGTTTTTGGTTGCGTGTGCTTTGTTCACAATCATTCTCCTACTCGGGGGAAGTTAGATCCCCGTGCGCTTAAGTGTGTTTTTCTGGGTTACTCTCCAACCCAGAAAGGTTACAAGTGTTACCATCCTCCTTCGAGGAAATGGTTTGTCTCCATGGATGTTACATTCCATGAATCTCAGTCGTACTTTCAGTCCTCGCTTATATCTGAGTCACCTCTTCAGGGGGAGCATTGGTATAGGGAAGAGGTGCCTTTGTCTGTTCCTGTTCCTTTGTCTTCAGGGGAAGTTATGGATATTATTGCGGAGACAAGAAAAGAAAAAGAACAAAAAGAACAAACTGAGGGAGAAAATGAGGTTGGGAAGGATATGGAGAAAGAAGACGCTTGTACTCCATTAAAAGAAAAGGAGGTGATGGTTTATTCTAGAGGCACATGGAGTAAGTCCAAGAATAAAGAGCTCGCTCCTACTCTGCCACTGACATCTCCTTCAAGTGTTGAGGACCAAGGTAACTCTGATTCTGATCTTGATGTCCCTATTGCTGTACGTAAGGGTGTTAGGGCTTGTACCCAACATCCCATCTCGAATTTTGTGTCATATTCTCACTTGTCTCCCTCCTATAAAGCTTTTTTTTGAAAATTGCTTCTGTGTTTGTTCCTAATAATGTCCAGGGTGCTCTCGCAGATCCCAAGTGGAAACATGCTATGATCGAAGAGATGAAAGCTCTTCGTAAGAATGGCACCTGGGAATTGACAAGGTTACCTGAGGGCAAAAGAACTGTGGGGTGCAAGTGGGTATACACTGTGAAGCATAGGGCTAATGGCTCTATTGAAAGGTACAAAGCTAGGCTTGTCGCTAAGGGCTTTACACAGACCTATGGAATTGATTATCAGGAGACATTTGCTCCTGTTGCAAAGATGAACTCAGTTAGGGTCCTTTTGTCACTGGCTGCTAACTTTGGATGGCCACTTCACCAATTTGATGTGAAGAATGCATTTCTTCATGGGGATCTAGATGAGGAGGTGTATATGGATGTTCCTCCTGGCTTCGAGGATTCTAAGACAGATGGAAAGGTGTGCAGACTCAGAAAATCACTATATGGCTTGAAACAGTCTCCTAGGGCATGGTTCGAGAGGTTCACACAAACTATGCTCAGATATGGTTTTAGACAAAGTCAAGCCGATCACACTTTGTTCATTAAACATTCATCACAGGGTAAGACTACTGTGTTAATTGTGTACGTGGATGACATTGTCTTGACTGGGGATGATCTGGAAGAAATGCAAAGACTGAAAGAGTACTTGTCCAAGGAGTTTGAAATAAAAGACTTGGGGACTCTTAAATATTTTTTGGAAATTGAGGTTGCTAGATCAAAGTATGGAATCTTTATTTCCCAACGGAAATACGTACTTGACCTATTGGAAGAGAATGGAATGCTCTGAAGTCGAGCGTGTGACACTCCAATTGAGTCAAATCAGAAACTTGGCGATGATTCAGGTGGTGCAGAGGTAGATAAAGGTAGATATCAGAGGTTAGTGGGAAGACTCATTTATCTTTCTCATACCCGACCTTTGCTGTGAGCGTTGTTAGTCAGTTTATGCATGCTCCCCGTGCATCCCATATGGAGGCTGTCTTCAGGATCTTGAGGTACTTGAAATCAGCTCCTGGAAAGGGTTTATTTTTTGCTAGACATGACCACCTTCGAGTGAAAGCATACACAGATGCTGATTGGGCTAGATCTGTGACCGACAGAAGGTCCACTTCAGGCTATTGTACCTTCGTGGCGGGTAATCTGGTTACATGGAGGAGTAAAAAGCAGAACGTGGTGGCTAGATCTAGTGCAGAGGCTGAGTTCAGAGCCATGGCTCAAGGTGTATGTGAGCTTCTGTGGATTAAGTTGTTGTTAAAAAACTTAGGTCTGGATTCTAGTGACTCTATGAGATTGTATTGTGACAACAAGTCTGCTCTCAACATTGCCCACAATCCAGTGCAACATGATCGAACTAAACACGTGGAGATTGACAGACACTTCATCAAGGAGAATATCAGTAGTGGTGTGATCTGTACTCCATTTGTGAAGATTGGGGATCAACTTGCAGATATGCTTACAAAGGGTGTTTGAAGTAGACCATTTCATTTTGCTCTTAGCAAGCTGGGAATGAGAGATATTTTTATACCAGCTTGAGGGGGAGTGTTAGTTTACTTGTATTATTTATTTTGTCTTTTACGTTATTCTCCTTACTCTTATGTATTTGTCATAGGGGTACTATTGTAATATTTTATTCTCATCATATAATAAACAATAGGAGACATCATTGTTCTCCTAAGTTTTGCCCTAATTCTAATTCTACACTATTGACTAGGAAAAATTTCCATACCTGGTCTAATTCTCTTCGCCTCTTCCTTGGAGGCAAACGCAAAATTGGATGGTTACTCGGCAAGGAAAAATCACCGGGAGAATCCGACCCAAAGTATGAAGAATGGTATACCAACAATTGTATTATGTTAGGGTGGATGTTTAATTCCATGGACGAGCGGGTTTATAACATGTTCATGTGCCACCATACTGTTTTCGAACTATGGACTGCCTTGAATAAAATGTATGCTCATGCTCACAACGATTCTCGTATTTTTGAGCTCTATCAAGATATCCCGCATGCATCTCAGGCTACCTTGGGATTTTCTGTTACAGACTATTTTGGGTATCTGCAGACTCGTTGGGAGGAGCTCGCTCAGTATGAGCCTATTACTGATTTTCCCAATGATGGTGCTGTTGAGTCCAAGCGTCTTGACCGCCGTCACCCATACGAGTTCCTGATGGGTCTAAAGCCCGAGTTTGAGACCCTTCGCACCCAGATCCTGAATACGGTTCCTTTACCCTCTTTATTTGAGGCCTTTGCTATTGTGGATGGTGATGAGCGTCGGCGTCACATTATATCTACATCTTCTGTGCCTGGTCCCCTTACATCTGTTCTTGATCAGATGGCATTTGCTGCCCCTTCGGGCCCTCGTCCCACTCGTCCCGCTGGCTCTCGTTTTTTATACCAGCACTGTCGTAAGCCTGGCCATACTGTTGATCGGTGTTTTGATCTTCATCCAGAGTTGAGACAGCAATATGCTCGGAGCCGACCTCTTGCTGGTCGTGGGAAGGGTGCTCCACGTACTGGTGCTGTGGTTGAGATCACTTCACCATCACTTGATTTAGGGCAGCTTCAGTCACAGATTGCCCAGCTACAGGCTCAGCTTCAGTCACAGACTTTGGGTACTGCTTCTTCTTCCTTTGGCCCCACGGCTGCTATTGCCACAGGTACCCCTACTGCTCTTCATGGTAAGTCAGCTCATCCCACCTGGATGCTGGATTCTGGTGCTAATAACCTTATGACTGGTGAGTCTTCTGTTTTTTCCTCTTCTTTTACTCCTATTGTTCAGTCAGTTTGTATTGCTGATGGATCCTTCTTCCCCGTTCATGATCAGGGAGATGTGTGTTTGTCCATTGATCTTACACTTTCATCTGTTTATTATGTTCCTAATTTTGCCTACAATCTTCTTTCGGTTAATTGTCCTGCCAAAGATCATAACTGTGCGGTTGTGTTCTTAGTTCTTACCCTCTTATTGCCACTTGCAGGACCTGACTTCGAAGAAGATTTTTGGCAGGGGGTGTGAGCGTGATGGCCTTTACTACTTTGGTACTCCCACGTCTTTCCGGGGTGCCCTCCTCCAGTCTGCAAGCTACTGTTTCCAATAATTCTGTTTTCTCACTCTAATAAATGTGTTTTCCCTTAAAACTTTAGACTTGTGGCATGCTCGTCTAGAACATGCGAACTTTCACTATTTACTACTTTGGTACTCCCGCGTCTTCCCGGGGTGCCCTCCTCCAGTCTGCAAGCTACTGTTTCCAATAATTCTGTTTTACCACTCTAATAAATATGTGTTTTCCCTTAAAACTTTAGACTTGTAGCATGCTCGTCTAGGACATGCGAACTTTCACTATTTGTGTTGGTTGTTTCCTCCGTTAAATAAAGCTTGCAAGGATTTTCAATTTAAATGTGTGGTTTGTGAATTATCTAAGCATACTCGCACTTCGTATATTCCACGCATGCACAGGGCACCTAGTGTCTTTGACTTTATTCATTCTGATGTTTGGGGCCCTTCACCTGTCACGGCATTGTCTCACCACCGTTACTATGTCACATTTATTGATGATTACACTCGATGCACTTGGGTCTATCTTATGAAGAAAAAATCTAAGGTCTTTACTCACTTTCGAAATTTTTTACAAATGATTAAAACCCAATATCATACTGTGGTACGGAATATTCGGTCTGACAATGGCTGAGAGTATATAACTGATGAATTTAGGTCTACTCTTAATAAAGATGGGATCCTCCAACAGCTTACCTGTCCCTATACCCCTGAACAAAATGGTGTGGCGGAACATAAGAATCGTCACATCATGTCTGTCGTTAGATGTCTCATGTGGTATGAATGTTCCTAAATATTTTTGGCACATGGCTGTTCTCACTGCTACATATTTAATTAATCGTACTCCCAGCCGTGTCCTTGAAGGCAAGGCACCGCTTCATATTCTTAAACCTGATGCCACTCTCTTTCCTCTCTTGCCACGTGTTTTTGGGTGCATTTGTTTTGTACAAAATAAGAGTCCTACTCGCACTAAACTTGATGATAAGGCTGTTTGTTGTGTATTTTTGGGGTATTCCTTCTTGTCAAAGGGGTATTGATGTTATGATCCTGTGACTCGTCACTTATATCACTCTTTGGATGTTACTTTTCTGGAAACTGTTCATTTTTTTCCAGGTTCTCCTTCCGTAGGAGATGCACCGGTGGAGCCTGTTGTGGTCGAGGATTCTTCACAACCCATACCTATTCCTATTCTTGACTCCGGCCTTGACTCCCCCGGTGTCTCTTTGCCTCCTGTTATCACTAGTGATCCATCACAGGTTTACTCCCGCCGTCCTCACCCCTCTGCTCCGCTGCCAACGTCTTCTCCGGATTCAGGTATCTCTCATCCTCCCTTACCTTCTGTTGTTTCTTCTGATATTGCTTCTCCCCGATATCCTACCCGTGCTCGTCGGCCCCCTGCTCGTTATCTTATGGTTAATAGTTCTAACCATCCTATTTCCCAGTATGTTTCTTATTAGGGTCTATCTAACTCTTATCAATCATTTCTTAGTCAAGTAGACTCGATCTCTATTCCTCGATCTGTTTATGAGGCTCTCCAGCATCCTAAGTGGGTGACTGCCATGAAACCAGAAATGGATGCTCCTCAAGGCAATCAGACATGGGAACTTGTTGCTCTTCCAGCGGGTGAGCGCACGGTTGGTTGTAAATGGGTGTTTAGCTTGAAATATTTTGCGATGGGTCTATTGATCGATACAAGGCTCGTTTGGTTGCCAAGGGATTTACTCAGGTCCCTGGTAAGGATTTTGGTGCCATCTTTGCTCCTGTAGCTAAGTTAACAACTGTTCGACTTCTTATTTCGTTGGCTGCTTCTTTTTCTTGGCCGCTTCATCAGCTTGATGTTAAAAATGCGTTTCTAAATAGTGATTTGACTGAGACGATTTATATGGATCCTCCACCGGGATTTCGACCTCAGGGGGAGTGTTCTGGTAAAATGTTCCGTCTCCGAAAGTCTCTTTATGGCTTGAAGCAGTCTCCATGTGCATGGTTTAATCGGTTTAGTGATGTGATTCTTAGTATGGGGTTTATTCGCTGCCATTCAGATCACACGTGTTTTATTCGTCGCCAGCCTCAAGGGAGGTGTATTATTATCTCCGTATATGTTGACGATATTATTATCACTGGCGATGATGCATCTGGTATTTCCCAAGTAAAGCGTGATCTAAGTACGTCGTTTGATGTTAAGGATTTGGGCCCTCTTCGTTATTTTCTTGGTATTGAGGTTGCTAGGTCTCGCCTAGGTATCTCGTTATCCCAGGGAAAGTATTCTCTTGATCTTCTTCCGGACACAGGTATGCTTGGGTGTAGACCTGCCTCTTCTCCTATGGACCCAAACCTTAAGTTAACTGCAGAGTTGGGAGAGTTATTTCCAGACCCTTCAGTGTATCAGCGTCTTGTGGGTCGTCTTATCTATCCGATGAACACAAGACCAGATCTTACCTTTGCTGTTAGTGTTGTGAGTCAATTTATGCATTCACCGCTCATCTGGATGCAGTTTACCATATCCTTCGGTACCTTAAGACTTGTCCTGGTCTTGGGCTTTTCTTTACAGCTATAGCATAGTCAGGTCTCTCTGCTTTACAAGTGCAGATTATGTAGGCTCTAGGGATGACAGGTGTTCTACCTCTGGTTTTTGTACTTTCCGTGGCAGTCATCTTATATCTTGGAAAAGTAAGAAGCAAGTTGTTGTCTCGCGTTCTTCTGCTGAAGCTGAGTACCGTGCTATGGCTCAGGGCACGTGTGAGCCTCTCTGGCCTCGATCTCTTCTAAGTGAGTTGGGTTTTCCAGTAGTGGGCTCATCTACCTTGTTTTGTGATAATAAGTCTGCTATTATGTTATCGTCTGACTCTGTTCTTCATGAAAGGACTAAACATGTTGAGGTTGATATTCACTTCATTCGGGAGAAAGTTCGATCTGGTGTTATTATTCCGAGCTTTGTTCCCTCATCCGATCAAACTGCCGATATGTTTACCAAGTCTATTGGTTCAACGCTTCTTCAATCATCTCTTGGCAAGCTGAGACTTGTCAATATCTTCGCCCCAGCTTACCTGTCCTTATACCCCTGAACAAAATGGTGTGGCGGAACATAAGAATCGTCACATCATGTCTGTCGTTAGATGTCTCTTGTGTGGTATGAATGCTCCTAAATATTTTTGGCACATGGCTGTTCTCACTGCTACATATTTAATTAATCGTACTCCCAGCCGTGTCCTTGAAGGCAAGGCACCGCTTCATATTCTTAAACCTGATGCCACTCTCTTTCCTCTCTTGCCACGTGTTTTTGGGTGCACTTGTTTTGTGCAATATAAGAGTCCTACTCGCACTAAACTTGATGATAAGGCTGTTCGTTGTGTATTTTTGGGGTATTCCTTCTTGTCAAAGGGGTATTGATGTTATGATCCTGTGACTCGTCACTTATATCACTCTTTGGATGTTACTTTTCTGGAAACTGTGCCTTTTTTTCCAGGTTCTCCTTCCGTAGGAGATGCACCGCCTGTTGTGGTCGAGGATTCTTCACAACCCAAACGTATTCCTATTCTTGACTTCTGTCTTGATTCCCCCGGTGTCTCTTTGCCTCCTGTTATCACTATTGATCCATCACAGGTTTACTCCCGCCGTCCTCACGCCTCTGCTTTCCTGCCAACGTCTTCTCCGGATTCAGGTATCTCTCATCCTCCCTTACCTTCTGTTGTTTCTTCTGATATTGCTTCTCCCCGATATCCTACCCGTGCCCGTCGGCCCCCCGCTCGTTATCTTATGGTTAATAGTTCTAACCATCCTATTTCCCAGTATGTTTCTTATTAGGGTCTGTCTAACTCTTATCAATCATTTCTTAGTCAAGTAGACTCGGTCTCTATTCCTCGATCTGTTTATGAGGCTCTCCAGGATCCTAAGTGGGTAACTGCCATGAAAGCAGAAATGGATGCTCCTCAAGGCAATCAGACATGGGAACTTGTTGCTCTTCCAACGGGTGAGCGTACGGTTGGTTGTAAATGGGTGTTTAGCCTGAAATATTTTGCGATGGGTCTATTGATCGATACAAGGCTCGTTTGGTTGCCAAGGGATATACTCAGGTCCCTGGTAAGGATTTTGGTACCATCTCTGCTCCTGTAGCTAAGTTAACCACTGTTCGACTTCTTATTTCGTTGGCAGCTTCTTTTTCTTGGCCGCTTCATCAGCTTGATGTTAAAAATGCGTTTCTAAATAGTGATTTGACTGAGACGATTTATATGGATCCTCCACCGGGATTTCGACCTCAGGGGGAGTAAAAGTGTGCCGTCTCCGAAAGTCTCTCTATGGCTTGAAGCAGTCTCCACATGCATGGTTTAATCGGTTTAGTGATGTGATTCTTAGTATGGGGTTTATTCGCTGCCATTCAGATCACACGTGTTTTATTCGTCGCCAGCCTCAAGGGAGGTGTATTATTATCTCCGTATATGTTGACGATATTACTATCACTGGCGATGATGCATCTGGTATTGCCCAAGTAAAGCGTGATCTAAGTACGTCGTTTGATGTTAATGATTTGGGCCCTCTTCGTGATTTTCTTGGTATTGAGGTTGCTAGGTCTCGCCAAGGTATCTCGTTATCCCAGAGAAAGTATTCTCTTGATCTTCTCCAGGACACAGGTATGCTTGGGTGTAGACCTGCCTCTTCTCCTATGGACCCAAACCTTAAGTTAATTGCAGAGTTGGGAGAGTTATTTCCAGCCCTTCAGTGTATCAGCGTCTTGTGGGTCGTCTTATCTATCTGACGAACACAAGACCAGATCTTACCTTTGCTGTTAGTGTTGTGAGCCAATTTATGCATTCACCGCTCATCTGGATGCAGTTTACCATATCCTTCGGTACCTCAAGACTTGTCCTGGTCTTGGGTTTTTCTTTACAGCTGGAGCATAGTCAGGTCTCTCTGCTTTACAAATACAGATTATGCAGGCTCTAGGGATGATAGGTGTTCTACCTCTGGTTTTTGTACTTTCCGTGGCAGTCATCTTATATCTTGGAAAAGTAAGAAGCAAGTTGTTGTCTCGCGTTCTTCTGCTGAAGCTGAGTACCGTGCTATGGCTCAGGGCACGTGTGAGCCTCTCTAGCCTCGATCTCTTCTAAGTGAGTTGGGTTTTCCAGTAGTGGGCTCATCTACCTTGTTTTGTGATAATAAGTCTGCTATTATGTTATCGTCTGACTCTGTTCTTCATGAAAGGACTAAACATGTTGAGGTTGATATTCACTTCATTCGGGAGAAAGTTCGATCTGGTGTTATTATTCCGAGCTTTGTTCCCTCATCCGATCAAACTGCCGATATGTTTACCAAGTCTATTGGTTCAACGCTTCTTCAATCATCTCTTGGCAAGCTGAGACTTGTCAATATCTTCGCCCCAGCTTGAGGGAGAGTGTTGAAATTAAGAGAATATTTCTAGATTTGATTTATGTTATTTTTGGTCATGTTGACTGTGGATATTTTTCTTTAATGCTGTTATTCTATTTCCTTTCTTTCATTACCCTTGTAATTCTATATAAACTAGATAATGTAAATAATACATCTCTCTTTTTCCCAATTTTTCTGAAACAAACAAAAGGACAATGAATGGCATTACTGCGGATTTCCTAATGAAAAGCTTGGCATTATCTGGTGTCATTTTTCACAAAAGCAGATGCTTTATAAATATAAATTGTATTGTAACAACCACCGGTAAAAAAATACAAGTGAATAATAGAAGGGCATGTAACACAGGAAAAAAAAAGACCACACCTTTTTTTTTTGGGGGGGGGGGGTGGGGTTGAATTGTTTGTGAATTGGACGATTCAGACCGATTCAATACGATTTCCGATTCATAGGCATGATTAGAATTGTTCGGTATTAGAATAAAATCGGATCGAATTCTCTGAATCAGATCGTGAATCGTTCAATTCTAACCATGGACTTTCAACTGATGCATATAAGAAAAGAGCATGTTTGGTATTGTGGAATCTCCGTGAATCGGACGATTCAGACCGATTCAATGCAATTTCCGATTCATAGGCATGATTAGAATTGTTCGGCATGAGAATCAAATCGGATCGAATTGTCTGAATCAGATCGTGAATCGTTCAATTCTAACCTTTTTTTTGCTGGAACATTCAATTCTAACTACCATGGACTTTAAACTGATGCATATAAGAATAGACAGCATGTTTGGTATTGTGGAATCATTTGCAGTAAGGAAATCTGATGATAACACTAACAACAGAATATATGTTGTACTTGCAATATAAACATGTTTGTTATAATTTCATTGACTTGTACTGCTGCTGATCTTGACAAATCTTTATTGGCAGGCAAATAGTGAGCACCCATTAGCAAAAGCTGTGTTGCAACATGCAAAGAAGCTGCGCCAGAAGCACGGATCCGAAACTGAACAGGTCACCGAGGCAAAGGACTTTGAGGTGTACCCAGGAGCCGGGGTCGGTGGAAAAGTTGGAGACAAACAGGTCTTGGTTGGGAACAAGAGGCTCATGAGGGATTGCGGTGTCCCGGTTGCTCCACAGGTCGAGAACTACATTTCAGAAACTGAGCATCTAGCTCGTACTTGTGTGCTTGTTGCGATTGATGGGACGGTCGCTGGAGCTTTTGCTGTGACTGATCCGGTGAAGCCAGAGGCGGCTCGTGTCATATCTTTTCTCCACTCGATGAGCATCTCTAGCATCATGGTTACTGGTGATAATTGGGCAACAGCAACTGCAATAGCAAAAGAAGTTGGGATCCAGCAGGTGTTTGCTGAGACAGATCCTCTGGGAAAAGCTGATAAGATTAAAGAACTGCAGGTAAGCTCATTTTTTGCCGTAGTACTTGATACTGAGTCTCACTAAGGTCACCAAATTGGTCAA
Organism: Hydrangea macrophylla; assembly: GCA_033977485.1. Lineage (NCBI taxonomy): Eukaryota > Viridiplantae > Streptophyta > Magnoliopsida > Cornales > Hydrangeaceae > Hydrangea > Hydrangea macrophylla. The sequence continues at coordinate 22,779,116 of CM066992.1, forward strand.
TCATTGAGTAAATGACAGCTTAGGAGCAAATATATTTGAAGACCAAACTCAATCTGCTGCTCCTGAAGAAGAAAATGGTCAAAACAACTAAAACCCACAAAAAAAAAAAATTTATAGTCATCAAAAAATCATAATCTTTTTTTTTTGGTGGTATAGATTATTACTATTGTTATAATTTAATACCGGTATCATTGTTAGTATTTTCCTGCGGAGGAACTACGATATAAAAGGGCGGTGCACCCGGTGGTTGTCCTGTTTACGCAGGGTGATAGGGGAGAGAGAGGTGGTCCACCTAACACGGTTAAATGCATGTTCTCACGGTTGTTAGTAGCCTATAAACATTAATAGCTAAGACCACCTTAAGATCAATACAGGATTTGTAGTTTCACCTTTGAGTTCTGTTTACTGTTTAGCACCTTTTTTGGAAATTAATAATTTACTGTCTAAACCAGGTTCTGGGAGTACTTGAGTAGAGGTAGTGTCTGAGCTAGGTTAATAAAAGAACAAAGAAGAATAAGTCACCAGCATGACTTATTGGTGTAGATTCATTAAAAGGGAGTTCGATGTCTCATGGATAATGAAATTATTCATCATTTTCACAAGGCTTTGAGCAACAATTCCAGAAATTTTATTGCTTATCAATGATTCTTTGTTTCTGTCAAAAAAAAAAAAGAATTCTTTGTCGAATGGTAATGGCAATTCTATTACTTTACCTAATATTTGAAAATTTAGCATTGCTTATACATTAAACAGTTAAACTGGGCATTCTATTCCATGGAGTATTTAGATCCCATAGAATTGGTTGTACATATTAGGGTAAATTACTCTTTTCACCATCCAGGTACCGATTTCACCTTTAGTCCCTATATTTTAGTCCCCCAAGTTCGATAAGTGTTTAAGGCACTGACCGCCTTTTCAAATTTAAAACATTATTATTCCTTAATACAACTTAAAAGTAGCATATATGAAAAGATTTCTTCGCAAGACTTCTTCTCTTTAACTGGCATAGTCGTACTGTCCTACATAGTCATTACTTTAGAAGTCTGGACAATTTGGGTGTCTAGGGCACAAACACCGTTAGCTAATGAAAGCCGAGTGAATATAATAAACAAACACACACAATGTATATAAAAGCATATTTAACACAGTCGTGGTTTAGCACCTTAAAGCACGATTAATCATTTATCCAAGTCATCATTTATAATCATACGTAAAATATACGACCGTGCATGAACAATGCATCCATCTCTTCTCACCGACTCTTTAACCTCAACAACAATATCTCAACTCAGTATGTTCGTCAAAACCTCCGGTTCAAGGTCGTTATTTTAGAACATCGTCGCCCATACAAGCCACTTGATAGGATTATCGTACCGATATGGTGTTGGTAAAACCCATCAAGATATTCAAGGTTGCAATAACCTGTATTTATCATGACTGATATACTATTGTCACCCATAAAAGCCGCTTGGTCAACTCTTGTTGACCAAGATAGTATCGTCGCCCTTAAAAGCTGATCAATTCAGATAACCAAGCCCAAAAAGGCCAAACCAACTAACCAAGCCCATAAAGGCCAAACCAACATTTCTTTCTCTTTCTCACAAGACACATATGCTGAACCAAACTTACCCCTCTCATACATGCCAACTCGACTGTGCAAATGCATGTCATATTTCCTTTACGGATTTTCATAACATAGTTACGATTGATTAAACATGTGATTATATCTAAATTAAACCAATGTATCATATTCCGATCATAGCAACTGATTTCGCTATTCTTTAAACCAGTATAGCAATAGGGTACAATGTTTATAGTAGAAGGTACAATTGATTAAAGCAGCAAAATGAAATTTTCATGAAACTGTTAACTCGCACGCTTGGGACTTGAGTGCTTGGCTTAGCTTGAGCGCTCTACTCTCGAGCGCTTGCACTCACTCGAGCGCTCACACCCGGAGCGCTCCCGCTCCTTCTCCCTCGAGCTCTCCACTTCGTCTTCAACCTCCAGACTGTTAGTTACTATTAGAAATTTGAGTTTTTCAAACCTAACTTAAACAGGGATTGAAATATACCTTTTTCTTCTTCTTTCCGTGTGGATTATGAATATAGAAGTTTGGAGTCTCAAATTTTACCGTAGCATTACTTATATGGGAAAAATCGAATATTGCCAAAGCTTAAAATCAATCGTTCGTCGCAACCGTTACGATATAACGTTCTACACTTCAAACTAAGCTTCTACAGACCCTAATCTATCGTTTTTCATTCACGGAATTCATTTTCGGTAACGTTTATGGTATCGCTAATTTTCGGGCCACCATTGCGTATATACACACACACACACATATATATATATATCTATATACACAACCTATATATCATTCAAATACACTTAAACTACATTGATAGTGAGTTTAGGATACTCACTGATTGAATTGTCATTGAGATAAGAAATCTGAGAGTTTCTGAGAAATTCGTAATAACTCCGAGCTTGGCTATGGAAGCGCTCTTTCTCTCTCTCTCTCTCTCTCTATATATATATATGTTTTCTCTTTTCTTCTCTGTTTTTCCTTTCTTTCAGTTTGCAACTTGTGTGTTTTCCTCTCTTTTTTCTACACTATGTATATACACATATTTACCCTTTAACACTCCCCCTCAAACTGGAGCATACATATCATATGCACCAAGTTTGTTACAAATATATTTCACACGTGTCCCACCCAATGCTTTAGTAAACAAATCTGCCAACTGGTCTGTAGATTTAACATGAACTGTATTGATCACTTTCTGTAGGAGCTTTTCATAAACAAAGTGACAATCAACTTCAATGTGTTTCGTCCTCTCATTAAACACAGGATTAGAAGCAATATGAACCGCTGCCTGGTTATCTCAAAATAGGTTCATAGGCTCGGACTGAGTGAACCCAAGTTCCTCCAACATGTGCTTCATCCATACTAACTCACAAGTAGTATGAGCCATAGCCCTATATTCTGGCTCAGCACTAGATCTAGCAACAACGGTTTGTTTCTTGTTTGTCCACGACACAAGATTTCCTCCAACAAGTACACTATACCCTGTAGTAGACCTCCTATCACTAGGAGATCCAGCCCAATCTGCATCTGTGTAGCTTTCAACTCGAATGTGACCATGATCTTTATACAACAAACCACGGCCTGGTGCCCCTTTGAGGTACCTCACGATTCGTATCAAAGCATCCCAATGTGTAGTTTGAGGAGAGTCCATAAACTGACTAATCAACACCAGGTCTTGTGACTGTTAGGTAATTACGTTTCCCAACTAACGTCTGTACTGTCTTGGATCATCAAGAAGCTCCCCCTGATCTGGCAACAATTTGGAATTGGGATCCATAGGAGTATCCAAAGGTTTTGATCCCAACATTCCTGTCTCAGTCAGCAAATTAAGAACGTATTTCCTCCGAGATAAGCAGATCCCTTCACTAGACCTGGCCACCTCAATGCCTAAGAAATACCTAAGCTACCCCAAGTCTTTGGTCTGAAACTTGACTTGTAAGAAAGATTTCAACTCCTGACTGCCCTTAGAATCATCACCAGTGTTAGAGTTTATTTTAGTTGTTTATGTTATTATTTAGATTATTACATTGAGGGTTGGATTGTAATTTGGCTATTTCTAGGTTTCTTATATATATATATATATATGAAGGAATACATGGGTGCAAGTTAAGCAGCCATAATTCTCCAATTCGTCTTTCTTTTCTCTTACACATAAACACTAATATTCATCGTATAGTTCAACTTGATATCAGAGCATATCGATCCGTACACATAAACATTCACTCAATCTTGTCTTCACGAAATCAGACGAACAACAGGACAGAAACCTCGCCGCTGCTGACGTCACCTCCCGACAGTGACGTCATGATGACGTCTTTTTTCGATGATGTCATCTTTCCGATGATGTCGTCATCCATTTTGACCACCACCAGTGGACTCGCCTGGTCCTTGCGATCACCATGGTCATTTTTTTTGAAATTTTTGGTAGCCATTTGAATGCTGTTTCGAATTTTTGAAGACTTTCGGCTATTTTAGCATTTCTTTTTTCAGACTTCTTTTTTCAGACTGCAATTTGGGGACTTCTTGTGTGGAAATTTGAAATACTTCTTGGAAATTAAGTGCTGCTTCTCCCCAGAATGGTTTAGGGACCTGCATTGAGAACATCATAGACCTAGCTGTTTCCAACAAATGACGATTTTTTCTCTCAGCAACACCATTCTGCTGAGGGGTATTAATGCATGAGGTTTGATGGAGCATACCGTGCTCAGAGAAATAGTGAGAGAGAGCACCATAGATGTATTCACCCCCTTTATCTGACCTAACAACCTTGACAACAGTGTTAAATTGAGTACAGATCATCTTGTGGAAGTTTTTAAGATGGGAAATACTGCATTTTTTTCTTTCATCAAATACACCCCATGTCTTGCGAGTACAATCATCAATAAAAGTGACAAACCATTTAAAGCCATTAAAAGTAGGAATATGTGAAGGACCCCAAACATTGGTATGTATAATTGAAAAAGGAATAGTACTTTTATTGATACTAGAATGAAAAGTAGCATGATGGTGTTTTCCGAGTTCACAAGCCTCACAAGATATCTTAGAAACACTTATTAGGAACTAAAGCAGGAAATAAAAAACACAATAAGTAAAAACTCGCTCACTATAGGCTTTAGGTTAAAAACACAATATATCTGTATATTCAACATAACATAATAAGAATACAAGGAGCCTATTTATAGGCTTTAGGTCAACTTATACAATTGATAGTTAACTGATGTGGGACCGCCACACGCTCACTAAGCACTACACTATATATATACATATATTAACCCTTTAACAAAGTCAAACGTCTTGATCGTTGGCATACCTACCAGTTTTTGACGGGCCTAAAACCTGAGTTCGAGGCCCTGCGTACCTAGATTCTAAATACTGTACCCATACCCTCTTTATTTGAAGCTTTTGCTACCGTTGAGGGTGACTAGCGTCGCCTTCGTATTCTAGCACCACCGACTGTGCTCTGTATTTAAAGCTTTTGCTACCGTTGAGGGTGATGAGCGTCGCTGTCGTATTCTAGCACCACCGACTATGCTTATCCCTCCAGTCTATGATCAGAGATGGATTTTGCTGCTCGCCCGGGCCCACGTCCTCCTATTGGTGCTATGTCAGATCCTCGTCCTCCTAGAAACCATCCATATTGTCAGCACTGTCGTGTGCTCGGTCACACTATTGATTGTTGTTTTGATCTTCATCCCGAGTTAGAACAGCAATATAATAAGGCTCGGGCTATTGGTCGCGGGAGGGGAGCTCCTCATACTGGTGCCATTGTTGAAATGGTTCCACCTCACCGGATTATACTATGCTTCAGTCCCAAATTGCCCAGCTGCAGTCACATTTGGGCCTTGGCACGTCCTCCTGCTCCGCTTTCGGATCTATAGCTGCTATTGCCACAGGTACTCGTACTGCTCTTTATGGTAAGTTTACCCATCCTACTTGGATTCTGGACTCCGGCGCCAGTAATCATATGACTGGTGAGCTTTCTTCCTTTGTTTTTCCATTTACTTCCATTCACCAATCAGTTCGTATTGCTGATGGATCATCTGTGTCTGTTCATAGTCAGGGTGACACCTATTTATCTCCTGATGTTACTCCTTCGTCTGTATATTTTATTCCTAATTTTGCCTACAATCTTCTTTCTATTAATCGGTTAGCCAGAGATCATAATTGTGCAGTTGTATTCTTACCCAATTGTTGCTATCTGCAGGACCTGACTTCGAAGAAGTTTTTGTTGAGAATTAATTAGTTTTATTTTATTTTGTTATATTTTGTACCTAAGGGTACTCTTGTAATTTACCCATGAGGTTGTACATCTGATTAATAAAAGAGAGAGTTGCAATTGCACTCTCTAAGCTTTCTCTAAATTTAACATGGTATCAGAGCTTCCCCAAGTAGGGGATTCGATCCAACCACCACCACCACCCTTATCGCACCACCAATAACCACCACCATCCCAGCCGACACAACCAATAACCACCACCAGTCCAGCCGACACCACCAAACACCACCATCTATTACACCGAACACCACAAGTCTACACCCATCTCCTGCCGACATCACCACACAGCACCACAAGCCTCGCCGAACCCTTACCCTGGCCTAATCCACCAAACCGAACCACTGTGCCACCAAATCAACTCACCAATATACCTCCTTTGGCCAGCCGCAAGCCTCTGGCTGTTTAAAAACCCTAGCCGCAAGTCTCTCTGCTCTAGTTCTTCTTCTCGATCAGATCTGGGTCTCATAATTACTTGGGTCTGATCACAACTTGTGTGATTTGGTTTTTCTTGTCCTTATTTGGACAGATGAGTTGTCCATAGTTTGGACAATTGCACCATAGTGGTGCCCGTGATCACTAGGTGCCTTGATTCCACCACCAATACGAGTGTGAGAACATCTCTTCAGGATGGCGAAAGATGATTTACCTACGAAGTCTGCCGAAGTTATGAGTTCTCCAGTAGGTAATGAGAGAATCTTCGTTACCGAGAACCCTGGGGCCAAAATCACCACAGCATTGCTCAATGGCGCAAATTACCTGTCTTGGTCTCAGTCGGCTACATTCTGGCTCAAAAGTAGGTCGAAGTTTGGGTATGTGGATGGTATAGTCAAGGTCCCTAGTCAGGAAGATCCCGCTTATGCCAAGTGGGAAGTTGATAATTTTTTGGTGATGAGTTGGCTCACTCATTCTATGGAGCCAGATATTGCTGAAGCTTTTTTTGGAATGTCTACTGCCCAAGATATTTGGGATACTCTTGCGGAGTCCTATTCTCGCAAAGGGAATGTTGCACAGATCTTTGAGTTGCGTCGGGCTATTGAAGGCGAGGTTCAGGGAGATAGGTCCACCTTACAGTATTTCACAGCACTTGGAGTCCTTTGGAAGAGAATTGATCATCTTCTTACCTATCATCCAGTGTGCTCCACCGATGCTACTAATTTTAAGACCTACATTGAAAGTGAATGAATATTTAAATTCCTCGTGGGCCTTAACCCAGAACTTGACCCGGTTAGAAGCAGGATACTTGGTATGGAACCACTTCCGACACTGAGAGAGGCCTTTGCTCATGTTCAGAATGAGGAGAGTCGTCGCTCAGTCATGCTTCCCCAGTCCTCTGAGCGCTCTGCCTTACTCTCTTCCACTCATCATGGTGGTAAGACTCCAGTTCCAGAAAGAGGGGATGACAAGGATATACCGTTGTGTGACTACTGTAATCGTCTTGGACATACCTGCGATAAATGTTGGAATCTTCATGGACGTCCTCCAATGTCTGGAGGCTGTGGTGGCCGTGGAGGTCGTAGTGGTGGGTATCATCGTGGCCGTGGTGGTCGTGGTAATGGACCACGGGCTAATTTATCTTCCGGTTCCGATGCCCCTCAAGAAGAGGTCCCTGCTTCTGGATCTGGTTCTATTAGTAGAACTGATCTTGAGACTCTCAGACTCATAATGGCTCAGCTGGATACCTCCACTAGTGCTTCAACCGCTTTTGCCCATAAAGGTAATGTTGCTAATTCTTCTAGTGCCTTTTACATTGATTCTCGACAGCCATGGATAATTGATTCAGGAGCTTCCGACCACATGACTGGTCTTTCCAATATTTTTTCGACTTATACTCCTTGTTCAGGAAAAGATAAAGTTATAACTGCAGATGGTTCATTCTCCTCCATTTCTGGTAAAGGTGTTGTAAATGTCTCCAGTTCTCTTGCTTTATCTTCTGTTCTCCATATTCCACGTTTCTTAACTAACATTCTTTCTATTAGTCGTGTTACTCGGGATTTTAATTGTAGTGTCACCTTTTTCCCTTCTCACTGTGTCTTTCAGGATCTCTCCACGAAGAAGGTGATTGGCAGTGGTAGGGAGGAGAACGGTCTTTATTTTCTGCTGCTCGAGGGAACTACAAAGGAGGAGTTGACACCAGTTGCTCATAATTCCCAGAGAGATATTCTTCCTAAGGAGACATGGTTGTGGCACCAGAGATTGGGACATCCGTCTTTTTATTTATTGCGTTTTTTATTTCCTGCTTTAGTTCGTAATAAAAGTGTTTCTGAGATATCTTGTGAGGCTTGTGAACTCGGAAAACACCATCGTGCTACTTTTCATTCTAGTATCAATAAAAGTACGATTCCTTTTTCAACTATACATACTGATGTTTGGGGTCCTTCATATATTCCCACTTTGATTGGCTTTAAATGGTTTGTCACTTTTATTGATGATTGTACTCGCACGACATGAGTGTATTTGATGAAAGAAAAAAATGCAGTATTTCCTATTTTTAACAATTTTCACAAGATGATTTGTACTCAGTTCAACACTGTTGTCAAAGTTGCTAGGTCCGATAAAGGGGGGGAATACATCTATATTGGTCTCTCTCACTACTTTTCTGAGCATGGTATGCTTCACCAAACCTCATGCACTAATACCCCTCAACAGAATGGTGTTGCCGAGAGAAAAAACCGTCATTTGTTAGAAACAGCTAGGTCTATGAAGTTCTCAATGCAAGTTCCAAAAAGATTCTGGGGGGAAGCAGTACTTACTGCTACTTATCTCATCAACCGCCTTCCATCTCGTGTGTTGGGAAAGAAATCACCCATTGAACTTCTTATCAAGCCTTCCTCTACATTCCCTGGTCCTCCAAAAGTGTTTGGTTGTGTTTGTTTCGTTCACAATCATTCTCCCACTCAGAAGAAACTAGATCCTCGAGCCCTTAAATGTGTCTTCGTGGGTTATTCTCCCACACAAAAGGGGTACAAGTGTTACCATCCTCCGTCTCACAAGTGGTTTGTGTCCATGGATGTCACTTTCGATGAATATTCTTCCTACTTCCAGTCATCTCCGTCATCTCTTCAGGGGGAGAGTAAGTTACGGGAAGAGAAGACTGCTCCTGCTCCATTTATCTTAGTAGAAGAAGAAGAAGGGGAGAATAATAGAACAGAGGGGGAGTTAGAAAAAAACAGAGGGGACAGAGGGGAGGAAAGAGAAGTGAACAGAGAGGTAGAAAAAATTATAGAAGAAAGTGGAGGTGGAGATAAGAAGAAAGAGTTGTTGACTTACTCCAAGAATAAGGAAAGGAAGAGGTTTGGGGCAACAGAAGAAAAGACCACATCTCCAATCCCACTCCAATTGTCTTCTTCAAGTGATGATGATCTAGGTACTCCTCCAATCCCACTCCAATTGTCTTCTTCAAGTGATGATGATCCAGGTACTCCTAGTTCATCTTTTATTCTTGTTACCACTAATTCATCAACCACTCCTTTGGATTGTGACTTAGACATCCCTATTGCTCTTCACAAAGGTACTAGGGAATGTACTAAGCATCCCATCTCAAATTTTGTTTCCTACACCCGTTTATCTCTTTCGTATAGGGCTTTTGTGTCCAAACTCGATTCTGTGTGTGTCCCTAACCATGTGCAGGAAGCTCTTGCTGATACTAAGTGGAAACTTGCTATGGTTGAAGAGATGAATGCTCTTAAGAAAAATGGCACTTGGGAATTAGTAGAGTTACCTCGTGGGAAAAGAACAATTGGGTGCAAGTGGGTGTTTACAGTGAAACATAGAGCGGATGGGACAGTTGAAAGATATAAAGCCAGGCTAGTGGCTAAAGGATTCACTCAGACATATGGAGTGGACTATCAAGAGACCTTTGCACCAGTTGCAAAGATGAATTCGATCAGGATCTTATTATCCCTAGCAGCTAATTTGGAGTGGCCTTTACATCAATTTGATGTAAAAAATGCTTTTCTCCATGGAGACTTAGAAGAAGTCTACATGGATATCCCCCCTGGGTTTGAAAGTGACAAGACTACAGGGAAAGTATGTTATCTCAAGAAATCTTTGTATGGTCTCAAATAGTCTCCTAGAGCCTGGTTTGACAGGTTCTCCCAGGCCATGATTAGGTATGGTTTCTGGCAAAGCCAAGGTGATCACACTCTTTTTATTAAGCACTCTTCACAAAGAAAAGTTACTGCCCTAATTGTCTATGTAGATGACATTGTTCTTACAGGAAATGACTTAGAAGAGATGAAATGCCTAAAATCATATCTTGCAAAAGAATTTGAAATTAAAGACTTGGGAAATTTGAAATACTTCTTGGGAATTGAAGTGGCCAGATCCAAGGAGGGGATATTTATCTCCCAGAGGAAGTATGTTCTGGACTTACTCAAGGAGACGGGCATGCTAGGATGTAAAGCCCTTGATACTCCTATGGACCCAAATGTGAAACTTGAAAAAGATCCAGGTGGGGAACTGGTTGATAAAGGAAGCTACCAGAGGTTAGTAGGAAAATTGATTTATTTGGCTCATACTAGACCCGATATTGCATTTGCTGTTAGCGTGGTTAGTCAGTTTATGCATAATCCTAAGCAACCTCATCTGGATGCTGTACTCCGAATTGTGAGGTACCTAAAATCAACGCCAGGGAAAGGGTTATGTTTTACAAAACATGGCCACACCGGTGTTTAGGCCTATACTGATGCAGACTGGGCAGGCTCCATAACAGACAGAAGGTCAACCACGGGTTATTGTACATTTGTGGGTGGTAATTTAGTGACTTGGAGGAGTAAGAAGCAATCAGTGGTGGCTAGGTCTAGTGCTGAAGCAGAGTTCAGGGCCATGGCTCAAGGAGTGTGTGAATTGCTTTGGATAAGAATTATCTTGTCAGATCTTGGTTTTGGACCAGAGGACTCTATGAAGTTGTATTGCGACAATAAAGCTGCTATTGATATTGCCCATAATCCAGTTCAACATGATAGAACGAAGCATGTGGAAATTGATAGGCATTTTATCAAAGAGAAACTGAACAGTGGGTGCATTTGTACTCCGTTTGTGAGAACAGTTGATCAGTTAGCAGATGTTCTAACAAAAGGCCTAGCTAGTCGTCAATTTCACTTCATCCTCAGCAAGCTGGGCATGAGAGATATCTTCACACCAGCTTGAGGGGGAGTGTTGAGAATTAATTAGTTTTATTTTATTTTGTTATATTTTGTACCTAAGGGTACTCTTGTAAGTTACCCATGAGGTTTTACATCTGATTAATAAAAGAGAGAGTTGCAATTGCACTCTCTAAGCTTTCTCTAAATTTAACAGTTTTTGGCAGGGGGTATGAGCGTGAAAGTCTCTACTACTTTGGTGATCCTCCTTCAACCAAAGTGTCTTCCTCCAACCTGCAAGCTACTGTTTCTCCTATTTCCAATAATTTGTCTTACCAGATTCGAATAATTATGTTTTTTTCTCTTAAAACATTGGATTTGTGGCATGCCCGTTTATGATATGTCAATTTTCAGTATTTGTATTGGTTATTTCCACCATTAAATAAAGCTTGCAAAGATTATAATTTTATGTGTGGTTTGTGAATTGTCAAAGCATACATGCATCTCTTATATACCTCGTATGCACCGATCACCTAGTGCTTTTGAACTTATTCATTCTGATGTATGGGGTCCTTCACATACCACGGCTTTGTCCCAACACAGATATATGTCACATTTATCGATGATTACACCCGTTGTGCTTGGGTTTATCTTTTGAAGAAAACGTTTGACCTTTTTTCACTTTAGAATTTTTTACAAATGGTTAAAACTCAATACCATACTATTGTGCGTAATATTCAGTCTGATAATGGTCGGGAATATATCACTGATGAGTTTAGGGCTGCCCTTAATATGGATGGTATACTTCAACAACTTACATGTTCCTATACTCCAGAACAGAATGGTGTGCCGGAACGTAAAATCTGCCACATCATTTCTTTAGTTAGATGTCTCTTATGTGGTATGGGTGTCCCTAAATATTTTTGGGATATGGCTGTTGTCACTGCTACATATCTTATTAATCGTACTCCGAGCCGTGTCCTTCTTGGAAAGGCACCTCTTCATGTCCTTAAGCCTGGTAGTATTCTCTTTCCTATTGTACCCCGGGTTTTCGGTTGTACTTGCTTTGTCCAAAATAAAAGTCCTACTCGTACCAAACTTGATAATAAGGCAGCTCGTTGTGTGTTTCTAGGGTACTCATCGTGTCTAAAGGATATCGCAACTATGATCCTCTCACACGCCATTTCTATAATTCTTTGGATGTTACCTTTCTCGAAATTGTTCCTTTTTATTCAGGTTCTTCCATTCTTCCAGCGTCTATGGAATCCATGGTAGAGGATATTTCTGTCCAACCTCGTCTGGTTCCTATATTTGAGTCCCTTCCACCTGTTGTTTCCACTGCTTCATTAAAGGTTTACTCTCGGCGTCAGCACGCTCCTACTCTCCCGCTAGCTTCTTTTCCGGACTCAGGTATCTTCTCTCCTCCTTTAGTTTCTGATATACCTCCTCATATTGTTCCACCCCCCCTTGTTATCCCACTCTTGTTTGCCGCCCACGTCCCCGCTTTCTTGTTTCTCAAAGTACTAACCATCCCATTTCCCAATACATTATCAAGGACTGTCTCCAGTTTTGGGCTCTTTTGTTAATACTGTTGACTCCATTTCTATTCCTCGATCAGTTCATGAGGCTCTTTAGAATCCTAAATGGGTGGATGCTATGAAAGTAGAAATAAGTGCTCTTCAGGGCAATCAGACGTGGGATCTTGTTGCTCTCCCTGTTGGTGAGCATATTGTTGGTTGTAAGTGGGTCTTCACTGGTAAATATTTGGCAAATGGCACTGTTGATCGGTATAAAGCTCGGCTTGTTGCTAAGGGCTTTACTCAGGTTCCTGGTAAGGATTTTGGTGTTACTTTTGCTCCTATGGCTAAGTTAACTACTGTTCGTCTTCTGGTTTCACTTGTTGCGTCCTATTCTTGGCCTCTTCATTAGCTGGATGTTAAGAATGCATTCCTTAATGGCGACCTCTCTGAGACCATCTTTATGGGTTTTCGCGCTCAAGGGGAGTATTATGGGGAAGTCCGTTATCTCTGTAATTCTCTCTATGGTCTTGAACAGTCTCCCCGTGCATGGTTTAGTCGTTTCAGTGAAGTGATACTTATAATGGGTTTTGTTCAGGGCCACTCCGATCATACTTGTTTTATTCGACGCAACTCTAGAGGCCAATGCATTATTATCTCAGTATATGTCGATGATCTCATCATCACAGGTGATGATGCGTCAAGAATTATTCTCGTGAAGCGTGATCTTGGACTGTCATTTGATATTAAGGATTTGGGCTTTCTAGGGTATTTTCTTGGTATTGAGGTTGCTCGTTCTCGCCAAGGTATATCCTTATCCCAGTGTTAGTATTCTCTTGACCTTCTTCAGGATACAGGTATGCTTGGCTGTAGGCCGACGTCATCTCTTATGGATCCAAATATGAAATTGTCTGCTGATTTGGGAGAGTTTCTACGTGTTCCCTCGGTCTAACAATGTCTTGTAGGTCGTCTCATTTATTTGACGAATACAAGACTAGATCTTACATTTGCTGTTAGTGTTGTGAGCCAGTTTATGCATTCATCGCGCTCTTCTCACTTGGATGCTGCATATCACATTCTCCGTTATCTTAAGACTTGTCCAGGTCTTGGTTTCTTCTTTAAAACAGGAATTCAGTCAGGTCTCTCTTGCTTTACAGATGCTGATTATGTGGGCTCTAAAAGTTAGAGACATTCTACTTCTGGGTTGTGCACTTTTCGTGGTGATCATCTTATATCATGGAAAAGCAAGAAACAGTCTGTTGTTTCACGTTCTTCCGCTGAAGCCAAGTATCGTGCCATGGCTCAGGGAACTTGTGAGCTACTTTGGCTTCGTTCTCTCCTTAAGGAAGTGGGGTTTCCTGCGAAGGACTCATCCTCCTTATTTTATGACAATAGGTCTGCAATTATGTTATCATGTGACTCGGTCCGTCATGAGAGAACAAAGCACATTGAGGTTGATATTCACTTTATTGGTGAGAAGGTTCGGTTAGGGGTCATCATCCCACATTTTGTGTGTTCACGTGAACAAACTGCCGATATGTTCACTAAGTTTGTCGTACCAGGTCTTCTTCAGTCATCTCTTCGCAAGCTAGGCTAGTCATTATCTTCACCACTGCTTGAGGGGAAGTGTTGGAATTAGGAAGATTTTATTCCTTGTTTAATGTTCGATTTATGGGTCATGTAGACCAGTTTGATTTGTTTTTATTCTCACTTTAATTCTCTTTCCTTTTCTTACATTCCTAGCTTGTATATATAGGGATACATGTTAGGTGAATAATATATCTCTTTCTCATAATTCTTTTCATATATATATATATATATGTAAATATGTATATAATGAAGAAGGAACAATAGTAGTAGAAGAAAACTGGGGGATTGGAAAGGGTAATTTTGGCATTAAACATTTTTTCAAATGAGGCGAACAAAAATCTGCCAGTCAAATAGAAGAAGTTTTTAGGGTAAAGAATTTCTTATTAGTTACCCAATATTGATACACAATATATACATGAGTAATGAGACGGAAAAAGGAAATAAAGAGAAAAGGAAATAAATCAAATAAAAGATTACAAGGAAAGAAATCAAGAAAATAAAATCATAAGCAATCTTAAGAAATATAACTAAATATTCCAACAAACTAACGGAAGTTTAACGGAAGGGAGGAATGATACTTACAATCTCTAACAAGGGAGGTAAGTGTGATATTTGAAAGGTCAGGGGTGGCGAGTGTGATCGAGTCATACCTGAAGGGAAGTAGGTGATATCTACCCTTTTGTTAATTATGTTATTTTGCACAAGTATGGCTAGTTAACGAAGTTTGAGGCTAATTAACTCATCTGAGCTATGAGTGGCCACCTGAGGTTTTACAAAATGCTTGGCAAGTGTTTGAGTCCTGATATCAGGCATTAAACTGACTACTGTTGCTAGGAAATGAAACATTTTTGAAGTGTTGTAAACATTTTAGTATCTGAACGTATGTCTATCAGTCGGCACACTGATAGCTACGTAGCCTAGGTAGCTCCTATTGCACAGGAAAATTAAAATTAAATACATAGCATACTTATATTTGACAAATTTGATCTGAAATCTGATGCAGATGAAAGGCATGACCGTTGCAATGGTTGGAGACGGGATAAATGACTCGCCGGCCTTAGTTGCAGCTGATGTTGGCATGGCAATTGGTGCGGGCACTGATGTAGCTATTGAAGCAGCAGACATAGTTCTCATCAAGAGCAACTTGGAAGATGTAATCACAGCCATCGATCTCTCTAGAAAGACAATTTCCAGAATCCGGCTTAACTATGTGTGGGCCCTCGGGTACAACATTCTTGGCATGCCAATTGCTGCTGGAGTTTTGTTTCCCTTTACTGGAATTCGTTTGCCGCCTTGGCTTGCTGGTGCTTGCATGGCTGCTTCATCCATTAGCGTGGTATGTTCTTCACTACTTTTGCAGTCTTACAAGAAGCCGTTAGAAGTTCAAGATGCTAAAGTGCCAGTTCACTCTGCCAAAGTGAGATGAGAATTTGCATTTTGACTGGTACTTCCCTTGTAGTTATGGGGTTCTTTTTCTCACATTGGGTGATACATGCATTTGATCACTAATATGGTGGCTATTTACGAATTGGTCACTAATATTTACATTTTAGTCAGCTACTTCCCTCAAATTTAGGATTTATATATTGTAATATGTATAATTACTATTCACTTCAAAAAAAGTGGTTAATATTTACATTTTGGTCAACTTGTTTTCTCAAATTTAGGATTAATATATATTGTAATGTATAATTACATTTCCGTCAAGATTTTGTGGCATATTTATCATTCACTTCAACAAAAAATTAATAATAATGGCTAATAACGTATTGGTCTGCATTGTCCTGAAATTTAGGATTAATATATTGTGGGTTTTTGTTTACATATATTGTGGCTTCTCCCTTTTCCCTTTTTACCTTTTATTTTAAAACTAAATTTTATAGTACACACATGGCTATAAATTTAATTTATACACATGCTTGTAATTCTTTTTTTATTAGACACACATATCTAATATGTGTCATTTATCGTATCAAAACTACAGTCCATTATAGAACTTTGAATATATGGAGATTAATTAACTCAAAAAAATATGAAATACATTTTTGCTTTGTAATTCTAGAATTATAAATCTCATACTAAATTGAATACTATTCAAATCTTATACTCAAATGCATAGAAATAATGAACTTATACCCTTCTTAAAAGGATAGTTAATATCAGTATGACTATTGAGATGTACATACCAAATGAAGGTTTTACTTATTTTCACACATGGATATAAATTCAATTTTATTACACATATCATCGACTGTTTCAGAAATATTGTTTATTAAGGAACTTTGAATATATGGAGACAAAAATAAGTCATAAAAAAATTATAGTGCTTTCTTCAAAGGAAATGAATCTAATTTGAGAGAATATAATGTTTTTCATTTGTTTATTAAATTTTTATACCATTGATATCAAAATTGAAATTGGGAAAAAAAGAAAACACAGAAGTTAACAAGAGGGGATTAGCATGTGCAATGCACGTGCTGGTACCCTAGTACATATATATATATATATATATATCAATAATGCTGCAGCAACCGACTTGCACCGATGATTTGTACCAAAATCGGGGGGGACCACCACTTGAATTATTTGAAGCTGAGATGGGTTGGATCCGTTTTGATTTTTAAACCCAAATGAAAATGTACATTTTTCTCTCCAAAAAACCAAATCGTAGGAACCCCATCTCAATGAGGGTGATTTTCTTGGCCACCATTTTTCCCAAATCCTAGGTTCGAATCTCTCTCTCTCTCTCTCTCTCTCTCTCTCTCTCTCTTTCTCTCTCTCTCTCTCTTAAAATCTTGACACTTTCTCTCTTCTCATGCTTAGGACGCCGCCCGCCTCCCACCCACTCGCCGCCGTCGCCGAGGGTTCGATTTTGCCCCCTACTATATAGAATCATCAACAACAGCCCTCCTCCATCTGGGTCTTGAACCCTCTATTCTTAAATCAATCCCAGAAGTGATTTTTGATCCCAAAGAGTTTGAAGAAGAATTGGAATGCCCTGTTTGTCTCTGTGAAATTTCAGAGGGTAAAAAAGCTTGGTTTCTTCCAAAGTGTAACCATGGCTTCCATGTTGAGTGTATTGACATGTGGCATCAATCTCACACTACATGTCCACTCTGTAGAAACCAAATTGTGCCCCAATCTCTCGAAATTGTTCTTCAATCACCAATGGAATCAAACTCATCTGTAAATGGGTTTTCTATAGAGTCCCCAAATTACCCAACAAATGTGTTGTTTTGGGGTAATCAGATTCAGCTTAGTACATTAGAGGCGTGTTTGGAAGATGCTGATAAAATACGCACACATACATACGAGTCGAGTTTAGGTCACTTACCTAGCGGAGTAACCCTGACAAGCGGGGGTATTTGTAAAATACAACCGCGCTAAAAACAAAGAAATACACCAATTTAGTCTACAACGCCCTTGCAAATCTGCAATTTGGATTACAATGCCAGCTTTTACATAATATGATTAATCTATGATAAGTTGTATTGTTTTAGCTATAATTTGTGCAGATCACTATTTGCTGTGTGAAGAAATGAATAAGCAGGATAAAAGGGATGCTTGATTTTAAGGAAGACAATCTATTATATATATATAAAAAGCAAAGCCAAAACTCTTCTCTAAGCTATGCCAAGTGGCACCCCTTTCCTTCCTTCAAATTTCCTATGTGGCACAATTATATATAGCTCCACGTGGCATGTCATCTTTCTTTCTTTTTTCTTACTTCGCATGTTCCTTTTTTCTTCTTTGTTCTTTCTTTCCATGCAACATTAATATTTGTTTTAAAGTGACACATGGACAGCCCCCTGTAAAGACTGAAGGCCAAGAGACAGACTGCTATGTGAATTGTGAAAGTCATTTCGGGTAAAATGGACTGAAGAGTTCATGCTGAACATTGCCTTGCACACCTTAAGTTATTAGCTTGAGAAGCCCATCAGTCCCACGCTATGATGATGAGCTGATGCCATGTGTGGCCGTGCTATTTGATTCAAACGTCTCTCTTTTTCTCAATGTATATTGAAAGTTGAAAGGTTTCTCTATCCTAAATGCACAACATTTTCCTTTGGAAGGAAGACTATTAAATGTATAATTGGAATATACATTTGTTATCTCACTCTTATTTTTCATCTTGCAGAGTTTTCTCTTTCTTTCTTTTTCACCTTCCTCAAATAAGACGCTAGAAAATCTGAGAGTTGGTTATGGTGGCCAAATGACTACCGCACTGTTTCAATCAAAACTTGATATGTTTGGATGCTTTTATAGATACAATATCAATTACTTTATTTTGTTATCTGGAATTTGATAATTATGCTTGAATTGTATAATTTTTTTAGTGCAATAACAAATTTTATTGTTGTGGTAGTATGACAATTTTTCCTTTTTTTTTTTTTTTTTTTTTGTGTGTGTTAGTACCCTATGGAGAAAACAGTACTAATCCTCTATTTGGTTATATTTTGGCACAGATTCCTACTTCATGAACAATTAAACTTCATAGATGAAGATGATGTGATCATCAGGAGGGTCTTTGGCAGTGAGGATGTCACAAGGGTTGACGAACTTATACATGAACCGTGATGGGATCGTTCTATCCTTTTAATCTCCAATTTTCTATTATAGAATTATACTATTTGTGTAATATTCTGATGCATGTCAACAGCTCAATATGAATTGGTTTTCCTTTCCTTTGATCATATTCATTTTTTTTCTTTTTTTTTTTCTTAATTAATTCCAGCTATCGAAGGGATTAAGTGTAATTTGTTTTTTGCATTTTTTTAAAAAATATGTATAGGTCTCAACTTGCCTTGGTCCTTCAATCTAGACTAAAATTCTATATTTCCTTGACTTTTACATCAAAATTCAATTATGGTTACAAATTCATTTCTTTAATGCAAATGAGTTTAATTTACAACCATTTTACTTGCATATTAATACTATAAATTCTAAGAATGATATTTATCTAAGAACTACTCAAAATTCAAGTAATCGGATAATAATAATTACCTAAATTCTGAGTAATAATCATTTAAACAGCGTGATTTGCCACATAACACTAAATACTTTAAAACAACCCCCCAAATTAAGATTAAAATAATGTTATGCTTCCCAAATTTAAATGCCAAATTTGTATCTCAAATATTTTACCTATTGTACCACATCGGTGGTACAACATACCTAAAACTATTCAGTACCAATATTCATGCCCTTCCCAGAACTTCTGTATTTATATCATATATATACATCTGTATATATGTATATTACGTTGAAAAAAAATAGTTATAACATTTTAGGTGTCGTTCTTGAAAAAACCATGGAAGCACCAAAAGCTAAACCTTATTTCCATTCAGAGTAATTTTATGTTTCTCAATTTTGGTTTTAAAATTCGTACGCAATTGTACCACATGTAGTTCTATGTGATTTTACCAATCTTTGTCAAAACATATGGTATCGATAAGGTACAACCCGTGCATAGCACGGGCTATCGACTAGTTCAAACATGAAAAGTGAGGCTCAAGCGATCGAATATCCCTCAAGCAATCGAGAGTTCGATCGATCGAAGAGAGTTAAAGCGCTCGAAGATTCCAGAAGTTCAATCGATCGAGTGATGTTCGATCGATCTAACTTGGCTTTTACCAAAACTTATGCGCGTGCAGCAGAGACAGAGTTTTTAACCTTAGCTTTAGGTTTATGTATAAATACTCGTTTTATTTACATCCAAGGGGATGCCCACTTCAGTTTTTATCAGTTTACATAGAGAGAAGAGAGTTTATTCTTGATTTTTGTAGGTTTGAAGCTTTGGATATAGCTTTTGGGATTGATTTCTATAGTTTAATATAAGTTCTTCTATTCCAAGTTCTGCAATCTCAGTTTATTTACATTCTAGTGCTTAAAATCGTAGTTTAATCTGTTAGAATTGATAGTTATCGTAGTAGTAGTTTTAAATCACTTGGTTCTCATTGATTTTATGCTAAAATCACAACCAAACATGCCTTTAATGAACTTTCACGTTAAAAACGAATCTGTGACATTCCAGACCATGTCTGAGTAGTTCCCAGGTTGGGAGATCAGGATAAAATAGTGATCTCCAGCCTCTGG
This sequence comes from Hydrangea macrophylla, assembly GCA_033977485.1. NCBI lineage: Eukaryota > Viridiplantae > Streptophyta > Magnoliopsida > Cornales > Hydrangeaceae > Hydrangea > Hydrangea macrophylla. The sequence goes on from CM066992.1 coordinate 22,799,264, forward strand.
CATGCAGCAGTATAAAACCTGCACTCGATCGATCGAAGTAGTTCGATCGATCGAAGTAGTTCGATCGATCGAAGCAGTCACATAGTCAAGCGATCGAAGACATTTCGATCGATCGAGAGATGATGATATTCGATCGATCGAAAGCGCATCGATCCATCGAACCTTCAGATTCTTGAGTAGTCCTTTTGCAGTATTCCAAAACTTTCTGCTTTTGAGATTTGTTATCAAACTGTCCCCAAATGCTCAGTTTGTCATAACAGTTTCATTACTTTAAGCCTTAAGGCATTTTTCTTCAATAACTTTTGCAAAACCATTTAGAATGCTGACACCATTTAGAATGCGAGATTTAACTATTGTTTTAAACCACCTTCATGTGTTTTGGAAACAAATGTGATGATGTAGTCCTGGCTATGAATGGACTATTGATTCTCTATCTTTAGAAAATACGGAATACTGTAGATAGACACACTCCTTAGAGCTTAAATGTAACTGCATGGTAGATGGCATGATCTCTGCGGATTCGTGTGATCCCAACATTCCCTTTATATAAAGAAAACCGCTTTTACAACATTGCTTTAGTTAATTAGTTAATCATTAGTTTACTTTAATTGCTCTAGTAGTTATAGTCTGTAGAACTTCGTGTTCTACACTTTGCTTTAAATCTTGAATTTTTCTTTTCCTTTAGAGTTTAATCTAAGTTTTTAGTTTAACACCTTCCCTGTGGGATCGACCTGGTCTTACCAGATTACTACTTGCACGTCTACCTACACTTGGGTATAGCACATAAGCACACACAACTTTTTATTCGTGCAAAGTTTTTGGCACCGTTGCCGGGGAAGGCGACGATTTAATACCCAGATTACCTCAATCTACCTTTATCTATTTCTGTTTTCTTTTTTTTTTTTTTAGGTATTTAGATTGAAATTTCCTTAGGAATCTTTCCCTTTCATGTCCGACAATTCCATTGAAGGAATTTTTGGAAATCCATTTTACTTTGCCGATTCCTCTAATTTTATTAATCCGGTAGCCACACCTACTGATTCAATGGCCGATAATCAAAGTGAAAATGGTGAGAATGTGGTTGTACCAATTGATGATTCGCTTCGTCCTTTGTGCAATCTCATGACACCCGAACACGCACCTATACCTTCTTGTGTTCTCATTCTACTCCATGCAGACGAATTTTAATTTCGTAATGGAATGATTCAACTCCTTCCAACCTTCCATGGAATGGAGAGCGAGAAGGCATATCTACATGTTAAGGACTTTGAGGTTGTTTGTAAAACATTGACACAAAATTGTCCCGTAGATGTGACACGCCTAATGCTATTTCCCTTTACCTTGAAGGATAAAGAAAAAGCGTGGCTACTCACCTTAAAGTCGAATTCAATCTACACCTGGCATGCGATGAACACTGCATTCTTAAAGAAATTCTTTCCACCTTGCATGACCACCGAGCTTAAACGACAAATAAACTCTTATAAACAAAAGAACAATGAAACCTTCATCCAAACTTGGGAGCGTTTCAAGGATTTGCTTCTCTCATGCCCACATCATGGGTACGAGAAATAGCGAACCATAAGCTACTTTTACGAAGGGTTAAATGGTGAAACTAAAAAGTTGGTCGAAACCATGAGCTCAGGTCCGTTTCTTCGCAAAAACACTGAAGAGGCTGAAGCTCACTTCGAGTGGCTAGCTGAACATGCTCATGAATGGTCGAATACTGAAGATGTCTCACGCTCACAGATATCCTGTGTAGAGGAGAAAACTCTGTACCAATTAAAAAGTGAGGATCATCTGATGAACAAATATGAAGGACTAGTTAAGAAAGTAGAGGAGTTAGGGATGATGAAAGAAGAAAGTTCTAGGCAGGCTTTACCTGAAGAACTGTGTGGCACATGCAACATGTTGGGACATACCACTCAATACTGTCCCAATGTGCCGTACTTTCAAGAACAAGTCCCCTATGAAAATTAATGCCATGCAAGGGTATAGGGGGGCGGGGAATTCCTATAACAATCATAATTCGCAAAATAATAACAATCGATGGAATCACCCTGATTTTGATTGGAAAAACGATGCTGGGACCCAAAATCAATACCATCAACAACAACACTATAATAACAATAACCAATATCAAGGGCAATACAATAGTCAGTCCCAGCCATTTAATCAAAATAGATCAAATAACTACAACCAAGCTCAACCCTCTAACAGCCAGTAATCAAATGTATACGTGCCACCTCACAAAAAGGTGCAAGAGGATGATCCACTCTCTAATGCGAATTTAACACAACAGTTAATTCAGATGATGAGTAAAATGTCCGCCACATTAGAATGAATGGATGCACGACAAGAGGGACCGAGTGGAACGTTTCCTGCCCAACCACTTCAAACCCAAAGGGATTCAACAATGGTCCCAATAATCAAGAGCATGCTAAAGCCGTGACTACTCTGAGAAGCGGCAAGTTATAGGGCAAAACATGCCTCGTTCTACTCCCGAGGAGTATGAAGAGGACGAAGTGGTAACTAAAAACAAATCCTCCACTCAAGAAGAGGAGCAATTCAATAATAATGAATCATTAGATGCAAAAGATGAAGCTCCTAAAGAAGCAGAAGAAGTTGAGAGAAGGCCCGGAAAAATGCCCTTTCCCCGCGCCTTACCCTCAAAGGCTTAAGAAACCCAAAAATGAGGCAAAGAATCAGGGGTTCTTGGAGTTGTTTAAACAAGTCAAAAATAAATCTTCCACTCCTTGATGCAATCAAACAAGTGTCGGCCTACACTAAGTACCTTAAAGACTTATGTACGGTCAAAAGGAGGCAAAGTGTGAAGAAACACGCGTATGTCGCTTGCCAAGCAAGTGCAATCATCCAAAATGAATTGCTTCCGAAACTCAAAGACCCCGGTACTCCAACTGTCTCGTGCCAAATTGGAAATCAAAGGATAGGCAAAACACACTCCTTGATCTAGGAGCAAGCGTAAACCTGCTGCCATACTTAGTTTACAAACAACTAGGGTTGGGTGAACTCAAACCTACCCGAGTTGCACTACAACTGGTAGATAGGTCAGTCAAATATCCTAGAGGAATACTAGAGGAGGTTCTCGTACAAATAGACTCCTTTGTCTTCTCGGTCGATTTTGTAATTTGGACACCGAACCTGTGTCTAATTCATGTTCACAAAACCCGGTGATTTTTGGACGTCCATTCCTTAATACAATAGATGCCACAATAAAAATAAGAAGTGGTATAATGACCATCATATTTGGGAACATGACTCTAAATGTCAAGATTTTTTCAAATCCCCGACATGAAGAATACGAGGACGAGGAAGAAATCAATTACATCGAAACGGTCATTGAAGATGAGGCTGATTTTGTAGATTACAAAGATCCCTTGGAGGTAGTTATGTCACAATTCGACGCTATCTATCAACCTAATGATTCTACCCCATTGGATGCTGTTTTAAATCACACTTGCCTCATGATGGAAACGAAAGAGGAGGATAGAGCTGAATGTATGTGGGTAACACCATATGAACCACTACCTACAAAAATAAATTTAGTTATGCCCTCCAATTTTCAGTTCCCCGATTTGGAGTTAAAGGAGCTTCCAAACGAGCTCAAATACGCCTACCTAGGGACCGAAAAGACTTATCCTGTCATAATTTCATCTACATTAAATCCTAAACAAGAGGGTAAGTTAATCCAACTATTGAAAGAACATAAGGGAGCATTAGGATGGACTATTGCCGACCTCAAAGGCATAAGCCCGTCTGTGTGCACTCATAAAATATACTTGGAGGAAGACGCTAAACCTTCACGACAAATGCAAAGGCGTCTGAATCCCAACATGCAAGAATTCGTCAAAAAGGAAGTTTTAAAACTACTTGATGTTGGGATCATATATCCTATATTTGATAGCCCTTAGGTTAGTCACCCAAGTAGTGCCAAAGAAGGTAGGCATAACGGTCATTCCTAATAAAGATGGCGAATTGGTACTGACACGCGTCCCCACCGGATGACAGATGTGTACTGATTACCGAAAATTGAATACTGTGACCTGGAAAGGCCACTTTCCATTACCATTTATGGATCAAATGCTAGAACAAGTGGCGGGTCATAAATATTATTGCTTTTTGGACGGATATAGTGGCTATATAACCAAATTGAAATCGCTCTTGAAGATCAGGAGAAAACGACTTTCACGTGTCTGTTCGGTACATTCGCTTACCGTCGTATGCCCTTCGATTTATGCAACGCACCTGCTACCTTTCAGCGATGCATGTTGAGCATATTCAGTGATATGACCGAACAAATACTCGAGGTTTTCATGGACAACTTCTCGATGTTTGGCCATAGTTTTGACAACTGTTTGGAAAACCTTGGAAAAGTGTTAGCAAGATGCGAGGACAAACACCTAGTACTAAACTGGGAAAAGTGTCACTTCATGGTGACCAAGGGAATTGTCCTCGGCCACATTATTTTTTATAAAGGTATCCAAGTTGATAAAGCGAAAATCGATATAATCTTGAACCTACCTGTCCCCTGTACAATCAAAGACATCTGCTCTTTTCTGGGACACGCGGGATTTTATCATCACTTTATCCAAAATTTTAGTGCGATTTCCCTACCACTGTGTCAACTCTTAGTCAAAGACGCACCTTTCGAGTGGTCGGACAATTGTCAAACAGCTTTTGACGCACTAAAGGAACACCTTACCTCCGCACCGATAATATAGGCACCCGACTGGAGTTTGCCATTCGAACTAATGTGCGATGCTAGCGACTATGTCATTGGTGCAGTCTTAGGATAGAGGAAGGATAATAAGCCTTATGTAATCTACTATGCCAGTCGAACACTTAACGAAGCTCAAATGAACTATACGACTACCGAAAAGGAGTTACTGGCAATAGTTTTCACTCTAGATAAATTCAGGTCATATCTGATAGGGTCCCCAATCATCTGTTTTACAGACCACTCGGCCCTCAAGTACCTATTATCTAAGAAGGACGCGAAGCAAAGGCTTATCCGTTGGATACTCCTACTCCAAGAATTCGATATCACAATCAAGGATAAAAAGGGAGTAGAGAATGTGGTTGCTGACCATTTATCTCGGTTAACGTTTACTGACAACACTGAACCCGTTCCAATTAAAGATGAATTCCCAGATGAGCAACTGATGACTATTTCTAGTTTACCCTGGTATGCGGATATAGTAAATTATCTTGTTACAGGAGAGACCCCGAGTCATTGGTCAAATCAGGACAAGAAATGGTTCTTTTCGTTCGCACGTCACTTCTTTTTTGATGACCCATGCTTATTTGTGCTGATCAGGTCATCAGACGTTGCATCCCGAACGAGGACATAACTGTAATTTTAGCCTCTTGTCATTTTGAAGCCTGCGGTGGCCATTTTTCTTGGCAAAAGACCACACAAAAAGTCCTACACAGCGGATTCTATTGGCCCACCGTGTTTAAGGATGCGTATTCTTTTTGCAAATCGTGCCAACGCTGTCAAAAGCTAGGTACAATTTCAAAAAGGAACTCTATGCCCTTAGCTCCCATTATCACAATTAAAATATTCGATTGTTGGGGCATAGACTTCATGGGCCCATTTCCGAAATCAAACAATAGTGAATACATACTCTTAGCTGTGGAGTACGTATCAAAATGGGTAGAAGCGATACCGACAAGACGCAATGACCACAAAATAGTAATGTCCTTTCTTAAGGAACATATTCTTTTGCGTTTCGGAACCCCGAAAGCACTAATAAGTGACCAAGGCAAGCATTTTTGCAACAGGCCTTTGGAGTCACTTCTCAAGAAATATGGGGTCATCCACAAGATTGCTCTAGCCCACCACCCGCAGACTAACGGGCAGGCGGAGTTGGGTAACCGAGAAATCAAGCATACACTAGAAAAGACGGTTAGTTTCAACAGAAAGTACTGGGCATATAAACTGACCGATGCTCTATGGGCCTACCGTACTGCTTATAAGACAAACCTGGGGATGTCCCCATACAGGCTAGTGTACAAAAAAGCATGTCATCTCCCTGTCGAAATTGAGCATAGAGCATATTGGGCAACACGCTCATTGAACTTTGACATTAAAGAGGGAGGTCATCTCCAGAAACTCCAGTTGGCTGAACTGGAAGAAATACGTCGAGATGGATATGACAATGCTAAATTACATAAGAAAGGTTGAAGGCTCGCCACAATAGAACAATCTTTCGAAAATCATTCGAGCTGGGGCAGAAAGTCTTACTGTACGACTCTCGCCTCCACCTTTTCCAGGTAAGCTCCAATCCCGGTGGACAGGTCCATTCATTGTTAAATCTGTTTCTCCACATGGGGCCATTGAGCTCATAAATCCCAAGAACGATGATTATTTCAAGGTTAATGGCCAAAGGTTAAAACCGTTCTTGGAGAACTTCCTACCAGAAGCTGAGCACATCACACTAAAAGTGTTCACATATTGTGGTTGTATTCTTTCCTTTACTGTACTTTGTTTTGTTTCATTTATTTCTGTCTTGTTTTGAGTATGACTTTGATTCTAATATGCTATTCCATGTTATCTCTCCTCTGCAGGCTAAAAAAAAAAATGAGGGATGACGATGTCCATTCAATCGGGTCATGTGCTGATTTAGAATATCCTAACCCTCCATTGACTACCGAGGAGATTTCATTCTGCCTCTCTCCTTATCAAGGGCCCGGAGCGGACGATGTAATTGAATTGACCCAAGGGTACATCCCTTACAATCCTACACTCCTCCACATTAACCCCTTCGAGCATATGAACTTCCCTGAAGAGGAAGGCGAACCAGAGAGGTATTTTGTTGGAGAGCCCTCTTGGCACAATGGGAGAACGACTCAATGTGGGAACCATGGGATGAAGAAGATTTACAGGATGTGGTGCCAGAACGCAATAATACTATCTTTACGTGTGTTGATGACTTCCTTGTCCTCAAATTGGTTCCGTACATTTATGTGCACATGAGTTATTTGTTGTTCCGGCTTCAATGCCCTCTACCTACTCATGTACATGGTTATATCACGCCAATAGTGAGGTTAATTCCTTGTCACACTTCATTTTCTTTTTGTTTTTTTTTGTGTTTATTCCTCTCTGTTGGTTCTTTCTTTTGTTTTATTTAATTATTTCCTTTTTGGTTTTCTTTTGTTCTTCCTTTGTCGGGATTTTCACTATGAATCCAATGTTACAGTCGTTGTTCCTTCCGCATCAATTGTTCTATGGATTTGGACCATACATAGGGTCCCCGGGTACTCCGCTGCAAGAGGAAAGTTCGTTGAGAAATTACACTCCATTATCTTTATCTCCATCCGGATCACCTCTTGCTTGTGCAATCAATTCCTCAGAGATTTCAGACTCACTCGATGATATCCTTGCTGCTTTCCGACTGTTCTGGGAAAGGGAATCATCAAGTTTGGAATCTACACTCGAAGATGTGGCGAAGAAAGAAGCAATTATGGAAGATAGAATATTCATGTTTGAAAATTAGTGCTCCACTTCAATTGTGTTTTGTCATTTGGTCTTTCTATTATCATTTGAAGTGTAATGCTGGACAAAGGATTGTTAATTTTACTTTTAATTTTTAGTTTTTCGTTATTAATAAGGTCTTAACTACCATGGTTGCGGGCAACAATTTTGCAAAGAGGATGCTATTACAAAGTTAAATTTATAAATTTGCAATTTTATATTACTTTGTTGATGATGATTTCTGGCCTACATGTCTTGTGAATGAACTGTTTTTATCATTTTCCTGTATGTCCATAACAATCTTGGTTAGTTGCGGGTGCATAGATTTTCCATTCACAAAGAGTTTTAGAATTTTCAGGTTCGATCGATCGAAAACGTCCAATCCTCAAGCGCTTGAACAATACTCAATCGATCGAGAGTGTTCGATCGCTCGAGACTTGTATTTAAACGAAGCATCCATCGTACATTTCTTCGATCTCTTCCTTTCCCACACCATCGAGCGCTTCAAGACAGAGAGTGGGAGATAGCTGGGCGATTTTTGTTTCCCCTCTTTCCATTTCCATCATTTGCGAGTCGCCCCTGATCGTCACCAACTATCACCATCATCATCTCGTCCTCTCCTCTGCGGGTACCGAGGTAAGAATCCTCTAAACCCCCTATTCCATTTTTTGTTAAAACCTCAAGGGGGTGCTCCCCATTGGTCCTAAGACCTAATCTTTATCTTAGAAATCTTAGGATTCTTATTGTTTTATTTTGTTTGTGTTTTTGTCGCTTTTCTGCGCATCTCGCTATGCTCGATCGATCCAGCTGGTTTTGAGCGATCTAAGGCAGGAATTTTTTGATCGATTAAGATGGTTTCGAGCGATCGAAGGTAACAATTTTTTCGATCGATCGAAAACTGTTCGATCAATCGAATTGATGCAGAGGCAGTTTCTTCTTTGGTCTTCTACTTTTGTTTTCTTTAATCTTTTCTTCTCATTTTCAATTTCAGGTTATTCCAAATGAATCCTATTACGGGGTATCATAAATCCAAACCCCTTGACCTCACAATACCTAATCCGGTACCTGATCACGGGTTTCAGAATGACGAAGAACGGGTTTGGTTCAACTGATACTTTCAAGCGCCGAAGGTGATGTTAGAGCGGCCACTTGAAGCTGTGTGGTTTTCTGCCCCATGGTTTCTTGCACGGATCAGTGCCATGCCGAGCTGGTTTGAGATATTGACGCAGTCTAAGAAAATCAACATCAATTGGGTGCGGGAGGCATGTGCGACCATGATTAAGGATCCTGCGGCCCCATTCACATACAGATCTTTCTTCCGAGGTTGTGAGATCATATTCAGCCCAGCTACCTTGGCCAGTGCTTTGGGTGTACCGGAGACCCCCGACCACTTTTACCCAAACATACCCGATACACCAGAGACTCTGCCCTCTGTCATTATCCGTGAAGTTACCGGCGGTGCGATTCAGATCTGGAATGACATCTCCCTGATTGAGGATCGATTTCTGACTGAGCAGTATCATCTGCTCCACCTGGCGCTTGCCAATTGCATTTTGATGACTTCATAGGTGGCGCCGTGGTATGCTCGGGTTGTGTATGTCATTGGGATGGGGCTGCGTGTCTGCCTACCTCGACTCTATATCGACTTCCTTATCCAGCCCAAGCGGTACATTGCCGCCAAGCGTCATATAAAGGGCGCTTGGCCCATCCATCGGGTGATTGAACAGGCTGGATTGCTCCCATTGGCCACAGACACGATTTTACAGGCTTCGAGTCACTTTAGAGAGACAGCAGTGCGCCATTCTGATGCGCAGAAAAAGAGAAAGTTGAAAGGTAAGGCGAAGATCGGGGAAAAGAGGAAGAGATGGGGAGGCACCGACACAGAGGGTGCAAGTTCTGGGACGCCTACTAAGGCTGAGGAGCTAGATTCAGATGAGGAGGATCCTGTCGCTGCCGTATAGCAGTTTGAGCTGAGATAGAGGTCTCTAGCTTAGGCCCAGGGAGAGTCGTCTTCCGTATCCCTCCAGACTCTCCACTCATTGCTTATTGAGGAGAGGGAGGCTCAGATACGGCTCGAGGGCAAGATGGATCATATGACGACCTTACTAGAGGTGGATCAGTCTATTCACACCGCTTCACACCCACCTACTGCCCCTTCTGCACCACCCACCACCGGTCCATCTTCTTCTGTTCTGCCACCATCTTCTGATCCTGCAGCTACATCTACATCCACAGCTCCGCCTTCTATTTCTGTTACTCCACCTCCACTGCCTGTTGATCCCTATGCCCTATCATCATCATCTGCACCACTTTCAGTCGTGGCTGACCCATCATTTTCTACATCAGCTGCCCCAACTGTGAGTGACCCGACGATGGCTACTACTATTGCTAAGGGTGGAGATGAGGATGCTCCTGCTGCACCGATTATGATTTTATCTGATATTGGTGATGATTAGATTATGTCCATTAAGAGTGGGAGTTTTGTTGTATTTTGCTTATCTCTGTTCTCTCTCTTCTCTCATACTTTTCTTTTGGGTATGTGGATATTTTAGACTGAGATTATGATTGGATATTTCGATCACTGCTCAGATTTTATTGTTTTATCATCCCAGTGATCAGTTTTTTTTATTATGTATGGATCTCTTGTTCTTTCATTTCATATTTACTTTTTATTCATCTTGGCTGCTTGGAGTTTGTATGTCTTCTTTACAGATTGCTATGCTTGCGGTTATTGCTTTGCTGTATCAGGTGATATCTCTCTATTTTTTTTTTAAATCTACTTCTGGGGACATCGCAATTTTCAGTTAGGGGTGGGATGTAGATAGATAATCATCACCTGCACATGTGTATACTTAGCAATCTGGATAACTTTATTGCACATATCATACAATCTCAATTAAAAATATATATATATAAATAAAGAAATAAAATTTCTGAACTTTATTGGTATAACAACTTTGAATATTCGCTTCCATTTAGCTGTTATCAAGCAATGATACATTCATGTTAATCTCATCCTTTTATGGATTAAGTTCACACATTTTTCTAGTTCCACTAGGATGATTGCATTTGTTGACCTTTCATGTATCCAACATCCAATTGCAGTAGTTGGTAGCTATGTTGAAAACCTAATAATGAGTTAATACGACTACTGTGCTAAATGAACGAGTAGTAAAAACTATTTAACCCTTAGTGAGTTTTTGATCCAATCTTTATTTCTGAGGGAATTTTCACATAAACTTCGAATTGTCTTTCTTGATTATGCATACTACATTCGTTGCACTAGTCTTAGTTAATTTTTCAATGTTTGCTGCTTATTAGAGGAGAACGTTCAAGATCTACCAACTAAAACTCAATAAGCATTGAAGTGTTAAAGCTAAGAAATTAAGAAAATGAATTGAGCCATCGTCATCCATTTCCTACCACTATCCATATCCCTTTACCTATAGAAACCATTCTATTTCAAAAACCCCACACTGACTTAATAATGTCTGATCCATTATGGAATATAAACTCCTAATCCTTCACCTTGACTCTAAATCACCTCATTACGCATCCAATAATAGAAAACTGTCAAAGTTGTGATTGGAGGAGAGTAGTTGTGGGAAGTTTAAAAAAAAAATTGGTTGGAGAGGTGAAAAGAATAAAATGAGATGACAATCACCATCACACGCTAAGACGCGCAATCTTTCCATCCATCATCTGTATCATCTACAATAAAGCCCAAAATTCTAAAGTCTTAATGATTCTTAAATGACTTAGTTTGAACACGAACGTATAAGTTGAGTTATCCATGTTAGTTCGCTCCTCTAGTAAGTAGCATCCTATTCATGAGACTATACACTCTAAATGTCCATCTTTTGTGAAGTCGAGTATGAAAGCATTTAGTATCTAGAAATTCACTCTAATCAAAGCTTTCATACCACGTGCGATCATTATTAAGCCAGTTTCTGTGAGACGTTTATTTTTGAATGTAAACCTACGTGAGAATTGAGCTGAAATTACTGGTTCTAGAGGTACGATAGTCCAAAACAACTCTAAATAAGGTTGGATGCATAGTTGTTAACGTCACACACACACGGATACATAATTGTGATGCATATGTTATATCTATCTTGGTGACATGAGGAGTATGTGGGTTTCTTTCATGGTTTTCTTGAGGTTAATATATTTTTGTAGAGCTAAGTTAACAGTTGAATGGACGAGAATATTTAAAAGTTTTTCTGTCTTTTTGAATTTAAAATTGAGAATTTTGTGGGTATATTCACTGTAAACCCTCACGAGACAACACTCGTCCACTAGGGGCAACCTAGGAGTTTAACGACTTGTTGCATTCGCTAAATGCAACCGCGATTCCTGCAAAAGTGAGTTAGGTAGTTTCTCTTTCTATTTAGATTAGTTACTTTGTTTTAGTTTAGTCGTTGTAGTAATAGTTTAACTTGCTTTTATTTTCGCTTTATTGCTAGGGATTAGTAATTCGCTAGTTAGGGGTTGTGACAAGCGGGGGTATTTGTAAAATACAACTGCGCTAAAATAAAGAAATACACCGATTTAGTCTACAACTCCCTTGCAAATTTGCAATTTGGATTACAATGCCAGCTTTTACATAATATGATTAATCTATGATATGTTGTATTGTTTTAGCTATAATTTGTGCAGATCACTATTTGCTGTGTGAAGAAATGAATAAGAAGGATAAAAGGGATGCTTGATTTTAAGGAAGACAATTCAAATATGAAAAGTGAGGCTCAAGCGATAGAATATCCCTCAAGCGATCGAGAGTTCGATCAATCGAAGAGAGTTAAAGCGCTCGAAGATTCCAGAAGTTCAATCGATCGAGTAATGTTCGATCGATCGAACATGGCTTTTATCAGAACTTACGCGCACGCAACAGAGACAGGGTTTTTAACCCTAGCTTTAGGTTTATGTATAAATACTCATTTTGTTTACGTCCAAGGGGACGCCCACTTCAGTTTTTATCAATTTACATGGAGAGAAGAGAGTTTATTCTTGATTTTTGTAGGTTTGAAGCTTTGGATATAGCTTTTGGGATTGATTTCTATAGTTTAATATAAGTTCTTCTATTCTAGGTTCTGCAATCTCAGTTTATTCACAATCTAATCGCTTAAAATCATAGTTTAATCTGTTAGGATTGATAGTTATCATAGTAGTAGTTTTAAATCACTTGGTTTTCATAGATTTCATGCTAAAATCACAACCAAACATGCCTTTAATGAACTTTCACGTTAAAAACGAATCTGTGTCACTCCAGACCATGTATGAGTAGTCCCCAGGTTGGGAGATCACGATGAAACAATGATCTCCAGCCTCTGCCATGCAGCAGTATAAAACCTGCACTCGATCGATCGAAGTAGTCACATAGTCAAGCGATCGAAGATATTTCGATTGATCAAGAGATGATGATATTCGATCGATCAAAAGCGCATCGATCCATCGAACCTTCAGATTCTTGAGTAGTCCTTTTGCAATATTCCAAGACTTTCTGCTTTTGAGATTTGTTATCAAACTGTCCCCAAATGCTCAGATTGTCAAAACAGTTTCATTACTTTAAGCCTTAAGGCATTTTTCTTCAATAACTTTTGCAAAACCATTTTGAATGCTAATACCATTTAGAATGCGAGACTTAACTATTGTTTTAAACCACCTTCATGTGTTTTGGAAACAAATGTGATGATATAGTCCTGGCTATGAACGGACTATTGATTCTCTATCTTTAGAAAATAAGGAATATTGTAGATAGGCACACTTCTTAGAGCTTAAATGTAAGCATGGTAGATGACATGATTGCTACGGATTCGTGTAATCCCATCATTCCCTATATATAAAGAACACTGTTTTTAAAACATTGCTTTAGTTAATTAGTTAATCATTAGTTTACTTTAATTGCTCTAGTAGTTATAGTCTCTAGAACTTCGTATTCTATACTTTGCTTTAAATCTTGATTTTTTTTCCTTTAGAGTTTAATTTAAGTTTTTAGTTTAACACCTTCCCTATGGGATCGACCTGGTCTTACCAGATTACTACTTGCACGTCTACCTACACTTGGGTATAGCACATAAGCGCACACAACTTTTTATTCGTGCCAAACCCAACGGATCGATTCAGCATTGTTACGAGCCTGACAATGAATCCCACGAACGGCTGCTCCTACTTTGCTTTCGTATGCTCTCTTTTGCTTCTTATCGGTCATAGAAGTCACTACTAGAATGATCTCCATTACATTCATGCGCTAAATCTCAAGGCTACAATGGTGACAACCTAAAGAGAGAAAACGTGAGTGAGAGGGGAGAGATAGAGGCCGGTTGCTTCTCTTGATGTGTAAGAGAGTGGCTTGTGTAACCCTAGTTGTGTGTATAATATACATATATATAGGCACACACACCTTTGAAAATCCTAGGTCTCCAATGGCCAAAGCCCATTGGACCTGGTCCAATGTATGTAAGTGTACCAATTACCCCACAATATTTCTTACATCTCTCACTCACCAATATAGGGCTTGTTACTAAAACAATCTCTCGAAATAGAACTTCTCATCTCTTTATACAGGGAAATAGAACGTGCGACCTTACAAAAAGAAAGTACAACGACAGGAGTATAATGCCAAGTCATCACCATAACCAGCAAGACACATCACTCAGAAGCTTCTCGTGTATGCCTTAAAAGGTTCAACCACATTGGACACAACATTCTCAAGTGCTACACCACCTCAATGTAATGTACTCATGATTCATCAGTAACAAAATACGATTTTTGCAGGCCTACTAATGAGTCACAAAATATAGTGTGTTATTGAATGGTCTTCCCTGAGCCCTCATGTCAATCTGACTAATTTGACCGCTTGCCTAGACACGCCCCATAGAATGGAATTATCTCTTCGTCCTAGGATAGCATGCTAAAGTAGCTGTCATCGACCGTCCTCTTCATGATATAGTCTCAAGTCGTGAACACAACCAGTTTATAGGATAGCCAATGTCTTGGTTATGCTTCGTGGCTCACACAGCAATGAAGAGGAATCCATTCACTACTCCACAGTCGATCGCAAAAGCACTGACAGTATGAATTGTATGCTATTGCATTCTTCCATAAAAATGGTCATGTCACTCTGTGTTTGAAAAAAAAAAGTAATGCTATACGAATCTTAGTCTAGACGTTACACAAAATGTCTAACCTGAGTTTCCCAGCACAATTGCCCCTCTAGGCGCCTGCCTGAAAAATCACATTCGACTGTAAACAGGCTATATAGAGTCGTGAGATCACTTTATATTTGACCAAACATAAAGGTCTCATCTTAGCTCCATCTACATCGACATATAGAAATAATAAGGTTTTATATCTAGCTCTCTGTTCTTACACTGGGTAGATATAAGTGTTCAAGCTCGCTTTCTTAGCGCTGTGGACATACATGTCCTAGCTAGTTATCTAAGCGCTATGAACACAAATGTCTTATCTTACTCGCCATCTAAGCGCCGGACACACATGTCCTAGTTTCCTATCTCGGAGCCAAGGTGAACCACCCGTGTGAGCAGGTCGATTCAAGCTCGGTGACATATTAGAAATGTGCACTCATTTAATTCATATAATAAATATATATGTATGGAAACTAACTAGTTTATTATTAACTAATAATAAAAACTTGAATAATAATGTCAATACCACAATAAAATGTCTAAGCACATCAAATCCCCAAGTGGAGATGTACCTCAAGACAACTTCCCTTTGTGGAAACTACATCTCAAATGTGATAAAAATGAATGTCCACATGCTAGAATGGTTTTTGAGATCTTTTGCATATGCTCAGTCTTATGTGCTATCACCATAGATGAGCACAACCTCATCACTATGAGGTAAAAAGCCTAGCCATTGCAAAGACTCTTCAACCAAGGCAACTTCTTAAACAGCTACAGAGCACACCATATATTATGCTTCCATCATGGGCAACATAAGACAGGACCAGGGTTGCTAGGGAAACAACTAATTAGACTAACTGCATAGTAGACATCTGACCGAGTACACAACATACAATACTTCAGATTCCCTATCACGGACGCATATAGCAAACTGGACATTTGTTTCCTCTTTTCATTATTCTTATGACATTGATCTAAGGTCAAGATGAGTCCCTTTAAAATTGGGATGTCAATGGGTTTTCAACTTTTTATGTGAAAACATTCAAGAACCCTTCAAGACAAATAGAGAAGCTTCTGAGAAACAATCTCTCACAATCTAAACTCCCAACACATAGTTAACATAACCCATGTCCTCAATCTGAAACTGAGAGGACAACCATTCTCAAGTGGCGACAATGGAACTCATCTCATTCCCAGCTAGAAGGATGTCATTAACATATAAAGAATTAGAATACTTTTCTTGAACCGTTTAATATACACACATTGTTCCACTTCCTAGACGATTGCTAGCTTGAGATAATAAATGGAACTTTTAAGATGGCATACTTTTGCGCTCATTGCCTTTGGTCATAAAACCAATGGGCTGATCCATATTGATCTCTTCATCTAGTTCTCCATTGAGAAAAATAGTTTCAACATTCATCTGAAAAAGTTCTAAAACTAAACGTGCGATAATTGCTAGGATACAAACTATCTAGGTAAAAAATATCGCCACAAGGTGCTTGTTAATTGAACCATCTGCCTTGCATTAGATGTTGAAAACACACTTGTCTTCAATAGCCTTACGCACAGGCGGAATATCAACTAACTCCCAGGCCTTATTCGCATCCATAGAGCTAGTCTCATATGGAATAGCAACTATCCACTCAGCTTCAGCAGTCGAAGAAAAATACTTCATCAAAAGAAGCATTCTCATCCTCATCCACTTGTACACATTTGCATACATGAACATGTCTCCCTCAATTTAAAACGGTGACATGGAGCTTTTCCTCATCACTTGTGGTATACTACCTGAGAATCTTGAGTGCTTAGTAGTGCACTCCCACTATCTGCTACACTCTCACTAGTGTTTAGCGGTGTACTCCCACTCGGCTGGAGACTAGTACCATTTTTAGCGATTACTGGATGTGGAATCTCAATCTCTCCACCCTCGCTTAAAGATGGTATGTTGTCTTCAACATTCTCTAACTCATAGAGGTCAAGATATCTCTTAGTATTACCAACCTGGGGAAGTCATTCTCAATATCGTGTGACACCATTTCTGTCATTCCTATATCCGTTTGTTCATTATACGTAACATAGCCTATCGAGCTATTAGAATACATTATAAAGATATTCTTCCAGTTCTTGGGTATAGTTTTTCACACTTATGCGAGGGTATAGTGAACTTAACCTCCTGAGCCCTACGGGCATAATTGCTCCTAAATGAGCTTTTCATCTTTCCATAGCTCATAAGGGGGTAGAGGAACTGATTGAGAAGAGGCACTCTAAGTATGTAGGCAACAATCAAGAGTACATCCTCCGAATAAAAACATTGTGGGTTTGACTTCCGCCATCATAGTCATTGCCATATCTAGGAGTGTCCTATTCCTTCTTTCTGCAACACTATATTGTTGCGAAGTTCCCGGAATAGGAAGTTGTCTGCGTTTCCCCCTTTTCTCACACAGTTCACTGAACTGATTAGATAAGTACTTACAATCCTCATATCACGCGGGATCATTTGTAAAAGTGAGAAAATGAGAGGCACCATGACGTGCCTTTACATCCATAGGTCCACAGATATCCGAGTGAACTAGCTCTAATGCTTGAGTAGCTATAACAGCCTCTCTAAAAGGCTTTTGGCAAACTTTTCCAACTAAGCAAGACTCACACATAGGTAGGTCAACCTTAGGGAGTGGGTCCGAAAAAAACCTTTTCAAGCTAATCAAGTCATCCTATCACATGCTATGCATTCAAGTCTAGTATGCCATATCTCAGAATAAATGATTAACGGAGGAAACTAGAATTTATCAAAATAATTCTTAAGTAGTTATCCCTAGATAACCATGTCCTAATAATACTACCACCCAAAAATATCCATCCTATTACCACCGAATTGAAAAGCTTCTTCGACTACGCTTTCCACTATGTTAGCCTTGGGCGAAACTTGCTAGTCCCACCCTGCCTCTTGGCAGGTTTCTCTTACCATTGTGTTTAGGCCCGCTAGCCTTGCACTCACTTCCACTTGTGGAAACTTTGGTCAAGAGTGTAGCTACGGTTCGCCTTACCTGTTGGCGCTCCATATTTAGCTCAACATGTCGGGAAATGTCAAAAATAAAAAATTTAACATTTCCTTTGTGATCATGATTTGTTTTCTGTGGACCCGCAAATCAGGCAAATAACTAATCATAGCCTGAAACTGTAGTTCGCCTATAAAGATGTTCCCAGTAATCTGATATCACAAATCATACCTGTCATCAACTTTAGATGTCCATTCATCGTGTACTTGGAACGTTTCCTTTTTCCCAAACTTCATAACTGGATGCTCTTTTTAGTAGTGAATGAGCCACTGAAAACAAATTCGAGCTAATCCCACAATTCTTTGGTTATTGGGTAGTACTTGTACTTTCCAACGAGATCATGATGCATGCTGCTTATCATAAAGCGCGTACTATGATCCTTCTCGAGCCAAGTTATAGGCTTTCAAGATTATAACTGTTAGCCTTAAGGTATTTTAAGACATATTTAATTATGTTTTGATGATGTCAAATATGCTATGATAATTACATGATTCATATTAATTCATTCTTTGTTATTATCATAGTCATTTTCATGCTCATATATAATCTCATGTATTAATATTGTATCAATGTTTTAACATCTTTGTGTGCATGAGATTCAATTGATGTAGATCAAGATTACAAGGAGCTCAACAAGGATCAAGCTTGAAGACTTGAAGACATTTCATCCTTGGTTGAAGTCTAGGACCACCATTGTAAGGCATCTTGATCTCACACTCTTAGGGGCTCAAACAAATGCTAAAAGTTAAAGTTTTGGAAACAAATTTTAAATAGGTCATCTTTAAATCAATGGCCCAACCAAATGGAAAATAATTAGATGTTTAATTTTATATGGTTGGAAAGGTATTTGAATCTAGTTTCCAAAACATCAAACGGATCAAAAATCCGAGTTTTGTAGAGGGAGTTATGGCCGTTTTAGTAGAGATGTGTCAGTCTGCCAAACAGGGAAGGGCAGTCGACTGGGCAGTCGACCGAACTGAGTAGAATGTTAACAGAACCCTCTGTAAA
This sequence comes from Hydrangea macrophylla, assembly GCA_033977485.1. Classification (NCBI taxonomy): domain Eukaryota; kingdom Viridiplantae; phylum Streptophyta; class Magnoliopsida; order Cornales; family Hydrangeaceae; genus Hydrangea; species Hydrangea macrophylla. The sequence goes on from CM066992.1 coordinate 22,817,974, forward strand.
CACATCTCAGTCGACTGCTTTAAGGGGCAGTCGACTGCTTCAAGGTTCAGTCGACTGAATCGACCTGAAAGCCACATAACGGCTAGTTTTTAAAGGGGCTTTTAATTACCATATGTGCCACCAACGGCTATATTCTTCTAAGGCCTATAAATACATGTTTTCCCAAGCTATTTGGGGTTGAGATTTTGATTGGAAAACATAGTCTTAATCACTCATCTCTTTGATCTTTAAACATTATTATTTGAGCCCTAGTTTGAGTGAAAAATCAATTTGCTCTAGATTTCAATTGTAATTCTTGAGAGAGCAAATTGTAGTGAGCTTTTATTTGTAATTTCTACTCACTAAGGAGTTATTGTGTGAGCTTCAAATTGTATTATCCACTCTAGAGAGAGAGAGTTCAATTTGTATTCAAATCAATTTGTAAAGGTTGAGGGTTAGTAACCCTTGTGTGCAAAGAAGAGGTGTTCTTCTTTGGGAGAGATTGAAGGCTCTTGTAAAGGTTTGGTGCACACCCGTAAGTGCTCCGGGATTAAAGGAATCCTCAAGAGGTGTTCTTGAGGGGTGGACGTAGGCCGCGGGGTGCGATTGCCGAACCACTTGAAAAATTGGTTTGTTTGTATCTCTTCCCTTAACTCTTTACATTATTGCTAGTGTTTGTGTTTAATTTGCATTTAAGTCTTTAAAAGGTTAATTTCCGCTAAAACCTTATTCACCCCCCCTCTAAGGTTTCCACTTTTGGGCCAACAATTGGTATCAGAGCCTCGGCTCTTTTATTTTCAAAAGTTTTTAAAAAATTTGAGTTAAGATCAAATGGAAACCGACTCTTCTTGTATTTATTATTGTGAGGGTCAATCGACATTAAGACCACCATGTTTTAATGGCTCAAACTATGCCTATTGGAAAAATAGAATGAGAATCTATATGATTTCTCAAGATTTTGATTTATGGCAAATCGTGGTCAAAGGGCCTCATCTACCTACAAAAATTGAAAATGGTTTTTCTATTCCAAAGATGGTAGATGAATATAATAATGCCGATAAGAAACTCATAAAAATAAATGCTATGGCAATGAATTTATTATATTGTGGTTTAGACCCAAATGAATACAATAGAATTTCATCTTGCGAATCCGCAAAAGAAATTTGGGATAAACTTGAAAATGCTTATGAGGGAACAAGCCAAGTTAAAAAGTCTAAAATCAATTTGCTTGTTCAAACTTATGAAATGTTTAAAATATTGCCATATGAATCTATTGGAGATATGTTTTCTCGTTTTACTATTCTTATTAATAACTTGAAAAACCTTGGTAAAGTTTATACTAATGAAGAAATGATTGAGAAAATGCTTAGGTCTTTACCAAAGGATTGGCAACCAAAGGTCACGGCGGTTCGTGAAGCAAAGGAGCTTTCAACACTCTCCTTGGAACAACTCATGGGTTCTCTCATAACTCATGAAATGGAATTGGCCGTCTTCGAAAGTGAAGACAAGAAATTGGAAGTGAAAGAGGCCAAAAGGGGAGACATAGCTTTAAAATCCTCAAGCTTAAAGAAAAAGAGTAAAGATGTTGAGAGTGATGAGGATGAGGAAATGACAAAGATCACCCGAAAATTTGCAAAGTTTCTAAAGAAAGAAAAATCGGGAAAGAAGTCATCTAAGGAGCAAAAGCACAAAAAGAAGACAATCAAGGCCACTAATAGTAGTTCCGAGAGCGAATCATCGGACGATGACTCAAATGGTGAAGAGATTGTCAATCTTTGCCTCATGACATTGGAAAGGGCCTCTCCTACCACCTCGGCAAATGGAGCATCCAAGAAATGCTTGGACAATGGTTAAATCTCTTACCTTAAGCCTAGTAGGAGTAGGATAGATTAATTTGTTTAGATATACATACTTGATTTTTTATGCATAAATCTTGTTTCATCCACTTGCGCTTTGGATATGTCTTTACATAAATCATCATGCTCTTGATTTTGCTTATTTGAAAATGATGATATGCTTTTGTTTCATAAGACAAAGTTTTTAGAATGGTTAGACCAAATGATGTTTTGTAAATCATTCAAATTTTTGCTGCTGAACTATCATTTTATGAACTGCTGAACAAAGCAGTCGACTGGTACCCCGACGCAGTCGACTGATATAGGTGTGAGGCTTTGAATTTTTTGATTCTGCATTGTTAAGTCGACTGAGGCGTCGACTGTTTTTGCACACCTTAATCCCTGCCCACTTCAGTCGACTGTGGCGTCGACTGATCCGACTGAATTTTTTTTTGATTTTGAGTTCTCCAACTTTTTTATTGGTATCTTTTGGGAAAATATGCTCTCTATTCATATATTTTGGTATCTTTTATCATTGCACATGCTTAGGGGGAGCACTTTCATGTATTCATTTTCTCACATGTGGTTATATTTGTTTATTTTTTTGTATCATTTTAGCCTTTTAATTTGTATGCCTATTGTGAGGGGGAGCTTTGTGTTTTGTCCCCAAATCTTTTTGATAATGTCAAAGGGGGAGAAATATGAGAAGTATTGGGGAGAAGTATTTGGGTAGTTATCATTCATGTTCTTCAACATTTGATATCCATTATGAATGATAATATGAAAATGACCAAATTGTGCTTATATTGGCATATCTTTCATTGGTTGTTTGCCATCATCAAAAAGGGGGAGATTGTTAGCCTTAAGGTATTTTAAGACATATTTAATTATGTTTTGATGATGTCAAATATGCTATGATAATTACATGATTCATATTAATTCATTCTTTGTTATTATCATAGTCATTTTCATGCTCATATATAATCTCATGTATTAATATTGTATCAATGTTTTAACATCTTTGTGTGCATGAGATTCAATTGATGTAGATCAAGATTACAAGGAGCTCAACAAGGATCAAGCTTGAAGACTTGAAGACATTTCATCCTTGGTTGAAGTCTAGGACCACCATTGTAAGGCATCTTGATCTCACACTCTTAGGGGCTCAAACAAATGCTAAAAGTTAAAGTTTTGGAAACAAATTTTAAATAGGTCATCTTTAAATCAATGCCCCAACCAAATGGAAAATAATTAGATGTTGAATTTTATATGGTTGGAAAGGTATTTGAATCTAGTTTCCAAAACATCAAACGGATCGAAAATCCGAGTTTTGTAGAGGGAGTTATGGCCGTTTTAGTAGAGATGTGTCAGTCTGCCAAACAGGGAAGGGCAGTCGACTGGGCAGTCGACCGAACTGAGCAGAATGTTAACAGAACCCTCTGTAAACACATCTCAGTCGACTGCTTTAAGGGGCAGTCGACTGCTTCAAGGTTCAGTCGACTGAATCGACCTGAAAGCCACATAATGACTAGTTTTTAAAGGGGCTTTTAATTACCATATGTGCCACCAACGGCTATATTCTTCTAAGGCCTATAAATACATGTTTTCCCAAGCTATTTGGGGTTGAGATTTTGATTGGAAAACATAGTATTAATCACTCATCTCTTTGATCTTTAAACATTATTATTTGAGCCCTAGTTTGAGTGAAAAATCAATTTGCTCTAGATTTCAATTGTAATTCTTGAGAGTGCAAATTGTAGTGAGCTTTTATTTGTAATTTCTACTCACTAAGGAGTTATTGTGTGAGCTTCAAATTGTATTATCCACTCTAGAGAGAGAGAGTTCAATTTGTATTCAAATCAATTTGTAAAGGTTGAGGGTTAGTAACCCTTGTGTGCAAAGAAGAGGTGTTCTTCTTTGGGAGAGATTGAAGGCTCTTGTAAAGGTTTGGTGCACACCCGTAAGTGCTCCGGGATTAAAGGAATCCTCAAGAGGTGTTCTTGAGGGGTGGACGTAGGCCGCGGGGTGCGATTGCCGAACCACTTGAAAAATTGGTTTGTTTGTATCTCTTCCCTTAACTCTTTACATTATTGCTAGTGTTTGTGTTTAATTTGCATTTAAGTTTTTAAAAGGTTAATTTCCGCTAAAACCTTATTCACCCCCCCTCTAAGGTTTCCACTTTTGGGCCAACAATAACGATATTGGGCCTCAGGCTCATTATTTAGTTTGCTAGGTTGGACCATAGAATAAGACTAAAGCCTATAAGCTCTTACTCATTTTGTAGGTATGTTACTTTGCAGTGCCATATTATAAAAAAAAAATTAGTCCCTTTTAAATTTGTGTGGTTTGAAAAATATTTGAGAACATGCGCAAGGAATTGACATAATTATTTGCACATTTCAGGAAGTTTGTTTTAAAATCCAATTACAAATGCATTTTTTTTTTCTCTTTTTACAATTTAAGACTAAAAAATTTGCTATTACTCATTAATCAAATCTTAATTTTATAAATAAAGAAAAGCCTTTTATAATTGATTTTTTCTAAACAAACACCAATTAGATGGTACAAAAATGAATTGACAACTTAGATCTCATGCTAGGGTAATTCAAGTGTATAATGTATGAAAAAAGAAAACCATCCCTTTACAAATAGGCTTTTCCAATACAGGAAATGTAAATGCTCATCCTCACATTACATTTATAGTTATAAAAAATAGGGATGCTTTGTTCACATACATACATAGAAACAACCTTAAATATGAAACGTGAGGACACAAGCTACACAAATTGTCAATTATTTGTCCACTCATTTTATCCAGATTAATGCGTTAATCACATACACAAAGCACTCATGCGGTCTATTTAGAAATGAATGGAATAATCCATCACTCCATTTAAGGAGGAGGATTAGAGGTCTCGGTTATCCAATCACAAATAACAGTAATTAAAACATGACCAACAATACGATGAGCCTCTAAAAATAATGCAATGAACTAATTTATTGCGAAACCCGAATAGCTTCCATAAGTTAAGTAAAATCAATGAAAAATTCTGAATTTTTCACTAATTTTAACCAAAATTTTAGGTCCTAAGACATATTTTAAAACCAATCCATTATAGGCTTTTAAATTAACAAATTGATTTAAAGCGTCACGAAAAATTTAATTAACAGAAAAACTGATTTTAATTATTCCAAAATTTCCAGAATTTTATCAAGGCCCAAAAAATATTTTGAATAAATTTAACAAAATAAATTGATCTAGTTAAATAAAATAATTATGAGCAACTAAATTCCCAAAAAATGCAAAAATTTTGAGAAATTTGTTCTCCAAGAATTTTCAGTAGTCTAATATGGTGTTCTAAAGACCCCATATTAATTTAAAAAATTAATAGTCTATTTTGGCTATTTTAAGCAATTAAAAAAATGCCCATAAGTATAAATATTTTATGCTCTAAAATACCAAAAACATGAGATAATTCTCAGAAATTTTCTCAAATCCCCAATCAGTGTACCAAAAACACTACTCATTAAATTCAAGAATTAACAACTGATTTTTTTTTTTTAATATTTTAAGCAATTAATATCACGTACTTAACATAATGTATACTCTAAAATATATTACAAAGAGTGAGAAAATTCACGAAATTTTTTTCTCAAGCTACTACTTGTGTGCTGAACACATTGTGTTAATTCTATGAACTTATAATCAATAAAAATATTTTAAGCAATTTAATACGTGTACCAAAAAACATATAATTATATGCTCTAAAATATTAAGATGATTTAGATAACTTACCAAAAATTATCTATGTGTCCTACAAAATTATATAAGAGCTCAAAACAGTGTCCCTTATGTCCTTCATTAATTACAAAAATTAACAATGTAGTATGACTATTTTAAGCAATTAAATAAACGTCCATAAACATAAATCATATGCTCTAAAATGCCATAAATGCATGATAATTTACCAAACAAAATTATCTTAGAGTCCTTTATAGTGTACTAAACACTACATATTAATTTCAAAAATTAATATTTAGTTTTGGATATTTTAAGCGATTTAAAACATGGACATAAGATATCTTTTTATGCTCTAAAATATCAAAACAATTAAAATAACTTTCCAAAATTTGCCCAAGGGTCCCACACAGCATACACAATACTGAAAAAAAATTCCAAAAATATGATTATTCTTAAAATTTAGAACTAATTAAAGAACCAATGTTAAAAAGAATAAACTATTTTTATTAATTTAAAATTATTTCAGAATATAATTTCTCAAAATAAAAATTATATTAAAATAGTGAATTCAGAGTGGGGGATCGCTGACCCACAGCTATAGGACCCCGGCCGGAAGAGCATGCGCCCCATGCACAGGCAATGCGCATGGGCTTGGGCATGGTCTCTAGTCATCTTCTTCCTTTTGAAAAAAAAATTGCATCAGACCACTTTTGGAAAAACTTGCATGCCAACCACTTACAGTGACTAAACACTGCTTGGATTTTGATTCAAATACCTTCAATCATATACCAATTTAAAGCTTATGCAACATAGATTGATATTATGTTAAAAAAAACATAATCTTTTAACGTGCAAAGTGTTCCAAAATTAGGTGCAAAGTTTCTGCAAAAATTGGTTTTTGTAGACCCAGAAAATTAGGATTTTTGATTTCTCTCTCATCATAGATAATTATCCCATGAAACATCATGGGGGACTCTAGGGACCATTAGGAACACAACTATATAAAAAATTCGAACCTCTATTAGAGTTTTGTATTAGACCCTCTTGAAAATTCGTTTTAGGGTTTATGAGCAAAAGCTTCAAGCAAGCTTTAATGGTAGATCCACTTTTGGTGATATACGGGCAAATCAACAACCTATAGGCTCTGATATCAATATTGATAAAATACGCACACATACATACGAGTCGGGGTTAGGTCACTTACCTAGCGGAATAACCCAACGGATTGATTCGACGATGTTATGAGCCCGACAATGAATCCCATGAACGGCTGCTCCTACTTTGCTTCTGTGTACTCTCTTGTGCTTCTAATCGGTCATAGAAGTCACTACTAGAATGATCTCCATTACATTCACGTGCTAAATCTCAAGGCTCGAATGGTGACGGCCTAGAGAGAGAAAACGTGAGAGAGAGAGGAGAGAGAGAGAGGGGCCGGTTGCTTCTCTTGATGTGTAAGAGAGTGGCTTGTGCAACCCTAGTTGTGTGTGCAATATACATACATAGGCACATATACCTTTGAAAACTCTAGGTCTCCAAAGGCCAAAGCCCATTAGACCCGGTCCAATGTATGTGAGTGTACCAATTACCCCACAATATTTCTTACATAAGAGAATAATCAAAATCAAACTTCACCTTCTCAAACCCACTGTTCATCATCTTCTTCCTCGTATACTAGTAATGGTCCTCCACTTGAAATGTTGGTGATTGATATACCGAGTGCTATGAGTGAGGAAGAAGAAGTAAAATCGCCGGTGACTACGCGATTGAGGTCATTGAAGAGGCTTTTGAGCAGAAAGAGAAGGCTGGCTCCTAGTAGTTCAAGTAATGTGGATGAGGAACAAGCTGGCTGGAGCCTAAGTTAGCAAAGCGTTAAGATTTTGAGAGAGAGAGAGAGAGAGAGAGAGAGAGAGAGAGAGAGAGAGAGAGAGAGAGAGAGGGAGATACGATCCATCTCAGATTCAAACAATCCAAGTGGTGGTCCCCACCGATTTCAGTACAAATCCTCGGTGCAACTCGGTGCCTGCAACATTATTGTATATATGTATATCTCTAATATATCTATCTATTAATCTATCTATATCTATACTTACTAATCAATCTATCTGTTTTATTCTATTGGGTACTATAACTAAAAGCAAAACTATTTCCCTTCCTCTCATGCTTCCAAGTGGCATTTTCTATGATTTTCGTTTTTCCATATGGCAATTCCTAAATTTCTCATTTTCTATCTCTTTCTTTTATTTTTTTTTTCAAATTTGTTTTTTCCAAATTCATTGGAACATTTAAGCATTTAATAAGTCACCACATTCCAATGGCATATACTTTCTCTCTCTCTTTTCTATGTTCATCCCCCCTCTCTTTAAGTGTGTGATGAATTTTCCATTTTCAAAATAGTAATTTTTTTTTGGGTTTGTTATTTTATTGTAGAGCATTTTCCACTAACATGGAAGTAACATTCAGTATTCCTTTTTAATAACTTGAAATTCAACTATCGTGTCTTGAAAAACAAAGCTATTTATTAGGTGCCTTCTCTTGTGTTGAAGTTGTAAATAGTTGTCATCAGTTGGATCGCCATAGATTTTTCAAAATCAATAGTCCTTGAAGATGGTGGTGATGATGTTGCTTTGATTTCTAATTACTTCTCTCTCTCTCTCTCTCACACACACACACACACACACACACATACACACACACACATTAAAAAAATGGTATCCCTCATTTATTTCATCTCTTAGTTGTTGACCATAACCCTTGAAATGAAGAGCTCATTGGCTGCCACACTAGAAACTTGAATGAAATGCAATTTATTGTTACTATTAATACTCTGCACACATGGTACATATACTTTCAACTCTCCACTCTCATTTAGAAATTGTCAACATCTAACATTTTGTGCCTGCCGGCTGTCACCAAATTGCCCAAACTCTCCCTCTATTTTTTGGTTGTTTAATTAGAAGTCTCTCGATATTCAAAGTTTTAAATAGTGACAAAAAAAGTGCTACGGAGGCGAATCAGTGTATCTATGGTGATTCTTTGACCTGTTTCCTTATCTAGAGATCTCTTAATCACCTGTTGATCTAATGATCTCTAATCCTCTTTAAGCAAACATTTACAATATTGGTCAGTATTCATCATCCATATATCTATATATATATACATGCATGGTGGTAGTGTATATACATACCCAAATTATTTTTTCTATGGCTTTGGTTGATAATTTCAGGAAAGAATTTGACCTTATGAACCATAAAAGATTGTTGAATTCTTTGGTTTTCATTGATTGTGAGCTCTGTTAATTCTTTGTACTGGATTTTGTATAGATCTATTTGATTTGTGTTTCACATGTAGCATACCTATGTAACCCTACTCCTCCAGAAATAATTGTGTTGACACGCACTAGATTGACCGAGGCTGCTTGTCTAGTCTTTGCTTATATGTGAGGATAGCAATCTCTGCTAACATGGCCCTCTTTCCAAAGAAGTAATTGACAATATATTGTCGCATATTACTCCTGGGTGCTGTGCAATCCCTCAACAAATGTCTCAGTATCCCATAATTGAAGCATAAACTAGGTCTGAATCCTTGTCTAGGTGCTCCCAATGCAGGTGCCATGCCAGGCAGTTGATCTTGTGTAGGCCAGGCAGTTGATCTTGTGTAGGCAAAGCATTGGGCACTTTTCCTTTTTGACCGTTCCATTGTCTCTTCACTCCTACAATACGGTGCGAGTTTGGGTGGCCACGATTGGGGTGACTGGCTGCCCTGAATGCAAACTGCTTCTACTGTTGGCTCCCTTATATAGTCTCTAAATTAGAGGCTAACTCCACCAAATTCTCAAATGGTTGCATCACGAAACTCATAGTATGGGCTTGAATAGTCATCCCAAGCCCACGTATGTATCTCCTGTTCTTCTTCTCTAGAGTATCCACTAGGAGTGGGGCAAAGCGAGACAACCTTTTAAATACGACTGTGTATTCCTGAACAGTCTGGGTTCCTTTGACCAGATCCATGAATTCTTTATCCTTCTTGTCTCTCTTATATGCAGGAAAATACTTCCGAAGAAACATTGTCTTGAACTCTTCCTAACTCAAACATCTTACAGCTTCTTCTCCCAAAGTGGCTTCCCACCATTTTGCTGCAGAATAAGTGAGCTGAAACTTTGCAAACCTCTTCTTATTAACATTTGAGCAAACTAAAGCCTTGAAACACGACTCCATCTCTCAAATCTACTACTCGGCTTTCAATGCTCCTGACATGCCATCAAGCTTCTCTGGGTGTAAAGCTATGAATCTCTCCAACAATTAATCTCCTATAGGTCTTGGTGGAGGTGGCGGCAGATAATGATGTGCACCTTGATAATCACAAATGTGCTCTAACCTTCGAAGAAATCTCTCAAAAACTCTAGTGGGGTCTAATCCTTCCAGTACCGATTCGGCTAGTTCGGCTCCATTGCGGTTGTTGAGAGTCACTCTAACCATCTTGGATCTGTAAACAAGTATCCATATTGGCACAATTATTTCTCAGATTATACTACTGCCTTTAGAAGATAGTCTAGAGGTGTTCACTATCCAAAATCAAATATATATATACACATATACGATTTATTAACATGAGATGCAATCGCATACAAAAAGCCGAGAGGCAAAGTGCTACATGCGACGACATGCGAATGATGAAAGAAAAGAACAACAAAAGTTGTGGTTCACAACTTAAGTCGTAAAGCAACTCCAAAATTCTTCATCGAATCAGTAGCGTAACTACCTTAGTGTCATTCCAGTGAGGTAATCTTATGGTTCATAACTTAATGTAGGAAAATCACGAGCACAACTAAACCTAGAGATTTGATACCAATCAATCCCTGTCACGCCCCAGCGTTGAGATAATTAAGGGAAGTAAGCTTCCTTATCAGACCCGTAGGCTCAAACAAGTTACAGATCGCATGATTGTCTTAACACTAATGAAATAAAATATCAAAGTAATAATGGCTGTGGAAATGTTCTAAGTTCAGCGGAAGCAATTACAGAGTCTTACAATCTCCATTATACAAACTTATATTACAATCATCCAAAATAAAAGAAACAAAAGTCTAGAGGCCAAACGGCCGAAAACAACAACAATAATAACATAATAAAAGATAAACAATAAAATTCCCCATCGAGAATAGAACGACTTCAACATCGCGGACTCCTCTTCAACTAGCAAAGCCCCAACCTTCCTCGTCCACATTCTCATCTCCACAGTACTTGCCCAGTAGAACAGAATCTCTAGCACTTGGAACTATAGTAGTTGGACATGGATGTCCAGGGCTACACACCCATCAGTTGAAAGCTGAGCAAAATATTACGAATCAAAAACAATATGAACATATGCACCACTACTTGACAGTACTAGCTTCTATCACAGACAACACAAAACTGGCAAAACTACCTTCTGCCCATGACCACAACAACACTAAATAGACGGTACTAGCTTCCGTCACACACCACATAACAACATGCCCAATCTAACCTTCTCATGGCCACACATGGCCAAATATGATATATGACCACACATGCCCACAATTGGCCCTAACTCAATCTCATTCTTCCACACGGCTGCACATAACAGTCTAGATCGTATCAGAAAAATTAGCATATGAAGAATGTATTGATCGCTCACATAACATGGTACTACTAATCAAGCATGTAGTACAATTATAGAAATTGACTAGCTCATTCATATATATAACATATATAGTTCCAGGTTTGATTAACAAAACTCATAGTATAAACCCTATTAACTTTAATCATACAAACAAACAAAGAAATCAAAATACTATCAAGCTCGAGCGCTCTGGCCTCTTGAGTGGTCCAGGCTCGGGCGCTCGCACTTGCTCTAGCGGTCGAACTTAGCAGATTTCCAGCAGACTGTTTTATTTTGAGATATAACTACAATTTTGATATTTAAACTTTGAAAACTCAACTTAAATCATACATACAACTTGCAAAACTAGTTATACATGATCATATATACATTATACATGAATTATAATATCCACAAAGTGATCAACAATAAAATGGATGATGAAATTAATATCAACTTGAGGATTAGATGATGATCATGAGGATCTAAAGTTAGATTTTGCTAAATCAAACACATGCAACTCAATTTTACAGATTGTATATATAGACATAGTGTACTTGAGTTATAATACACACATAGATCAAAATCAAATAGATGCTAAAATATGTTAAGAAAGATGATGAATATGATGATGATCTTTGAGGTAGGACTCCAAATACCCAACATGCAAGCTCTAATCTTCCTTTGATTCTTCAAGTGTTTAGTTCTAGAGCTACAAAATATGCAAGAGGATGTGTGGATGTTGAATTGGTGGACATGCATAAAGTGAATAAGGATTTGTATGCAAATGAACATGAACTCTCAAAGCTCTTTCTAAGTACCCTCTTTGTATGTAAACCAAAATGGATGAAATGGCGTGGTATTTATAGAGTTTTTAGAGCGTATGGGTAAAAAGGTCCTTTTTTACTTTTAAGCTCGAGCGCTCACGCTTCTTGAGTGCTTAGGTTCGCTAAATCCAGAAAGGTTTGTTTTCTTTTAAAAGGATTTATGCTATATTATGCATGAACACTCATGAAATGACAAGCATTCGGGAAGTGCAACTTTTATATATAGAAAATATCAACTATTAAAAAATTACATTATGGATAATAAAAAATAGGGGTGTTACCTAACACTTCGTTTCATCAAATACCAAATGATGGCTCTCCTCTCAGCAAAAATCATCATCGGTCTTGATTTTTAACAAGGGTGACCATACCTGAGTCTTTCCTGCATAATTAGAAAACCTTCTTAAGAAGTTGATCTGTCCTAGGAGTTTTTGTAACTCCTTCTTATTAGCAAGGGGTTTGACCTATTGAATTGCTTGTGCTTTGTTTTTATCCACTTTGATTCTTCTTTGACGGAACCAAACCCAAGAAAATTGCCCGCCGATATCTCGAAAGCACACTTGCGGGGGTTAATCTTCAGTTGGTGCCTCCTCATTCTCTCAAACACCCTTTTGAGATCTAAAAGGTGGTCGGTCTATTTTTTGGATTTAACTACGACATGATCATCGATGTAAATCTCCATGTTATCATTGATCATATCATGAAAGAATGAGTTCATAGCTCTCTGGAAAGTTGCTCCTGTATTCTTGAGTCTGAGGGGCATGATAACCTACTTAAAGGTTCTAATTACCCTAGGACTTCTAAAGGCTATCTTTGAAACATCCTCTTGGGTGATCAAAATCTAGTTATATCTTGAATGCCCGTCCATAAAAGACAGGATTGGTGCTTTGAGGCTGAATTAATCAGCTGATCGACCATAGGCATAGGATATTCATCCTTTAGTGTTGCAAGATTTGTATTCCTAAAGTCACTATAAATTTATAGCTTCCCATTCTTTTTCACCATGGAGACCACGTTAGATAGTCATTCAATGTATCTAGTGGTTCTGATAAATCCTGCTTTTAGGAATCTTTAGATTTCCTCCTTTATTTTACAGGTGACTTTGGGAGACATCTTCCTGGGTGATTGCTTGAATGGCCTATACCCTTCTCGAATTGACAGATGGTATTCTACCAATTCCATTTCTAGGCCTGGCATTTCAACATATTCCTAGGCAAAACAATCCCTATATTCTCTTAGCACATCAATTAATTTGGTCTAGAAGTCAGATTTAAATAATTGGCTAACATAAATAGGTTTATGCTCTCCTTCTGAATCCAGATTGATCTCCAAGAGTGGGTCTTGGACGTCTACTTTTAAATCATCCAACTTAGTCAGAGCTATCTTAAATTCTTTTAATCGAATCATTTCTTCTTTTAAGGCTTCTTCTTTAAATATGCAATCTGCTAGGTTAGTGAAATTGTCCTCCAAACTGACCTACATTCTTTAGTTAGTCACAAAGGCTTCTAACTTAGCCAAACTGGCCTTCAAATCTAGTTGCCTCTGGAACTCATGGAGTTGATGATTCATCTACCACTTACTGTTGGATCAATTCCATCATCCATACTTCATAAGTCCGATTGGAATTTTCATAATACTCCTTGATATCCAAGGCAGTTTCTTTGAGGCACATAGCCATACTTGGCCTGCTTTTTTTTAGTATAGCCTAGAAGCTTGACATGAGCAATGTTTTCTTCGTATAAGAGTGCATTTGCTGAATGTACTTTTGCTTAAAATGGCCTTATGTCTGCTCAAAGCACCTCCACATCATCCCCATTCCAAAAGATTAAGAGTTGTTGTAGAGTAGAGGGGATGCAGTACTTTGGGTGAAACTAGTCTTGGCCAAGCAACGCATTGTATGAGGCTAAGATTTTTACCACGAAAAAAGGCAGCCATCGTAATCCTACTGCCTATCGTTAGTTCCACATGTAATATTCCCTTAGCCGTTGATGTGTAGCCTGTGAAACTCTATACATTTAGCCCAATAGGAATAAGATCTGCCTTAGACTTTTGTAGACTTCTCAGCATAGCCTGAGGCATGATATTGGTGATTGATCCTCCATCGACTAAAATTCTATTTACTAGAACTCCTTCTACATGGTCCTTGATATAGAGTGGCTTCAAGTACTTGGCCATTTGGTGAGTTGGTTTTTTAAAGACCACTTTTACCGGCTTCCTTCCCCCAGTCTCATTGTCTCGGCTAGCCTTAGGCTTCCATATGGTGATCCTGGACCTATATACTTACTGGTCAACCATTCTATATATCTGTTGTCTGGCAGGGAATCTTTAGGCATTGGTGCTCTACTAACCACCTCTCTAAGTTCTTTGAAAAGATCGAGTATCAGCATTTCTTCATTTTGATCATAAATGTCCCCATTCATGGCTATTGGTTTGTTTGACTTGGCCATAAACTCCATCGGGAAGGTAAAAACCATGTTGGATGAAAAAGCTATTGGGATAGTTTAAACTGGATAACTTTCGTGTTAAAGTTAAACATATTCAGCCACTCTTCAAATTCACTATCATCTTTTATCATTGGGTCTGGTCTTTTAGGTTCTGGTACCTTTTCCTTGCATGTGTCAAGGCCTGTCTGGCTAGTGGATGCCTGAGGAGAATCAAGCTTTTTCAAGATTTAGATGTCCTCTCCTTCCTTCTGGGTCTTGAGATGCCTTAGTGCCTGCTTTCTTGCTATCTGCCTGTGCCTCTGGGCCTCCACTTTTGAGATTGAGAGTAAGGCTTAGGAAACTTGGGATGTTCCACCTAATGCCATCTTCTAGGCTCCACTTTTGGTGGTAAGACCATCCTAGGGTAGTCCCTGGAAGATGGAAAGTTGGTCGGATGCCACTCCCTATGTGTAGAGACTAGGCCATGTTGCCCTTCTTGGCGATCAACATGTGGAGGTTGGGCCCTATTTCTTGAAGCCTTGCCTCCTTACTACCCTAGAAATATAATTCGCTTATGGACTGATCTTCTCTTTTCTCTTTCTGGAGGCACGTTTCAATTTTGAACTAACCTCTATACTTCTTCACTATCTGGCTCTCTTAGTCTTTTAACAGGGTGATGTCTTACATGTATTTTAGTCCTGCATCTTGGATAAAGTCCTTTTTCCATTCCTCTAGAGGTCGAACCAATCTTTTCTGCCTCTCTGCCTTTCTGTAAGATTCTTCATTGCCCATCGGTTGCTTGTAGGTCACGAATTGTGTTTTATATCCAGTCTTTCTTACCACTCGTAGGTTCTGCCATTGGCTGCTTGTCTTTCCTTTGGGGGTTCTAATTTTCAAATTTAGTAAGATCCACCTTCATTCATGGTTTATAAAGCCTTGATATATTAGGCGTGGTCATACTGGTTGTCGTCACTTTTAGAAATGGGTCTGCATCCACTGTCATCGCCTTGTCAGAGAATTTAAAGATCCCTTTTTCCACATTTTCTTGTATGACATTTCAAAAAACAACATAGTTATTAGTGGCATATCTCCAAGAATTATTCCACTTGCAGTATTCTTTCCCTTTTAAGCCATCGGCCTTGGGGATTCGATGTCCATCAGTCAGTTTTATGGCCTTTTCAGTTAATAAGGAGTCAAATATTAAGTCTACTTTGGTTAAATCAAAAGTATAGACTCTTCTGACCTCAAAGGTTTGCTCAGTGCTGAGGAAATTGCTGGCTGTTTGACTATTACTTCAGCCATATCTATTTTTCTCAAATCAAAGTCACATTCAATGATATAGACTTCATAATTTGGATCCTGGTAATAGGTCCCCTTTGACGAATTTCTCATTTCTTGTTCGTCCATTAAAATGCTCTTATATCGAGCTGCTCTGGAGGCTAATTCAAAAAAGTCTCTGAACTCTATTCCGTCAAACCTTTTACGAAGTTCAAAGTTTCAGCCTCGAGTAGCCAATTTTACAAACTCACTCTCGGGGAGAGTAATTCTGCATTAATACTTAGCTTTCTTGTATTGGCTGATGTATGTTTCAACCAATTCACCTGTTAATTGGTGCATTTTGATAAGTCAGCCATGGATGTTTCAAGTTCTCATCGATGGACTGCCCATGAAATAACTCCTCCATCTATTGCCAATTGAGAACCAAATTGTTAGGAAAATTGGCATACCAGGTGAAGGCTATCCCTATTAAAGAGTTGGGGAATAGTCTCATCTTCAATGGCTCACTACCATCTACGTGACCACATTACATCGTAAATCGGCCAATGTGTTCCAGGGTGGACTGTTCGCTTTTTCCAGAGAAGAGAAAAAACTTGGTATCTTATAATTCATAGGGAATTCAACCTACTCAATATAACCTGGGTATGGCTGATGATACATCGGCCGACCAATTATTCTTATGAAGGGGCCATATTCCTTATGAATGGCCTCAACCAGTTGATTCCTATTGATATTAATCCTAGGAGCTGGCCGATTCTTGATAGAGGGTAATATGACTTATTGCTCTTGGTTCCTGAATGGCCAAAACTCTTGTTTGGGCCTACCTGTCCCCAACATGTTCCTTGGTTGCTAAAAAAAAGGCTCTAAAAGAGGCCAGTTTTGGTTCTGGTTCTGGGGGTGTTGGTTCTGAGCTTGGATTCGGTTATTATGACTTGAACCATTATTTGTTGGCCCATTTAGACCAACATACCCGAGCTACCGAAGTCCCAAGCTATCCTTCGACTACCTTCTTGGGGGTTAGTATGTTTTTAGATGAAGTAGATGTTTCCTTGCCAGGTTCAAGGTTTTCGAATGAGGTAACTGTCTCCCTCCCAAAATCCATCCTCACTTTCCTATGAATGGAAGGTGGCACGTACTTAGGAGAGAGATATATCTCTTTGTCTTATTCAATGATGGCCCCATCCTTAGCCTCAGAGCTAGGAAAGAGAGACTTAGCCAAGAATACGACCTCCATCATTTTGGAAAATTTGTTATAGACCTTTCCAAAATTTGTTATACGACCTCCATCAAGGGGATCTAGAGAGTCAAACAAAGGGATGAGAGAGCATTATAAGCATTAAGAAGCATTCTGTCATTGAAGGTGATGACGGCCATCTCTCTATGGCCAGAAATTTCCTCATCAGCTTCTTCAGAATGTTCAGTTTCTTGTCCAATTTTTTCCCCTTTCTGGTCCTTTGCCAGTCCTCTTAGGGGGCATGGTTTCAAACCACAGTTTTAGACATAGATGGTCCCA
This sequence comes from Hydrangea macrophylla, assembly GCA_033977485.1. Lineage (NCBI taxonomy): Eukaryota > Viridiplantae > Streptophyta > Magnoliopsida > Cornales > Hydrangeaceae > Hydrangea > Hydrangea macrophylla. Next base: position 22,835,190 of record CM066992.1, read on the forward strand.
CTGGGCGTGCCAAATTATTTGGCTCTTATTATTTTGCGTCGGGCGTGCTAGAGCTGAGGTAGCTCGATTGTGTTAATAAATTAGTAAACATGATTTTTCCTAATACATTGTGCGAGTAGTGCACTATCTGACTTCTATCCTCTTGGAATTGTTAAAAACTAGTAGAAAAGTACCCTAGTTATAGGTTCCTTGACAGTATTGAAGCAAACAAGTCAAAAAGTGGTGAAAATGGAAATGAAACAAGCCTTTGAAAGTAGAACTATATTGCTTGAAAGGAAATTACAGAGAAATGAAATTACTTAAGAAAGTAAAATATAAGAGTCCAAGAAAACTCAAACAAATTAGAAAGCTAAAAGAAAAGCTACTGGATGCATTTAAATGCTCTTTGAGGAGTTGTTTGTGTATTGATTGAGTTTGTTGGAGAGATAAACTATTGGAGCTTGATGTGTATATATAGAGATCGAAGTGATGAAATGTGTTTGTCCAATGACTGCATTCCTTCGTCGCTAAGTTTTTGGGCCTTGCAAATGCCTTGGGATTCACAACTTGCATTTAAAACTTGTCATCATTCCTGGGTCCACCACATGCCAATGAATACATGAATTTTAAGCTCGATGCCATGGCCGAATGGTGTTGCCAAATTGTTTGCTGGACCAAACAATTTATGAAACAAAAAAGTCTTTAGTCATGATGCCATGGGCCCCACATGAATGATTGTAGTCACAAATGAGAATAGTGGTCAATGGGAACTTATGCCTGAGAAACTATGGCTTGATATTTGGTTCAACAATTCAACATTACATTGTGCCATATTGGTGTAGCATCAGTGGTGTCACGATTACATTGCCAAAGTTTTGGCTTCATTTACATGCTAATTGACACGAGAATTATTTGTGTGCGCTTGTGTGCTATTCCCAAGTGTAGGTAATTGTGCAAGTAGTAATCTGGTTAAGACCAGGTCGATCCCATAGGGAAGGTACGTTCAAAACTAAATACCTAGATTAAACTCAGAAAGGAAAATAAAATTCAATATTCAAGAAAGAGTGTAGAACACAAAGTTCCACAAAGTAACTACTACTAAAGCGCTTAAATTTAACTAATGATTAACTAATTAAAGCGATATTTAAAATGGGTTTTTATTAAATAAAAGAGGAGTGTTGGGATCACATGAATCCACAGTGACCTAGCCATCTACCATGCAACTTTCATGAATGTTCAACGGAGTTCATCTCTTTATAGTATTCCGTATTTCTCTAAAAATAAAGAATCAATAGTCCTTTCATGACCGGGACTATATCATCACAGTTAATTTGAAACACGTGAAAGTATTTTAAATCAATAGTTAGGACTCGCACCTACAATGGTATTAGCATTGAAGGTGGTTTGCAAAAGATATTGAAGAAAAATGCCTTAAGGCTTTGAGTTCAGAGGCTGTTTTAACAAACTGAGCATTTGGGGATAGTTTGATAACAAATCTCTAAAGCAGAAAGTCTTAGAATACTATAGGGGATCCTCTCAAGAATTTGACTTCTCGATCGATCGACACACATTCGATCGCTCGAGAATTAGCATCTTTCGAGCGATTGAAATGTCTTCAATCGCTTGACTGTGTCTAGGGTTCGATCGATTGAACTTACTTAGATCAATCGAACATAGGTTCTAAATTGATGCATGGCAGAGGATGGAGATCACTGTTTCATCATGATCTCCCAACCCTAGGACTACTCAGACATAGTCTGGAGTGTCACAGATTCATTTTTAACATGAAAGTTCATTAAAGATGCGTTTGGTTGTGATTTTACCATGAAAACTATGAAAACTATGAGTGTAACACTATCTAACATGCAAGACTACGATTAACCTTACTAATACTACTAGAGACTATAAACAGATTATAAATAAACCAAAATAACAGAACCTGAGACGATGTATTAAGATCAAACTCCTTGAAAATCCAAGAACAAGCAATATTGTACTTTGGATCCTACAAAAAACAATGTAAACTCTCTAACTCTCTCTATAAACTGATGAAAAAACCAGTTGGGCCTCCTCCTAGATGTATACATAACGAGTATTTATACTAAAACCTAGTGCTAGGGTTGATTACAACTATTCTGCTGCACACATAAGTTCTGATAAAAACCATGTTCCATCGATCGAACATCACTCGATTGCTTGAACTTTTGGAATTCTCGAGCACTTGAACAACTGTCGATCGATCGAAAACTCGATCCATTGAGGTGTCTTCGATCGCTCGAACCGCACTTTTCATTTTTGAATTGTCTTTCTTGTAATCCAGCTTTCCTTTTATCCTGTTATTCACTTCTTCACACAGCAAAATAGTGATCTGCACAAATAATAGCAAAAACAACACAACTTACCATGGATTTGTTATATTATATGAAAGCTGGCATTGTAATACAAACTGCAGATATAATAAGGAGTTATGAACTACATCAATGCATTTTCTTCTTTTAGTGCGGTTATATTTTACAAATATCCCCGCTTGTCACTAATAGTAACCACGAATGACTCAACATGGGCCCCACCATTTAAGCCATGATTACATTGCATGTGTTTCATCTTTATTAAAGGTCAAACTTTGATGTTACCATGACTGATGGTGAATGCCATGGCCGATGGTGCATATTTGCCATTTTCACACTTTTAAATATCCATGTGTGTGGATATTTAACATTTGGTATGGATGTCAAATGCTCTTTAGTCTGAATGTTCACATTCATCTGATCATGTCTAGCACCTTTTACCAAATGCTTCCAAATAATCGGTCTTGTGACAAAATACATATTTTGGGTGCAAACAATTACCCACTAGCTCTTTAAAAATGAAAGAAGTGAATTTTGAAGAGCTATTTTTGTCAAACCAATTAAAATATTGACCGAATCATTATTTGATTTCGGTCCTCAGCAACTTTTGATAATAATATTGTTGGAGAAAGAACCACCAAATTAAAATTTTTTTTTGGTGAGATTCACAAAGCCAGTGTAGATGTAAATTTCCAAAAGCTGAAAATTAATTGGCTTAACACAAAAAGTGTTTTTGGCAACAAAAATGCCAAAATACTTGAACAGTTCTTTAAGAGTTTGTTTTCTTAAAGAAATATGTTGAAATATAAATAATAAATATTTAATCAATTTTGTGTCTATCGGTCTTTGTGGGACTTGTCCCCTGGTGTTTTTGGGATTTCAACACTAGTCAGGGGCTCTTTAGTCGAATAGAAACTTTTCAGCTTACCCTTATAATTATTTTCTCGCCATCTTGCCCCCCTTGTGGCTTGGATAGCGTGGATTTAGTCCAACTAGAGATGTCAGTCTTTTGATTTGTAGAGAAATCAAAATTTTCTTTGACTTGATCGATCATATTGGACCGATTTTCTCTTTCCTCAAGTATTTTGTTATGCTCGTTGAAGATATGTATGACATCTTTACAAAAATCCAACAAGACCATTTTAACCAAATTAATTATTGATTTGGTGTCTTGTTCTTCAAGCGGCAAATTTGGTAAAGTACTTGGTTCCTTTATTCATTCACCGCTTAACAAATCATCAAGAGACATGAAACCATCGTCTTGTACTTCAGGTGGTGGATTGTCTGTCCCACTTGAGCCTTTGAGGAGATAGATTTCTTTGTAGAAATATAATTTATCGATCTCAAAATGGTTAATCTCTTGGTAAAGAAGACTGATCTCATAATCAAATCGGCGTGATTCGTAGTCATGTCGATTTACAATCTTGTGATCCAATGGCACAAATGTCACTTGTCGCCATATATTGTCGCAAACTATGATTTTGTCATTAGAGACACAATAAATTTCATTTTGAAGTTGGCTTATTTCTTTAATCCACCAACGAATTTGATCGTGGTAGAATTGTAGCCATGCTTTATAGAACATTGCACACCACTCAGTTATCCCACCGGGCGTGCCAAAATTATTTGCTCTTTTTATTTTGCTTCGGGCATGCCAGAGCTGTTTAAAGCTCGATTGTGTGTGTGTACAATTATTCATTTTTTGGGTGTCTAAAACAGTACACCGCAATACAGGGACATAACGTTTTGAACAAGAAATTTCAATCTTTTGCCACGATTTAGCAACGTCTACCAGTGATCCCAACTCACCACCTTTTAAGAACATATTAATAGCTCACCGGCTTTTACGAACATATCATGGATCACCTGGATATCCTAGGACTACTTGGTCCAGCTCACCGCCTTTTAAGAACATATTAACAGCTCACCATCTTTTAAGAACATATCATGACCAAGTGTCCGCCCATGTACAATTCCCAGAATTTATCAAACCTACCTAAGTTCTATACTAATATTGATACATGACATCCCATTGTGGCCTAATCACTCTGAATGAAATGAACGATTATCAAATTGATCCACGACTACCACATTTCTAACATTATACAACGTCCTCACATTACTCTTAAAAATGCCTTATAATGCATCACATTGTCCTTTATTCAATCATTCTCATATAATGATAGTACATAATAGTATTTAAATAACTATGCAATTCATATCATATATAAACAGAGATATCAGTAATCTATAAGTACCAATCGATTGAAGTCATTTTCAATCAATTAGGAACAATTGGTGTCAATCGATTGAAATCATGTTCAATAGATTGAGGGAATTGGAAGTTCAGTTGATTAGTATTCCTTTCAATCGATTTAATAAAGCTCAATCAATTGAAAGTCATCATCTCCAGAGCAATGGGCAGTGGTGCCCAGAATTACTGGGTTTCTTCACGCCCAAAACTTATAAAACTCCTACCCTAAGCTATTGAGTAAGTTTAGAACTCATCAAAATTAAAGAGGGTGTGGTTGGGTCAGTTTTGGAGCTTAGCCTCCAATGATGCTTCTCTCTTTCTCCTCTTCCTCTTCTTTGTCTCTGTCTCCTCTCTCCTCCTCTTTTTACCTTTCTTCTTCTCCTTCTTTTTCTATTTCTTCTCCTTCCTCTCTCTCTACCCGAGTGTATATATAGTGTACATGTGTGTAGAGTGTGTACATATATGTATCTATCTCTCTCTCCCTAAGCTCTCTCTCTGGTTCAACAACCACATACCCACGAGCACAACACACACACATATATATATATGATGCGAAAATTTGGTTAAGGGTGAGAAGAGTAATTTTAGGAGAGACAAGGAGTTTGTATGTGGTTCAGCCCCATTAATGAGGTGACCTACGTCCACAGGTGCATCGGAGCGCCTTTACTAACAGATCACCGATGGCGTCTGGTGAGCCAACAAAGAGGACGACACTACAAGTAAACCAGTCGAGTATATGTGTATAAGTAATATGTATTACATTCTTCAGAGAATAAGAATATTGTCCCCCTTGATGGGGGGTGGGTGATCCCTTTTATAGATGTAAGAGACTGCCCGTACAAGGTAAGTTGTTAGATTAGGAAACCCAATCTAACCATAATTGATTTACACGAATTAAGAGAGTTTCCTAAGTGGTTTAGGAAACATCTTCTTCCTTCTTTAGTTTCCTGTCTGAGAAAGAAAACTGGTCAGCGTAACCCTTAAAGAGCAAGTAACTATACCTACCTTAAATGCATCTAGTGTGGGGTCAGTCCAGAATGAACGCCCGAGCCGTGGCAGGACCGGGTGGTCTCAGCAGATAGCCGAAATAGGCCAAGTAGTAAGCATCCCTTTCAGATGATGTGGCATTTTGACTTTGACCTAATATTTTCTGACCTATCAGCTGCCCCCCATTTTTGAAGCAGAGATGATGCTATATCAGATGAGGTTTGAAAATCTGTGCTATCCAATGTACTGGTCTGAAAATTATCCAACTATTCCTCGGGTATAGGCCTACCCATGGTTACCCGAGGTCAAACTGACCGGCATCGTTGGGAAATCAGGGATGGTGGCCGCCATGTGTTAGGGTGTGGCTGGCTTGGTTAGGATCCAACGAGGGCAACACTAGTGTCACCGATCAGTTGCGTGGTAATCTGACTATTACGTCATGCATTTAATGCGCGCGTCTTTTAAGGCAACGCTTCACGTGCCCGAGGGCACAGCTTGCAGGTGATTTAGGTAAGAAAGCTTCCTGGCCGTTGGATCTGATCTGATCTGATCTGGACCACCTGCGCTTCCTATATAAGGGGTCCTTGTTCATTTCCTTCATTCATGCTGCCCTAAGATAGATATGACCGAGCGATTTTGAGAGCAAAAGTCCTCGATCAAGCTTTTCGAGCTCTTTTTCTACTTTAATTTGTGTAAGTCCGTACTTCCCAAGTATCAATTCACTGTTCTCTTCCTCATCTTTTTTTTCTCTTTGGGCGAGGCTAGAGAGGATGAATCCACTAGGTCTTGTACGGGAGTGGGATTTCTTCTTTCTTAGATTTTGTTCCTTCTTTAGGTCAGGCAGTACGCTAAGACAGTTGACCCGAGTGGGTTGTCCTAGGGCAGTTTTAATTGAGTGCCACCTCACCTTAAGGACCCTATACTCTTTGCCCTTTAGGTTTGTAACCTTGCCCCACTTGTACCTCAGACTCAAAGTTTCTGACCCGTATCAAGGCCGTCACTTGCTTCCCCGTTCCTCCATAGGAGTATCTGAGATATGTCACTCTAGCTCTGACTCCTCTTCCCGGTCGAAAGATGAGCAGTCACGGTCTAGAACCCCGGACACTAGTCTAGACCCACCCTCTGCCACTCCATCAGATACCATAGCGAGGACAAGATCTCCATCCGGGTGTCGAACGTTGAGTCGGACCAAGAGGCCCTGGTGGCCTCTGTCTCACGGGGTTTGGGTGACAAGTTACCAGAGGGCCCCAACCCCGAAGTAGCATTCGCCTGCAAATTCACTCCATCCACTTTGTGTGCCCAAGTCCTCAGCCAAATTAGGGAAAAGTTTTCCATTCCCTACCATTGCTCACTCGATGTTTAAGTTGGTGGGGCCCAGCTCTACCATCGGGGGTTCATCACCTTGTACGAGGACTCCCTCCTGGCTAGGTTTCGTATCCCCCTTCACCCTGTCGCTCGGGACGTCCTGATCTTCCTCAGGATTGCTCCTGGGCTGTTAGCCCCGAATGGTTAGAGGTTTCTGATAGGGTTTATCTCCCTCTGGCCTCAAGTGTTTGGGTATGAACTCACCTTATAAGAGTTCTTGTGGGCACATTGACCATTCTCTATGTACGGGGAGGTCGGGTTCTTCTCTGTGGTGGCTCGATAGGGCAGAAAGATCATTGTCAATTGCTCGAGCAACAATAAGGGGTGGAAGAACAAATTCTTCCAAGTGTCCACCCTTGGGCTCTATGATCAGGCCCCAAGAATCTAGTTGAGGACTTCCTAGTGGGAGAGCTGAGGGGTAAGCTTGCCCAGTATGTCTTTTTTTTTTTTTTTTTTCTTTCCTATACCTTTACAAGTAACCGTTCGGCTAACTGTTTTCATGTTTTTCTTTACAGTGGGGTTAGCTGATCCACCGAGTGTTCTTGAGGAGTGCTAGGACCGGATTCAGTGCCTAGCTGGCCTTCCTACAAACATCTAGAATGTGCTAAGCCAAACGAGGGATTTTATCGCTACCTACAGTCCACGGGCCCGTTGAAGCCCCTATTTTTCCCCCGATCATCCCGGTTGAGTGTCCGAGTAAACTATTTGATTTCAGCTACAGTTTCCCCTCCTTTTTTTACTGCTTTCTAGATTACTGACTACTTGGCTCCCTTGTTCCTTTATAGAAATGGGTCCTCGAAGAGACATCGAGCAGTTGAGGGCCAAATAGGCCGCCGCCGCTACCGCCCGGGTGGCAGATAGAAGAAAGAGGCCCGCTGTTGAGACCTCAGGTAGTGATCATCTACTCTGATGGATAAGGTATGGGATACGAGCTCTTCAGGCTCCCGGGGAGACATTGATCCCCCAAGTGGTGGTTGTTGAGGAGGCTGTTCCCCAGACAGAGGTACCGTCGGGGACTCCATTGGGGGAGTCAGCAGAGATTAAGGAGAGTTCAGACCCAACCTTCTCCCCAGCCAGGTGGAGATGTGTGCAAACATGTCTTCCCAGGCCTTCCAAGGGTGGTTGTACAACCTTTCCCACTTTGTAAGTACTTCTGCCTCTGTTAATCCATTCATTACTTTTTGTTCTTTCTCATTTTTGTTCCTATTTTGCTTAGTAACCGACTAGTTTGTATTTCTTATAGGTCAGCTGCATGGCTACCGGTGCTGAGTCCTTCCTGCCTTCTTTAGTCTGGAGGGCCACTGCTATAGAAGCTGCCCTGTCACAGGAGCGGGCAACTTTGGAGGCTAGGGAAATTGCCCTAGCTGTGGAGAAGGAAAAGGTTATGGGCTTAGCCCTAAGCCTTGGAATGACACAAGCAGAGTTAGCGACCGTCTTGGCTGGTCTGGAGGCCCCCGGGCTATCACGGGGGCGACAGAGGCAAAGGCGAAGGCCCTGGCTGAGACCATAGCGACGGGGTCTGTGGAGGAAGCCTTTAATAATGGTTTCTTCCAAGGCTATGAGGACTTGAAGAGGAGGCTGGGCCGAGACCATCGAGCTCTCATCCTATGAAGGGATTGACTCAGACTATTGGGACATGGGTCGTGCTATTACTGAGGGTCCTAGTTGTGAGGCTGGACCCGTTGAAGATGTTGCCCTAGGTAGGGACTCTGCCCCGGGAGACGGCACCACCCTGGAAGGAGAGGCTGGGGAAACAAAGGATGTGGTCATCGTGGATGACTCCTAGTCTCCCCTCTTCTTTGTTTTGTTTTGATGGTGTTTATTTTTTTTGTTTTTTTTGGGGAGGCTACTACAACTACCCCCCAGCTTCTGTACAAATTTTTATTTTAATTAATGAAAAGGCCCGTCGAGGCCACCCTTTTTCATCAATCATCATTATTTTTGTACTTGCTTGCCTTAGCAAAAGCTTATGACCGTGACCGGTAGAGAATAGTTGGTCTGCTCAGGTCTTGTTTAGAAGGCCCCGCCAGGTACACTGTAGGAGTTAGGTCCTGTTACTATACCAGTCGATTTTTCTGGGCACTGTAGTTACTTAGGAGTGCTGTTTTAAATTTCCAAGTCTTGTTAGTGCTCGGTGGGGTTGCCTGTTTTAGTCTAATATCCCCCTGCCCCCAAGCCTTTGCTAAGGCAGGCGTTAACATGAGTGATTGTAGGAAACCGACCCAAAACATTGGTGGTTGTAGGGTCTTTTGCAGCTTTCCATCCTTGGCCACCTAGGGAGTTACTTTCCCATCGTAGGTTTTGGACCTAGCCAAAATCGGTGCCTCGGATACGACTCTGAGGTCTTTTGTGCCTGGGGTATGTCCCTAAGGTCTTTTTGTGCCTCGGATGTGGTCCTGAGGTCTTTTTGTGCCTCGAGTGTGGTCTCGAAGTCTTCTTCTGCCTCGGGTGTGGTCCCGAGGACATCAAAGTGGAACACTAGTGAGAAATAAGTAGAAAATGAACAATCTTTATTGCTATTGAGAATTATAATAATTGCTCGGGAAGAGCTACAAATTCCCCATTCAATTTTAATCTGATCTTCTCCGACCATCACTGGAAGTACTTGCGGAGGTGCTGCACGTTCCATGGGAGCGAGGTCTTGTTCGTTCAAAGTCTATAACCAGTATGTTCCCGAGCAGTTGACCTGTGTGACCCGGTAGGGCCCTTCCTAATTTGGACCCAGTTTTCCATGACTCGAGACCTTTGTTGATTGGTTCATTGCCTTAAGGACCAGATCTCCCACCTGGAAACTATGGTCCTTGACCTTGCTATTGTAGTACCGAGAGACTCGTTGCTTGTAGGCTGCCATTTTCATATATGCCTAGTCTCATTTTTCTTTAACCAAATCCAATTCTCCTCTAAGGGCTTTCTCATTACCTTGTTCATCGAAGCTTGCCACCCGGTTTGTTGGCAACCCAAGCTCAGTGGGTACCACTAACTCAAAGCCGTAGGTGAGAGAAAACGGTGTCTCCCCCGTTGCCGTTCGGGCTGTGGTACAGTAGGCTCACAAAAGGGTCAGTAACTCATCCACCCAGAGTCCTTTGGAGTCTTCGAGTCTGATTTTAACTGACTGCAAGATTGTACGGTTCGTCACCTCGGCTTGCCCATTGGCTTGAGGATGCTCGGGGCAAGGAGTAATGATTGGATATGCTATAGTCCGAGCAGAATTGCCTGAACACCAGGGTGTCGAACTGTCTATTGTTGTCACTGACCAGGACCCTGGGGATGCCAAACCTACTGAGAATGTTTTTCTCAATAAAACCTTCCATCTTCTTCTCTGTGATCATTGCCAGTGGCTCGACTTCTATCCACTTAGTGAAATAATCCACGATGGTAATCGTAAATTTGACTTGTCCTTTTTTGATCGGGAGCGGACCGACTATATCAATACCGCACTGATCAAATGGCCAAGGACTAAGGATTGGCATCTGGAGCTCTCCTAGGTAGTTGATCATAGACGAATATCTCTGGCGCTTTTCACATCGCCTGACATACTCTTCTGAATCTCGAGCCATCATTGGCCAATAATAGCCTTGGAGTAGGGCTCTCCTGGAGAGTGTTTGACCTCCCACGTGGCTTCCACATACTCCATTGTGGATTTTACTCAATATTCCCTCCACCTGTATAGGGTGGATGCACCATAGGTATGGGATGCCCCCTTTTGTGGAGGATGCCGTCAATGATATGGTATCTGGCCGCCCGGTATTTCACCCGTCGAGCTTCTTTTCTTCCTTCAAGTAAGGTACTCGTCGTGAGGAACAGTGATATTGGGTCCATCTAGCTGGGTCCTATAGTTACTGGGTCTACCTTCATTCCCCCCGAGTCAGTTATGCTGGGCTCTGGCAAGTATTCAATTCTTATCCCGGGAAGGTCTGACTCAGACGACGAGGCAAGGCGAGCAAACCAGTTGGCCCTTGCATTTTCTTTCCTCAGGATCTGGGTAACGAAGAAACCCTCAAACCTCTTTGAAACTGCTCGGACGAGGGCTAGGTAGGCTACCATGCTATCTTCCTGGGCCTCATACTCTTGATTGACCTGATTGACTACAAGCTGGGAGTCGTGGTATGCTTGGACATGCTATGCCCCCATCAAAGTAGCTAACTGCAGCATGACAAATAGGGATTTGTACTTGGCCTCATTGTTGGAGGCCTGGAAACTGAACCTCAATGCGTACTCTGGCTAGATCCCGTCGTGTGTAGTTAGGATAATTCTTGCCCCGCTACCTTCTTTGTTAAAGGACCCATCCATGTAGAGTCCCCAGGTCGGGATACTAGGTTGCAAACCGGGCGGTAACTCGGGGGGGTCGATTTCCTCGACCGGATCTTCTGGGTAAGTGAACTCCAGGAGAAAATCTGCCACGGCTTGTCCTTCGATCACCATCCAGGGTCTGTACATCACATCGAATTCATTCAATTCCAATGCCCACTTGATGAGCCTTCCGGATGTTTCTGGCCGACTGAGGATCCAGTGTAGCGGTTGATCTGTGAGGACCACGATGCATGGGCCTGAAAATATAGGTAGAGTCTCTGAGCAGAAGTGATGAGGGCGAAGGCCAATTTTTCAATGTAGGAGTACCGACTTTCTGCACCTTGAAGTGCCCGACTGGTATAATAAATTGGGACTTGTATCTCATGCTCTTCTCAGATTAGCGCCGAGCTGACCGCTGATGGTGATACCGCCAAGTATAAGAATAACTCCTCCTTGGGTACAGGTGTAGAGAGTTGATGGGGTGATGTCTAGTATTTCTTAAGGTACCAAAATGCCTTCTCACATTCTTCTGACCATTGACACGCTTTACGGAGGATTTTAAAGATTGACAGACACTGGTTTATAGCTCAGGAGACAAATTGAATCAGAGCTGCCACCCGTCCGGCCAAGCTTTGAACTTCTTTGGTTGACCTGGGTGACTGCATGTTAATAATAGCCTGAATTTTTTCAGGGTTTGCTCCGATCCCTCGCCTGCTGACCATGTGTCCCAAGAACTTCCCGGACGAGACTCTAAATGTGCACTTGGTCGGGTACAATCTCATCTAAAATTTTCTTAAGATGCTAAAGGCCCCGGCCAAATGCTCAAGATGGTCGGACTCTTCCCGTCTCTTGGCCAACAGATTGTCGACGTATACCTCCATTGATTTCCCGATCAAATCCTTGAATATGTGGTTGACCAGGCACTGATAAGTTGCCCCGATGTTTTTAAGGCCGAAGGGCATCACCTTGGAGCCGTACGTCCCTTGGTCGGTGATGAAGGACGTCTTTTCTTCGTCCCCGGGGTACATACTAATTTGGTTGTACCCCAAGTAGGCATCAATGAATGAGAGAAGCGAGTGGTCGACCGTAGAATTCACAAGGAGGTCTATCCTAGGCAACGTATAACAATCCTTAGGATAGGCTTTATTAAGGTTTGTGAAATCCACGCACATTCTCTACTTCCCATTACTTTTCTTGATTACCACCACATTTGGCAACCAGTCAGGATACTGGACCTCTCAGACGAATTTTACCTTCAGGAGCTTTTCAACTTCTTCTCGCACTACGGCTTGCCTTTCAGGGGCTATGCCCCTCCTCTTCTGCTTGACTGGCTGAGAGTCCGGGTTGGTGTTGAGACAGTGGGACATGATCTAGGGGTCTATCCCAGGCATGTCTTCATGACACCAGGCGAAGACTTCTTGGTTCTATCGCAGGATTTGGACAAGCTTTTTCCTGAGGCTTGGTTACAAGAGAGAGCCGATGCTGACGAATCGGTCAGGGAATTGGGGGTCGAGAACTACTCGGTTGACCTTCTGCTGGGCCTACTCCATCCCTTATGTCTCTCGGATCCATCTCCTGAACATTCAACATTTCTATAACTGCCTCTCTACGCAAGGAACTGACATAACAGCTCTGAGCGGTTGCTTGGTCTCCACGTACGCTCCCGGGCACCTGGGGGTTTGGGAACTTAATCACTAAGCCATACGTTGACACGACCACCTTGGTCCTATTGAGCGTCAGCCTCCCCAGGATGACATTATAGGTGGACGGGGCTTCTACCACCACAAAGTTTGCGAGTATGACAACTTACTAGGGGTAGGTCCCCATGAGAATCGAGAGTTCTATCGCACCGAGGGGTTATGTGGTAGATACATTGAATCCTACCAAGGGAGTGGCTACTGGCCAGAGCCTATCCCTTAATATCCTGAGCTGATCAAAGGCTGAGATAAACAAGATGTCAGAGGAGCTACCCGTGTCCACTAACACCCTCTTGACCACATAATTTGCTACAGAGAGTGTAACCACTAGCGGATCATCATGGGGGCAATGCAGGTCCTTGACGTTATAGGACGAGAATGTCAGGATGTCCATCGGTGTGGAGTCGATGGACTGAACATGGTAGACATCTAATTAGGATGCCCGAGCATGCCTCTTCCTGGTCGACTGTGAATCCCCTCCACCCGAAGTTTCTACAGAGATCACGTTGATTTGCTCGAGGGATCGGTTGTTGAGTTGAGGTCGCCTATCGGACATGACGAACTCTACAAGGTGGCCCTGCTCAATCAGCTTCTCGATAGTGATCTTAAGTTTGAAGCAGTCTTTTGTGTCATGACCATGGTCCTTATGATACTGGCAAAACTTATCTCGATTTCTCTTCCCAGGTGGGCTCTTCAGTTTTACTGACTGTTGGAGGAACCTATGGGTTTCGACGGTAGCCATGACCTCGTGGATAGGTTGGGAAAGGGCATGAAGGTAATTGGGGTCCGATCCTGACTGCCTTTCAGCTGATCTTGCTTAGGCTTCTTTCTCGAACTCTTCTCGGGGCCTTCGCACTTGCGTTTGGATCTCAGGGATTCATCTCCCGCAAAGCTAGCACGCTTGGACTTTAGGAACTCCTTCGTGTCAATATACTTCCCAACCCTTTGGGAGAGCTCAACCAAGGTTACCGGTCAGTCATGGTGGAATGATGTAGCAACTTTGGTGTGCTGAACTCTTGAGCAAAAGGCAGTGATAGCTTGCTGGTTAAAATGGTCGACGTAATCTTTTAAGGATTCTCCCTTGCGCTGTTTGACGGTCAGCAGTTGGGTGTCGGGCTGCGACTTGCCTAGAATCCCCATAAACTGACTGATGAATAGCTTGCTGAGTGCCTTGGAGTTGTCAATTGTTCGACGCTTGAGAGCATGGAACTACTATGCTGCCGGCCCTTTGAGAGTGCTAGGAAAGGCCAAGCATAGTAGTTCGTCAGTGGTGGTGACCAGTGTCGTCTGAGCCTTGTAAGTCCGGACATGATCTACCAAGCTTCCCGAACCGTCGTAAGAGTCGAGATGTGGTGATTTGAACTTCTGTAGGATGGGGAATCCTGTCACCCAGACGGTGAAGGGTGACTCGGTTTCAGTATTAGTGTGATCATGGCGCTGCTTACAGCTCAGTTTCTAATTTTGCTTTTGCAGGTCCTCGATCAGGGCCTTGACATCTTTCTGACCGGTCTTTTGTTCCGTGTCCGGATAGTTTGTCGGGTCAGACGATGTGGCCTCTTCCTCGAAGTGCATTGTCCTTAGGGATAGGTCTGGGCTTCGGCTCTAGGTAATCGTGTGCCTAAGATTCTCACGGCTCTTGGCCAGGGGGTCCTTGGTCGAATCCCGATCAGTTTGTCCTTGCCAACCCCCTCTAGCAGCATGCCTATTGTTGATGATTTATCTGGCATCCCTCGCCTGGTGTGGGTTGGCTCGGGGCATCACCGGGTCTGCTCGGGAGCCTGGCTATGCTCGTCATTCCTGAATCCACCAAAATTTGGTAGAGATATAAGCTCAGTGTGGGCGCGACTGCGGACCCATACGGGCTACCGGTCGTGCACGCCCTTCCCAGGCTGCTCCTCTATTTAAGGGAGCTTTTTCTGGTGGGCCAACAATGCTTCGATCTACTGCTGAGATTGCTGTTGGCCCTCCAGAAGCTGCGCAAGGGCCGTAATAACCTGCTCGGAGGTCATGGAAGTAGCCGGTTGCCCGGCTTGTGAATCTGCCTGACCTTCTAGAGCAGTGGTTTTCTTACCCTTCTTTGACAGCATATTAGTCAAATTTTTTTTTTCTGAGGAATCTATCGTCTTCCCACAGACGGCGTCAAACTGATGATGCCAAAATTTGGTTAAGGGCGAGAAGAGTAATTTCAGGAGAGAAAGGGAGTTTGTATGTGGTTTGGCCCCATTAATTAGGTGACCTATGTCTACGGGTGCGTCAGTGCGCCTTCACTAACAGATCATCAGCGGTGTCTGGTGAGCCAACAAAGAGGGTGACACTACCAGTAAACCAATCGGGTATATGCATATAAGTAATATATATTGCAATCTTTAGAGAATGAGAATGCCGTCCCCCTTGACGGGTGCTGGTGATCCCTTTTATAGATGTAAGAGACCACCCGTACAAGTTAAGTTGTTAGATTAGGAAACCCAATCTAACCATAATTGATTTACACGGATTAGGAGAGTTTCCTAAGTGGTTTAGGAAACATCTTCTTCCTTCTTCAGTTTCCTATCTGAGAAAGAAAACTGGTCAGCGTAACCCTTAAAGAGCAAGCAATTGTACCTGCCTAGAATGCATCCAGTGTGGGGCCAGACCTGGCGGTCTCAGTAAATAGCCCGGATAGGCCGAGTAGTAAGCATCCCTTTTAGATGATGTGGCAATTTGACTTTGACCTGATATTTTCTGACCTATCAATATATATATATGCAAGGAGGGGGTGCAGGTTGCAGTTCCTGCATGAATTGGAGGATACAGATCCTAGCACTTTCAATCGATTGAAGTTACTTTAATCAATTGATAATAGGTGGCAATTGTTCAATCGATTGGGAAAGGGTCCACTTCATGGATTCAGGTGGGTAGGGTTTCAATCGATTAGAACAATTTCAATTGATTGAAATAGTCACAATGTCAATCGATTGACAAAATTTTAATCAATTGAACATAACTTTACAGGTATTGCCCAAACAGTTTTACAGAATCTTATTAATTAATATACATTAAAAAATACAAGGTATTACATCATCGACCACATATTTAAAGATTTTATCCTCAAAATTTGAAGTAATAGGGTTAAAAGAAAAATGGACTCTTTCTCCCATCTTTGACTCTTTCTCCCATCTTTGACTCTTTCTCCCACAAAGCTTCTCCTTCGTCGTGGTGTTTCCTCTAAATCTTCAATAGTGGAATTTCCTTATTCTGGGGCTTGTTGATCCCTCGATCTAAGATCCGCATTGGTCCTTCATGAACTGTGATATTATCATTAACCTCAACATCCTCAAAGTTAATCTCATGTGTCGGATTGTGGGCACATTTTTGCAACATTCTAATGTGGAAGACATTATGCACTCTGATATCTTTGGTGGTAATGCAAGTCTATAGGAAATCTTTCTAATGCATTCTAGTATCTTAAATGGTCTGATGAATTGAGGCAATAGCTTGCCTCTCTTCTGTTCGAATCTCACGATTCCTCGAACTGGTGAAACCTTTAGTAGTACGTGATCCCACACTGCAAACTCCAAGTCCTTATGGCATTTGTCAGCATAATTCTTATGTCTGGTAGGTGTCGTCCTCATTTTCTCACGTACTACTTGAATCTTCTCGCTGGTTTCTAGCACCAATTCTAGCCCAAGAAGTTGAGTTTCTCCAACTTTGGCCCAACACAACGACGATCGGCAAAGTCTTCTATACAATACCTCAAAGGATTCCATTCCTATTATCATGCCCCAGAGTAACCAAAATGGGAAAAATTTAAAACATTTTCTATTTTGGGTCCATAGGTTCATGGCAAGTTGAATACCTCATGATTGTCCACAATAAATAAGGACCGGTAAGGAAAAGTAATAAGCAGCAGTAATAAACATGGTGTTCTAGGCATGCTTATATATATATATATATATGTATATATTAAACATTCACATCAAAGTTGCAAACATCACTATTACAGAACCATAAAAAAGGGTAAAGAAATGAGATTAGCATCTCGAGCATAAGCCCAACATCAGGATCATAAGTTCAGCACATAGTGCCTCAATACTAAACAAAAGATAAATAAGATACTAGTCTTCAACTTCCACTAGCTAGCTTGTGAAGTCATATCCTTCCCTCAACATATTCCTTGTCCGAGTATTCTGCTTCTACAAGATCTGGATGTTTGATTGTCCAAGACATAAAAGTCGTCAGCTTTACAGCAAGTTGAGTGAGTAAACCTACTACACTTGAACAGGCTTAGAGAAACATTGCTTTAATCTTGTTGATAAGTAAAATTGTTTCCTTTTGTACTTTGAAAACATAATCGTTAAGCCTTACCAATCTCAGTCTCGATGTATTACGTATGTTAGGTAATGTTTATGACATAATTATACTGAGGATTACAAGTGTAATACCCTATACTTTTAGTAATTATTTAATACAGTGAGATTCTATATACTTCCCTTGACCATTCAAGAAATTTAACTTTCAATCAATCAAAGTCCGTTCAAGCGATTGGGCATTCTAAAGTTCAATCGATCGAACCCCTTTCAAGGGATCGAAACCCTATAAACCTGAATTTATGACGTGGTACCCATTTCAATCGATCAAAACCCTTTTCAATAGATCAAACTGGTCGATCTTCTTTCAATCGATCGAACTTATAAGCATTAGGAATCCCAGTTTCTGCACAAACACAGCCACCTACACCCCCATCCCCTCTATATATACCTCGTGTTTGTGTGTATAGTGTGTTTGGGAAATCTGAGAGAGTTAGAGAGAGAATATGTGCTTGTGAACTATATATATAATATTCACATATCTATATACATATACATGCATATACACATACATAAATATATATTCAATCAGAGAGACAGAGAGACAGAAGAAGAGGAAGGAAAAGAAGGAGAGAAAGAGAAGGCAGAGAGAGATAGAGACTAAGGAGAGAGAGAGGAGGAGCCACCATTAGAGGAGCTCAAGCATAAAGAGCTAAACACGCCCTCAACAACTTTAGGTGAGTTCTAAACTCACTTTGTACATGTTATATGATGTTTTACAAGTTTTTGATGTGAATAATTAGACCTAAACATACCCTAAGACCTCTGGATGTTCACTGTTCCAAACCTTTGGAGAAGACGACTCTCGAACGATTGAACATACTTCAATCGATCGAAGGTTCAATCTATCGAAAAGACTTTGATCGCTTGAACAATAATTTTCCCAATCGATTGAAATGGTTTCAATCGATTGAACTTTGCAGAACATGGATTATTTCTTTGGTTTATTATATATAAGGTTCGATTATTCGATTTTTGATTTGAACTTCTATTATACGATTATGGGTTGATTAGGGATAATGTGACAACAAGGATATGTATGATTAAGAATAATGGATCAATGTAATAACGTTAGATTTTATGTGGTTCATATATGATTTCGATATTTGTTTATTCAATCAGAGTAGTCAGGCCACATGGGGTTGCCATATATAAATAGCAGTATAAACATTAAGTAGGTTTGATAAGTTTTGGGAAGAAAACAGGGACATATACTAGTTGATCATAAGTAAGTGGTAGACAGGCGTATGTGTCTATGACATACGGTAAACCTTGATCACTGGTGGAAGCAGTAGACAGACGTATGTATCTATGACTTGCGGTGATACCGTATCTATGACATGCAGTGAATCTTGATCACTGGTGGATGCAGTAAACAGATGTATCTGTCTATGACTTACGATGATAGAGTATCTATGACCCCAGTGAACACAGATCATAAGCACGCGGTATACAGACGAATGTGTCTATGACACGCGGTGAACCTTGATCATAAGTACGCAATAGATCTAATGAATGGTTATAGCAATAGAATTGATGTGTCAATGCTTGAAGCTTCAAATCCCTGACATGCGGTGGACTGTGTATATGTTCTTAAAAGCATAGGATGGACTAACATATTATCTACAAATTACAGTGTATGCGGTAGATGACCTCTACCACTTGCAGTGTTATGCGGTAGAAGGTATCTATGACTTGCGGTGATGCAGTAGACAGAGCATTGGTGCATCTAGGAGTTTTACAATCAAGTCTGTTCTAAGAGTCAGTATTGTGCTGAGTTTGTATTCACAAGATGATAAGGGACGAGTAACAACATTGGGATAACAAAGAGAAAGATACTATTGTAGCCCTATATCTTAGACACTTCAATAACTTGTTATTACGTTATATCATTGGTACTCTTTGAGTTTCTATTCACTCAGCTCTCAGTAAGCTGATGGCCATTATTGCCTAAACATTCCCCGTTCAGACTACCCTGTTCTTAATAATGCAGGTGATGATGCGTACGATGATGACTACTACTCGAAAGAGGATTATGCAGAGGGTGGCCCCACTAATGTCAGTTATGCCAGAGAAGATTACTATGCTAACAACTACCCTTACGCCAGCTAGAGATGGAGATTTACATTTTGTTTTATTTTTGTTGAACTTTATTAGTTTAATGGGTACTTGGGTATATGTTGTCTCCAGACCTGTTAGGTTCCTGATGACTACTCTGATGTTTGTAATAGATACAACTGTTATTATATATTCAGTTATCTACTATTCATGTTTATTTTGGTTGGACTTGTACTATGTGGTGTGGATAATTAGTGACATACACCCGTCATTCCCTATGTACCTAAAAAGGAAATTTAATTTTCTCTATTTTTGCTGCTCTGGGGCATGACATGATTTTTTGGTATCAGAGCTCTATGTTATGATACTTTCATTCAGTAACGATTCCACACCATCTGGTCATAGTATTTTAACGTCCCTGAGATGAGATATGAGTTTAAAATAAGTCTGTCTTCCTGATGATCGAAATTGTAGGTTAGCATTATGGATTTAGAGTTCAATAAGTTTGTGACTGATGCTTATGGAGGATATATGATTCATAGAGATACCATGGAGCCAATTGACCTGGAGTTCTTCCATGAGCGCATACGCCAGATAGCTAGTCGGTATTTAGAGGAGGATATGTGGAAGACCCTTTTTGAGCGCATACACCAGATTCAACTTGTCTTAAGTTAAGTGTCACTGTGATTGCTTATTCTTCTTAAGCACCCATTTGGTTTCAACAAGCAACTATTTCCAAATATCATCATTCAATCATTTATCTTTAAGCTCTCCATAATGCCCTTTTTAATGTCTCTGCTGAACTTGGTTCTGTCTTTCAATCACCCTCTGAATCTCAAAAAAATACTCAACTGATAATTGAATGGAGGCAGGAATTCGTGGAAAAGGTGTCATAATCCGCTCATGCCATGCAGTGGTAAAAGCCGTAATCCATGAAGATCGCAGAATTGAATCTCTCATAATCCCAATGGCGTTCTTAGAAGTATCTTATCTACAGCCATATTACCTGGCTACTCTGTATGGGATGGAAAAAGTGGTAGCATGTAAACCAAGAAGCCATATCTCGCTTCGCCCTAGAAATATAACAGTAATTGAACAGTAAAATCCCAACGGGTATAGACCCAATGGATGTCCTCGGTGCTGAGACCGCTTAGCCAAATGAACCAAACCTCAGAATTGCTGAAAAATCTTTGTACTTGCCTCTGATCCAAGGAAGGGATTCTGCAAAGACCACGAGGATATACCAATAAACTGAGTCACTCAAGAAGCCAAGTTTGCAGCACTAAAGGGGCACCAATAAGGAGTACTGTCCCATCAGCATGTGCCTGATCTAAACCCATTAGAGTTTCTGCTAGGACCAACATCATAGGGTTTCCTCGAGAACGTAGTCCACAAGCAACTGGTATGAGGGCATGAGATGAAGAAAAAATAGGAAGTGCGAAATCATAGCCAATGTCAAGGCTCCCCATCCAGATATGGAATGATCAAAATGTCCTCCCATGGTAGTAAAATATCGAGCAAATAGGCGGGAAAAATCAATCTCCTGATCAGAAATCATAGACCGGGCAACAGAAGGAGAACAACTGAGGAGTGATCTTACACTCTTTACATATCCAGCCTGAATGGTGGGAAGGATCAGATCGGAGTAGGGGATGAAATTAAAAACGCACAGAATTCTTCAAATAGTGGTGAGATCTCTTGATGTCCGAACCGAAATACATAGAATTCTGGATCCCAACATTAAATGGCGGCATGCATAATATCTTCTTCAAATTTCACATTTCTCAGCCGAAAGAGAGTACTAAGGACAAAATATCTAAAATGTAGATTATCAATACTGGTGACCTCATCCATCCATGAAAAAGGAGTATGAGGATCAAGAGGAGCCATCTGTCCGTAATGTTACTTCTTTCTGCTGAAATTCAGGGAGTTCAATCCTTAGGTCCCTATCTTTTTTTTTTCTTCTGGTTTATTAGGTATTTTCAAAATAATCAGGTATCTTTATTGCAAAAGAATTTTCATAGATTGATATTTTAAAATGATGGAAAATCAAAGATGGAAAATCAAGGATGGAAAATCATTTCCTGTTCAAAAACATTTTCTGAAATCAAAGAAATCTTTTTCAAATTTTTGAGGAAACAAATATTTTCTTTTCGGAAGTATATTAGAGGCGTCGCACTCGTGAGTCGTATATGCAATGCTCGTGTAGTGTATGCAATGCAAATGAAATGCAATCTAATCTAAATGCAATGCACCTTAATCGAGCTTAGACCTAGCATATCAGCACATAAACACATAAGATTCCTTGAGTATGCTAATTACCTTACTAATCCAATCATTATCCAAGGTTTAGAAAATTGAATTTTTCATAAAAAATACTTTAAAGATAGAGGGATTTGCAATTTTCAAAAGTACTTTTGAACCATCAATGCACGAGATGTGAAATCACGATCCTTGAAAATCAAGGTAGGAAATTTGAAATTCTAAAATTGGAGAGGAAAAATTCGAAATTGAATCATCAAAGTGTGAAATCATGATTTTTCTTGAAAACCAAAGTGGGAATTTTGAAATCCTCTAAAATCTTAGAGGATAATTTAAAATTGAATCATCAAAGTAGGAATTTTAAAATTCATTAAAATATGGAGAGAATTTTGGAAGGATTTTGCGAAAGCGAATTTGAAAGCAAATTTTCAAAAGGGATATTCCCGAAATTTTCAAAAGACTCGTGTTTTTCGAAAAAGTGCCTGTATTTTCAAAATTTTCAAAAATTGTCCTCGAATAATGATTGGATGTTCGAATAAAGACCATACTACTCTAGAGGAATCTAGCATACAAGGTTTGATGATGCCTTCGCATACACGTCCTCATCATCCACATAATCCCTTACAGGCAAACGCAAATAATTCATCACATTGTCCTAATCAAAGATGATAATCAAGATCCTAATTGAAGGGTTCTATAGAAACTATATGCAAAGGCAGGGTTTTAGTCTCATAAAGGGTCCATTAGCAAGCCAAGGGCTCTATATAGCGCATGCGATACAAGGTTAACGGTGACTACATGCTGCCAAAGTCTCTTGACAAATGGAGGAAAGGGGGCCCTCCAACCACAAGGTAATGGTCTCAAGCAGTCACGGTGAAAGAACAATGCAAGTGCAAATGCAGGTAGAAACAACACGATTATCGAATTAATAACAAGGATATTTATTGGCTCAAGTCAACCCCTCGAAGAACAAGAAACCATTGGTTTCATGTTCAAATCCCCAGCAGAGTCGCCAGATTGTGGACTAATGAAAAAGGGTGCTGTCGGGAGTCTTGGCGTTTCCCTTGATAGTGTCCCAGGATGGACCCAAGGAGCACACTTTAGGGAAACTAGAACTTCCTTACGCGGTCCTAGAGACAAAGGGTTACCTCCTAATTTTTATCGAGAATTAGGAAACCCAAGTTTAACTCGCCAAAAATTGAATAAGGTTACTCGCCCTTCATTTCCAGAAACTAGGTTCGGAGGTCTTGGTACGAGAAGGGAATGAGCCCGAGCAGGACTAAAGCACCCCCTCCTTGCCCTACCAAACTGTAGGCCTTGATTCAAATATCCTTGTTCTTAATTCATAATTGGTGTTGTATCCTCAAACATACTATATAATATATACATGGCACAAAGGAACATCTAATGAAAATCATTTCAAGAGATTAAATCAAGTAGCAATCGGATGCACATGCAATACAAGAGAGAGGTATACTCATAGTGGTTACTCCCACCCATGACCAATGCAAATATAGGTAACGTGCTATGATATGCAAAAGGGAATGAGAAGACTTACATTGGGTTGACTCAAGCGGAGTCGCAAAAAGAAAAAGAAATGAAACGTACAATGCAATCATGCAACAATCCTAGATAAGATGTCTTTAATATATCAACATAAAAATGGAGACTATCCTAAAGGAATTGTGTCATTAAAAACAAAGTTATAAACCTAGAAAAATTCTAAGAGAAAGGATAGAGATAGTACATGATACATGGGCACTAAGCCACATGTAGACGAGGTAAATCCGCAAATTGAAGTCCGGATCCACGACATTCAATTCTCTGCACTAAGACACCAAGGAATACCCGAGCATTGCAAAATTACAAGCAAACAAATGATATGCATCATAAACAAGAGGAAGATGTCATCAATCAAAATTCCAGATCAGCAACCTCTAATGAATCCTATCAAAATTTGTATTAAACATGAGCTGGGTTAAAACACTTTTACAGAAAGTTAGATACATGTCTTAGGGAACTTCTCCAAAAATTAGAACCTAATTACCATTTTCAAAGTTTGAGAAATAAGAGGTTTGGGAACAGTGGATCAGGACTGTCCACTGTTCTTGTAAAACTCATAATTAATTCTACAAAAATCATGTGAAGCTCTATTTGGTGTCAAAGAAAGCTATTTCATTATAGTTTATGAAAAAAATAATTCCATTGATATGTCGTGATCTTAAGGTCTCTGAAAAGTTGTTTTAAACAGACTCTGTTATTCTAGAAATTTGGTATCATTTGACAAAGGAATATAAAACATGATAGAAATTCATGAATCATGTTAATCAAGTTAATCTAAGATCTTGATCTCACATCCATTTATCCTAGGTGATTTTTGCACCAAGTTTTATTCATTAATTGTTGTTGAGTGATCAAGGTATGACCATTTTGTATACATAATCATAATTGTAGTTAAACTTAGAAATTTCTACAATAGTTGTATAAACTTCAAACGCTTATAAAATGATCTTAACTTGACCGTATGCTCACGATTTTAAATAGGCATATCAATACATGAGTTAGGAATCATCCCCAAAAAGTGGATCATCGATAACTATTATAGATTTTTTGAAATTCAAATACAAAGAGATTATGTTCAAATCTATCAACCGATTTCTCAACAATTTCTACAAAATATCATATGGATCCTAAGGGTTCTCAAAACGAATTGAATGAAAGCTAATTCATCCAAGTTTACTCAGAAAATTTGAAATCCATCGAACTACGGGTTTTTATGGACCAAATCTTATGGACAAAACCAATTTGTTTTGTTGAATTTTAACTAGTTTATTTTAAAGTGTGAGGAAAATATCTTAAGTGATGGTTGAAGTTTATTTAGAGAGATAAAACTCATAGATCCACTTGATTGACATAATTCCCAATCAATTTATCCCTCAAGTTCTATGAAGAACTCTAGATCATGGATCAAAGGGACTTACAAATATCCTATTGGAGATGAAATTCAATAGGAATTCTAGGTTATAGGAATAATCAAGAGAAAAGGATGAACATAGTAATCATCCTTCTCATAGATCATACTCCCAAACCATCATAGGATTCAAAATAGACACATATATATAATCATGTATGCATGGATCTAAACTAAATAGAAGAATGAAATCAAAATTGAGAACCAAAAGTGAAAATCAATCTCTAATTAAGAATTATCAACAAAATCAAAAGAGACTTAGATCTAGCTATGTGAGTGTGTAAAGAAGAAGAGAGGAAGAAAATGAGTGTGCTAACAAATGAAAAAAATACTAAACTAGATCCAAGGCTTATAGATCTATATATAAAAGTAGGAATTAGAGATGAATTATGATCTCAACCTCTTGGAGGATTCTCAATTGTGCAATCAAAGTTGATTTGAAGGATCTTCTTCTTCAAGTATTCTTCAAGTTCTTCAAGCACTCATCCATGGAAGTTTCAAGGAGGCAATTGATGTCCAAACCTCAAATCTAATTATCTTGAGATTAGTTTTTATGGAAATTTAATTCATCTCTCTAGAAATCTCTCTTGAATTCTAAGTATATTCTTATCTCTTGCAAGTATATTCAATTATGTAGTTAAAGCTTCTTCAAAATGATTCAACATGATCTCATATAAGATGCATGGGATCTATATATAGAGTTTTGAAAACTTATGTCTTATGTTTTAGGGTTAAAATAGGGATTTTAGAGATAGGAAAAGGGTTAAAATGGCCATTTCAGTGCCTAAACGCAGTTTCTAGGCAATTTCCTCGCAATTGGAGGCTTCTAGAAGGGTCTGGAACTCAAAAAGCTCGATGGAGGAGGTACATGTGAGGTGACGACTTAGGCGGGACCTGCCACCCCCTTTGTGGGACTCGCCATTTACTATTTGTGCTCCCCTGATTGTTCTTATGTCCAATTTTAAATATTAAATGCATTGTTTTTCCAGATTTTTGTAAAAAGTACTTTTTGGTGTCTAAAATCATCTGTTTACATATCGTTGGAAAGCTGCCAAATTGAATTTCAGAATAAAAATATTCCAGGAGGTTTTAAAATAAAATTAAAGTTCAATTAAAGTCTGGAAGTCCTTTGGAACTTTCGTCGTCTTTTCGAAATCAAACTTCTTTTTCAAAATTTCTTTTCAATGTGCATCTATTTCAAACTTTTCTTTGAAATTGAATCTCTGTGACACGAGAATTTTTCTGTGTGCGCTTGTGTGCTATACCCAAGTGTAAGTAATCGTGCAAGTAATATAGTACTGGAAGTCCAGGTCGATCCCACAGGGAAGGTTTGGAAATTAATTACCTAGATTAAACTCTAAAAACTGTAGAACACAGAGTTCTACGATTAACAACTATTAAAATTTAAAAACAACTAAATTACTTTAAACTAATAACTAACTAGTTAACTAGAGCAGTATTTTAAAATTGGTTTTCTTAATAAAAGAGAAGTGTTGGGATCACACAAATCCACAGTGACCTAGCCATCTACCATGCAATTACGTAAAAGCTCATTGGAGTACATCTTCTACAATATTCCGTATTTTTCTAAATATAGAGAATCCATAGCCCTTTCATGACCGGGACTATATCATCTAAATTAAGTTCAAAATACATGAAAGCGGTTTAAATAAATAGTTAATACTCGCACCCACAATGGTGTTAGCATTGAGAGTGGTTTGCAAAAGATATTGAAGAAAAATGCTTTAAGGCTTTAAGTTTAGAGACTGTTTCGACAAACTGAGCATTTAGGGACAGTTTGATAACAAATCTGTAAAACAGAAAGTCTAGGAATACTGTATTGAATGTTCTCAAGAATAAGAGGTTTCGATCGATCGATGCGCGCTCGATCCATCTAACATCTTAATCTCTCGATCGATCTAACATTTTCATCTCTCGATCGATCGACGCGCTCTCGATCGATCGACTGTGTCTCTGCTCCGATCGATCGAAATAACTTTGATCGATCGAACACATGAGTTATTCTGCTGCATGGCAGAGGCTTGAAATCATAGTTTCATCACGATTTCCCAACCCAAGGACTACTCAAACATAGTTTGGAGTGTCTTAGACTCGTTTTTAACATAAAAGTCCATTAGGGATGCGTTTGGTTGCGATTTTAACATAAAACTATGAAAGCTATGAGTGTAACACTATTTCGCATGCAAGATTATGATTAACTTTACTAATACTACCAGAAATGATAAACATATTATCAACAAACTAAAATAACCAAACCTGAGACGAAGTATTACGATCCAACTACTTGCAAATCCAAGAACAAGCAAGATTGTAATTTGAAACCTACAAAAACAATATAAACTCTCTAACTCTCTCTATAAACTGATAAAAACTAAAAGTGGGCATCCTGAAAATGTGAATATAACTGGTATATACAGAAAAACCTAAGGCTAGGGTTACAAAAGATGTCCCCGCTGCGTGCGCGTAGGTTCTGATAAAAGCCATGTTCGATCGATCAAACATCTCTCGATCGATTGAACTTCTGGGATCTTCGAGCATTTGAACTGCTTTCGATCGATCGCTCAAGCTTTCTTCGATCGCTCAAAACTCTCTTTTCATTTTTTGACTTGTCTTCATTGAACCCAAGCACTTCCTTTTATCTTGCTTATTCAATTCTTCACACAGCAACAGTAATCTGCACACATAACCACTAAAACAATACCACTGATCATAAATTAATCATATTGTGTAAATACTGGCATTGTAATTCAAATTGCAGATAAACAGGGGAATTGTAAACTAATTTAGTGTATTTTCTTCTTTTAGCGCGGTTGTATTTTACAAATACCCCCGCTTGTCATAACCCCCAACTAGCGATTTGCTAGTTCCTAGCAATAAAGCAAAGATAAAACAAGCTAAAATAAAACAAATTAAAACCAAAGCAAACTACTCTAAATTAAAAGAAACTACCTAACTCACTTTCGCAGGAATCGCGGTTGCATTTAGCAAATGCAACAAGCCGTTAAACCCCTAGGTTCCCCCTAGTGGACGAGTGTTGTCTCGTGAGGGTTTGCAGTGAATATACCCACAAAATTCTCTGATTTTAAGATAAAAAAGATATAGAATAACTTGTAAACACTCTCTTCTATTTAAATATTAATTTAGCTCTACAAAACATATCATCCTCATTCAAACCATGAAAGAAATACACATGTTCCTCATGTCACCAAGAAAGAATAACATATGCATCACATCCATGTATCCGTGCGTGTGTGAAATTAACAGCTATACATCAAATTTTATTTAGAGTTGTTTAGACTATCATACTCCCAGAACTTGGAGTTTCAACTCAATTCTCACATGGGTTTACACTCAAAAATGAACATCTCTCAGAAACTTGTTTAATAATGATCGCTCATGGTGTGAAAGCTTTGATATGAGTAATGTTTTGGTTACTAATGCTTTCACGCCTGACTCAATAAAGGACGAACATTTAGAGTGTATTGTCTCATGAAAGGAATACTACTAACTAGAGGAGCGAAATACCGTGGATAACTCAATTTACACGTTCGTGGTTTAAACTAAGTTGTTAAGAATCATTAAGGCTTTGACTTTTCGGGTATAATTTTATATATTAGGACAAAAAGGATAGGGGTAAGAATTTGCACATCTTTAGCATTTGATTGAGTGTAGTAATTTTTTCTTTACTTCATTCCGACCATCCTCTATTCTCATAGATGTCCTCCTTTTTTTTTTTTTTTTTTTTTTTTTTTTTTAACGTGAAACATGAACTCCTTTTTCTTTCACTTTTTATTTTTTTATTTTTTTTATGCAGGCCCTCCCACAACTACTCCCCTCCTCATAACATACTTCAACAATTTAATCTCATTGGATGTGCACTAAGGTGTATGGAGGTCAAAGTATAAGTTTAGGGATTTAGGATTTCATAATAGATTGGGCAGTATTTACTAGGTGTGGGGTTGAGAACAATGCATATTCTGGAATGTTGATATAGGTATATGGAAAGGTAAGAAACAAATAACGATGGCTTAAATCATTTTCTCAACTTCTTAGTTTTAGCACTTCAGTGTTCATTGAGTTTTGTTGGTAAATCCTTAACGTTCTCCTCTACTAAGCAGCCTAAATAAAGAATTAGAGACTATTCGACGAATTTAATATGTATTTGCAAGAAAATGATTCGAATTTAATGTGATAACTCCCTCAGAACTAAAGATTGGATTAAAAAACTCACTAAGGGTAACTAGTTTCCACTACTTATTCTTAGAGTACAAAAGTCATCTTAACTCTTATTTAGGTTTTCTGCATAGCTATTAACATGTGCATAAGGAATTTGGATACAAGAATGGTTAACACATGCAATCGTCTTAGCGAATTAGAAAAAAACATGAATTTAATTTCATAACAAGATGAGAATAAAATGGTTGTGTCCTTGCTTGATAACAGCTAAATAGGAGTGAGTATTGCAAGTCATTCTACCAATAAAGTTTATAATTTCACAAAAAATTCCAATTTTATTTAAATTGAAAAATTTGTTCAAAATCTCCAAATTCAATTGAGATTGTATGACATGTACAATAAATGTATTCAGATTGCTAAGTATAGACATGTGCAGGTGACTATCTATCTACATCCCACCCCCAACTAAAAATTGCGATGTCCTCAGAAGATAATTTTCAAATATAGATAGAGAGATATCACCTATCAAAGCATAGTAATAACCGGAAGCGTAACAACCTGTAAAGAAAGCATACAAACTCCAAACAGGCAGGATCAAATAGAATATGAAAAGATAAAGCATGAGATCCATACATCAACAGAACTAATCACTGGAAATATACTAGAATTAAATAACAGAACATTGATTACAAAATCCATAAAAAAAAAAAAAAAAACATGTCCAACTAACCAAACCATAAGAAAAATAAGAGAGAGAAGAGAATACAGTCATATCCCACCAAAACAACCCAACAACCAAAAACACTGATCTATCAGAATCTATACATCATCGGCAACATCCGATAATATCTCAATAAGCACGTTTGGAGCATCCGCATCTCCACCCTCAGCAATAGTAGTAGCCATCGCTGGGTCACTCGCAGTCGGAGCAGCTGGTGTAGATAATAATGGATCCATCATGACCGGAGGTAGTGGAAGTGGTGTCTCAGAAGCAGGCAGTGTCGCCGATGTGGATGGAGCAGAAGGATCAGTAGATGGTACAGAAGGGGTAGGAACAGGAACAGATGGGGCTGCCGATGTAGATGGAGCAGAACGATCAACCTGAGGAGCTGAGGATGAAGGACCAGTAGTGGGTGGTGGAGGTGTATGCAAAGACTGGTCAACCCCTATCTGAATAAGTATAGCCTCAAGAAGAGTCGTCATGCGATCCATCTTGCCCTCGAGTCTAATCCGGGCCTCTCTCTCCTCTAATAGCAACTCGTGAACAGTAGGGAGAGGCGCGGCTGAAGAAGACTCTCCTTGGGCGGGAGCCTGAGACCGCTGTCTCAGCTCGAACTGTGCAACCTCAATACGAGGATCAACCTCGTCATCAAAATCAAGCTCCTCAGCCTCTGTGGGCGTCCCAGAAGCTGCACCCTCTGTATCGGTGCCTCCTCCCCTCTTCCTCTTCGCTCCAATCTTCGCCTTACCCTTTGCTTTTGTTTTCTTTTGAGCATCAGAACGGCAGGACACCGTCTTGCCAAATCGACTAGAGGCCTAAATGATCGAATCTGTGGCCAATGGAACTAGTCCAGCCTGCTCAATGACCCGATGTATAGGCCAAGCACCCTTAAGATGGCGCTTGGCGGCAATGTACCGTGTAGGCTGAACCAGGAAGTCAATATATAGTCGAGACAGACAGACTAGTTGTCCTGTCCCAATAGCATAAAGGGCACGTGCATACCACACTATGAACTTCTCGTGATAAATTGTCATAAGAATGCAGTTCACCAGCGTCAGATGGAGGAGGTGATAGTTCTCAGTGAGAAGCTTATCCCCGATGAGAGAAATGCCGTTACAGAACTGAACGGCGCTACCTGTAAGATCACGGATAATGGTGGTAGGAGGCATCTCTGGGGCTCCTGGTAGGCGAGGATAGAAACAATTTGGTACCTCAGGTACCCCCAGAGCAGCTGAAATTGTGGCAGGACTGAATAGGATCTCGCGCCCGTGGAAGAATGATCTGTATGTGAATGGGGCCACGGGATCCTTGATCATAGAGGAGCAGGCTTCACGAACCCAGTAGATGTTGATCCTCTTTGTCTGGATCAACATATCGTACCATGATGGCTGGTCTCTGATCCGTCCTAGCAACCATGGGGCTAAGAGCCATACGAACTCTAGTGGTCGTTCCAACATAACCTTCCTGGACTGGAAGTATCTCATAAACCAAACCCAGTCCTCCTCATTTCTGAGCCCTTGATCTGGTATGGGGTCGGGTATAGTGAGATCAAGTGGCTTGGACTTGTGGTACCCGGTGATAGGATTCATCGTGAAAGCCCTGAAATGGACGAAACAGACAGTAAATACATTAAAACAATAAAACAGAAAAGAAACTAAAACTGCTACCCTTCGATCGATCGAAGTATGTTCGATCGATTGAGAAAGTCCTACGTTCGATCGCTCGAGACTAGTTCGATTGATTGACATGTTGCTGGGCTCGATCGCTCGAGCATAGTTCAATCGATCGAACACAGCGAAGGAACAGTGACAACCATATAGAACGGGAATAGCCCATAAACAAGAAAAAATCAAGAAAAACTTCAAATAAAGGATTTAAAACCAATGGGGGGAACCCCCAATAAAATTCAAATGAAAAGAAAGACACGAGGGGGTGTATCAAGACCTCACCTCGAGATACGTGCGACGGGGGAGATGAGGAGGATGATGATGGTTAGCAGAGGAGTCCGGATTGCCTCAAATACTGAGTTGATGACGGGGCGAAGAGGAATCGCCCGAGCTTCTCTGTCTCCGAACGATTGAGAGTGAGGGAGATAATGAGAGATTAAGAAAGTGTATAGCAGACGCCTCGTTTAAATACAAGTCTCAATCGATCGAGAAAGTTTGATCGATCAAAGTTTTTATCGATTGAGGCCTGCTGATGCGCTCGAGGGTTTGATAATTTTGATCGATCGATCGAACTTAGAAATTCTCTAATATCAATAAATTACAAGATTATACACCCCCAACTAACCAACATTGGTTTGGACATACAGGAAGATGATAAAAACAGTTCATTGACAGGTCATGTAAGCCAAAAAGTCATCATCACCATCAGAAATTGCAAAATTTTATAGATAAAACATTGTAGTAGCATCCATTTGCAACATTATTGCCCCCAACATGGTATTTAAAACCTTATTGATAAAGAAAAACTAAAAGAAACTGAAACTAATAAAACTTTGTCTAGGAATACACTTCAATTGATTAAAGAAAGATGAAATGACAGAATATAATTGAAGTGAAGCACTACTCTTCAAGCATGAAAATATCTTCTTCCACAACATCTTTCTCCAACAAAACTTTGAATGTGGAGTCCAAATTTGATGATTCCCTTTTCCAGAACAGCCGAAAAGCAGCTAGGGCCTCATTGAGCAAGTCTAAACTATCCAAGGAATTGATCGCACATGTAGGAGGTGATGCGGATGGATACAGTGATAATGGAGTGTAAGTTCGCAATGGACTTTCCTCTTGCGGCAGAGTACCTGGGGACCTTATGTACGGTCCCAATCCATAGATCAACTGATGTGGAAGGAACAGTGGCAGTAACATTTGATTCATAGTGACAACCCTGACAAAGGAAACCAAAAGAGAACAAAAAGACAGAAAGAAATTAAATAAAACAAACGAAATAACTAAAGGAATAAATAAAACAGGAAATGTGACCAAGAAATAACCTCACTATTGGCATGATATCACCAAGTGCACTAGCAGGTAGAGGGCATTGAAGCCGGAACAACAAATAACTCAAGTGCACATAAATGTAGGGAACCACTTGGATGACAAGGAAGTCATCAACATAAATGAATACAGCATTATAGCATTCTGGCACCACATCCTGTAAATCTTCTTCTTCCTACGGTTCCCACATTGAATCGTTCTCCCACTGTTCCATCAGAGCATCATCGACTTCCCAAACAACATACCCCTCTGGTTCTCCCTCCTCTTCAAGGAATTCCATGTGCTCAAAAGGATTGATCTGGAGGAGAGCACGGTGGTATGGTATGTATCCTTGGGTCAAGTCAACGACATCTTCTGCCCCTGGGCCTTGATAAGGAGCAAAATAGAATGCTATCTCATCGGAAGTCCAAGGGGGGTTATGATATTTCAAATCAGCCCATGACCCAATTGAGTGGACATCATCATCTCTTATGTTGAACAACCTGCAGGAGATAGATAAAATGGAATAGCAGATTAAAATTGAGGTCACACTCTAAAAATAGATAGACAAAAGAAATAAAACAAAACAAAATGCAGTGAAGGAAAGAATACAACAACATGGTGAAGACGCACTTGAGCGTTTTAAGTCGAGGAATAATCGGGCTCATCCAGTTGGATGTGCTCGACCTCTGGTTGGAAATTCTCTAAGAATGGTTTTAACCTTTGGCCATTGACCTTGAAACTTTCGTCGTTCTTCGGATTGAATAACTCGACAACCCCATGTGGAAAGACAGATTTGACTATAAAGGGTCCTGTCCACCTAGATCGCAGTTTTCCTGGGAAAAAATAAAGGCGAGAATTATATAACAAAACTTTTTGTCCCGGCTCGAATGATTTTCTAAAAATTGTCCTATCGTGGCGTGCCTTCACCCTTTCCTTATGTAATCTAGCATTGTCGTAGGCATCTTGACGTATTTCTTCCAGTTCAGCCAATTGGAGTTTTCAAAGATGACCTCCCTCTTTAATGTCAAAGTTCAATGAGTGGGTCGCCCAGTATGCTTTATGCTCGATTTCGATGGGCAGGTGACATGCTTTTCCGTATACTAGCCTGAATGGGGGCATTCCCAAATTTGTCTTGTAGGCAGTACGGTATACCAAAAGAGCATCGGTCAGTTTATATGCCCAGTCCTTTCTATTGAAACTAACTGTCTTTTCGAGAATTTGCTTAATTTCTCGGTTAGCCAACTCTGCTTGCCCGTTCGTTTGCGGGTGGCAGGCTAGAGCGATCTTGTGGTTAACCCCATATTTCTTGAGCAGTGACTCCAAAGGCCTATTGCAAAAGTGTTTGCCTTGGTCACTTATTAGAGCTTTTGGGGTTCCGAAACACGACATAATGTGTTCCTTAAGAAAGGACATTACTGTTTTGTGATCATTGCGTCTTGTCGGTATCGCTTCTACCCATTTTGATATATATTCCATAGCTAGGAGTATATATTCACAGTTGTTAGATTTCGAAAAAGGGCCCATACAGTCTATGCCCCAATAATCGAATATTTCAATTGTAATAATGGGAGTTAAGGGCATGGAGTTCCGTTTTAAAATTGTGCCAAGCTTTTGACAGCGTTGGCGCATTTTGCAAAAAGCGTAAGCATCTTTAAACACGGTGGGCTAGTAGAAACCACTATGTAGAACTTTTTGTGTGGTCTTTTTTGAAAAAAAATGGCCTCCGCAAGCCTCAGAGTGGCAGGATGCTAAAATGACAGTTATATCCTCATTCGGGATGCAACGCCTGATGACTTGATCAGCACAATACTCGAATAAGTAAGGATCATCGAAAAAGAAATGACGTGCGAACGAGAGGAATCGTTTCTTGTCCTGATTTGACCAATGACTAGGGGTCTCTCCCGTAACTAGATAGTTCACTATATCTGCATACCAAGGTAAACTGGAAATAGCCATCAATTGCTCATCTGGGAATTCATCCTTTATCGGTGTGGGTTCAGTGTTATCCACAAATGTTAATCAAGATAAATGGTCAGCGACCACATTCTCTACTCCTTTTTTGTCCTTAATTGTGATATCAAATTCTTGGAGTAGGAGTATCCAACGGATAAGCCTTTGCTTCGCGTCCTTCTTAGATAACAAGTACTTCAGGGCCGAGTGGTCTGTAAAACAGACAATTGGGAACCCTATTAGATATGACCTGAACTTATCTAGAGCGAAGACTATTGCCAGTAGTTCTTTTTCGGTAGTCGTATAATTTATTTGAGCTTCGTTAAGTGTTCGACTAGCATAGTAGATTACGTAAGGCTTATTATCCTTCCTCTGTCCTAGAACTGCGCCAATGGCATAGTCGCTAGCATCACACATTAACTCAAAAGGCAAACTCTAGCCGGGTGCCTGTATTATCAGTGCAGAGGTAAGGTGTTCTTTTAGTGCGTCAAAAGATGTTTGACAGTTTTTCGACCATTCGAATGGCATGTCTTTAGCTAACAGTTGACACAGTGGTTGGGAGATCACACTAAAATTTTTGATAAAGCAACAATAGAATCCCGCATGTCCCAGAAAAGATCGGATGTCTCAGACTGTACGAGGGATAGGTAGGTTTGAAATTATTTCGATTTTTGCTTTATCGACTTGGATACCCTTAACAGAATAATGTGGCCGAGGACAATTTCCTTGGTCACCATGAAGTGACACTTTTCCCAGTTTAGTACTAGGTGTTTATCCTCGCATCGTGCTAACACACATTCTAGATTATCTAAGCAATTTTTAAAGCTATGGCCGAACACTGAAAAGTCGTCCATAAAGACCTCAAGCATTTGTTCGACCATATCGCTAAAGATACTTAACATGCACCGCTGAAACGTAGCAGGTGCATTGCATAACCCGAAAGGCATACGTCTGTAGGCGAAGGTACCGAACGGGCACGTGAAAGTTGTTTTCTCTTGATCTTCAGGAGCAATTTCTATCTGGTTATAACCGCTGTATCCATCCAAAAAGCAATAGTACTTATGACCCCCCACTCGTTCTAGCATTTGATCCATGAATGGCAATGGAAAATGGTCCTTTCGGTTCACGGTATTCAATTTTCAATAATCAATACACAATCGCCATCCAGTGGGAACGCGCGTTGGTATTAATTTGCCATCTTTATTAGGAATAACCGTTATGCCTGCCTTCTTGGGCACCACCTGGGTTGGACTGACCCTGGGGCTGTCAGAAATAGGATATATAATCCCAACATCGAGTAGTTTTAATACTTCCTTTTTAACTACTTCTTGCATGTTAGGATTCAGATGCCTTTGCATTTGTCGTGAAGGTTTAGCGTCTTCTTCCAAATATATTTTATGAGTGCACACGGACTGACTTATGCCTTTGAGACCAGCAATGGTCCATCTTAATGCTCTCTTATGTTGTTTTAGCATTTGGATTAATTTGCCCTCTTGTTCCAGACTGAGAGTGGATGAAATTATAACATAACAAGTTTTCTCAGTTCCCAGGAAAGCATATTTGAGCTCTTCAGGAAGCTCCTTCAATTCCAGATCGGGAAATTGAAAATTAGAGGGCATAACTAATTTTGTTTTCGGAGGTAGGGGTTCATATTGTGTTACCCACATACATTCAGCTCTATCCTCCTCTCATGTATCCATCATGAGGCAAGTGTGATTTAAAGCAGAATCCAATGGAGTGGAATCTTTAGGTTGATAGACAGTGTCGAATTGAGACACAACTACCTCCAAAGGATCTTTATAATCAACGAGATCTACCTCATCTTCGATGATCGTGTCAACATAGTTGACCTCCTCTTCGTCATCGTATTCTTCGGGTCGGGGATTTGAGAAGATTTTGACATTTAAAGTTATATTCCCGAATACGATGGTCATAATACCACTTCTTATTTTAATTGTGGCATCTATGGTGTTGAGGAATGGACGTCCAAAAATCACCGGGATTTGTGAGCATGGATTGGACACAGGTTCGGTGTCCAAAATTACAAAATCAACCGGGAAGACAAAAGAGTCTATTTGCACTAGAACATCCTCCAGTATTCCTCTAGGGTATTTGACGGACCTGTCTATCAGCTGTAACGCAACTCGGGTAGGTTTGAGTTCACCCAACCCTAGTTGTTTATAAACTGAGTATGGCAGCAGGTTCACGCTTGCTCCGAGATTAAGGAGGGCATTGTCTATTCTTTGAGTTTTGGAGGCAATTCGTTTTGGATGATTGCGCTTGCTTGGAAAGCCACATAAGCATGTTTCTTCACACTTTGCCTCCTCTTGACCATGCATAAGTCTTTGAGGTACTTAGCATAGACCGGCACTTGTTTGATTGCATCAAGGAGTGGAAGATTGATTTTGACTTGTTTGAACAGTTCCAAGAACTCCTGATTCTTTGCCTCATTTTTGGGGTTCCTTAGCCTCTGAGAATAAGGCGTGGGGAAAGGGCATTTGGGTACTTCGTCGTTAACGGGCTCCTTTCCGGGCTTACTCTCAACTTCCTCTACTTGTTTAGGAGCTTCAGTGTTTATTTATAATGGTTCATTATGAGTGGATGGCTCCTCTTCCTGAGTAGAAGGTTTATTTTTATTTACCACTTCATCCTCCTTATACTCTTCGGGAGTAGAGAGAGGCATATTTAGCCCTATAGTCTTGCCGCTTCTCAGAGTAGTCACGGCTTTAGCTTGTTCATGGTTAGTGGGGCCATTGTTGTATCCCCTAGGGTTTTGAAGTGGTTGGGCAGGAAATATTCCACCCAATCCCTCTTGTCGTGCATCCATCCTCTCTAATGTCGCAGACATTTTGCTAATCATTTGAATTAATTGTTGCGTTAGATTCACGTTAGAGAGAGGATCTTCCTCCTGTGCCTTTTTATGTGGGGGAACGTACACGTTCGACTGTTGATTAGAGGGTTGTGCTTGGTTATAGTAATTAGGTCAATTTTGATTGAATGGCTGGGGCTGCCTATTGAACTGCCCTTGATATTGGTTATTGTTATTATAGGGCTGTTGTTGGTATTGATTTTGGGTCCCAGCATTATTTTTCCAATCAAACCCGGGGTGATTCCATCTATTGTTATTATTTTGTGAATTATAGTTATTATAGGAATTCCCCGCCCCCCTGTACCCTTGCATGGCATTTATTTCCATGGGGGGTTGTTCTTGAAAATATGGCACATTGGGACAATATTGATTGGTATGTCCCAATATATTGCATGTGCCGCAGGGTTCTTCAGGTAAAACCTGCCTAGAACCTTCCCCTTTCATCCCTAATTTCTCTACTTTCTTAGCTAATTCATCATATTTGTTCATTGAGTGATCTTCACTTTTTAGTTGGTACAAACTTTTCTCCTCTAAATAGGATATCTGTGAGCGAGGGATATCTTCAGAGTTGGACCATTCATGGGCATGTTCAGCTAGCCACTCAAAGTGAGCTTCAGCTTCTTCAGTATTTTTGCGAAGAAATGGTCCTGAACTCATAGTCTCGACCAACTTTTTAGTTTCACCATTTAACCCTTCGTAAAAGTAGCTTATGGTTCACCATTTCTCATACCCATGATGTGGGCATGATAGAAGCTAATCGTTGAAACGCTCCCAAGTTTGGGTGAAGGTTTCATTGCTCTTTTGTTTGTAAGAGTTAATTTGTCGTTTAAGCTCAGTGGTCATGCGAGGTGGAAAGAATTTCTTTAGAAATGCAGTGTTCATCACATGCCAGGTGTAGATTGAATTCGGCTTCAACGTGAGTAGCCACGCTTTTGCTTTATCCTTCAAGGTGAAAGGAAACGACATTAGGCGTGTCACGTCTACAGGACAATTTTGTGAAAATGTTTTACAAACATCCTCGAATTCCTTGACATATAGATATGCCTTCTCTCTATCCATTACATGGAAGGTAGGAAGGAGTTGAATCATTCCATTGCGAAATTGAAATTCGCCAGCATGAGGTGGAATGAGAATACAAGAAGGTGTTGGAGAATGTTCAGGTGTCATGAGATCGCACAAAGGACGAAGTGAATCGTCGATTGGTACAACCACATTATCACCGTTTTCACTTTGATTATCGGCAATTGAATCAATAGGTGTAGCTATGGGATTAATAGAATTAGAAGAATTGGCTAAGTAGAATGGATTTCCAAGAATTCCTTCGATGGAATTTTCAGACATGAACGCGAAAAAAATCCTAAAAGGTTTTAATCTAAAGAAGAGAAGAAAAAGAAAACAGAAATAGATAGAGATAGATTGAAGTAAACTAAGTATTAATTTGTCACCTTCCCCGGTAACGGCGCCAAAAACTTGACACGAGAATTTTTCTGTGTGCGCTTGTGTGCTATACCCAAGTGTAAGTAATCGTGCAAGTAATATAGTACTGGAAGTCCAGGTCGATCCCACAGGGAAGGTTTGGAAATTAATTACCTAGATTAAACTCTAAAAAGAAAAAGAAAATTTAATGCTTAAGGAAACTGTAGAACACAGAGTTCTACGATTAACAACTATTAAAATTTAAAAACAACTAAATTACTTTAAACTAATAACTAACTAGTTAACTAGAGCAGTATTTTAAACTGATTTTCTTAATAAGAGAGAAGTGTTGGGATCACGCAAATCCACAGTGACCTAGCCATCTACCATGCAATTACGTAAAAGCTCATTGGAGTACATCTTCTACAATATTCCGTATTTTTCTAAAGATAGAGAATCCATAGCCCTTTCATCTTTCATGACCGGGACAATATCATCTAAATTAAGTTCAAAATACATGAAAGCGGTTTAAATAAATAGTTAAGACTCGCACCCACAATGTTGTTAGCATTGAGAGTGGTTTGCAAAAGATATTGAAGAAAAATGCTTTAAGGCTTTAAGTTTAGAGACTGTTTCGACAAACTGAGCATTTAGGGATAGTTTGATAACAAATCTGTAAAACAGAAAGTCTAGGAATAGTGTATTGAATGTTCTCAAGAATCAGAGGTTTCGATCGATCGACGCGCTCTCGATCGATCTAACATCTTCATCTCTTGATCGATCGAAATGTCTTCGATCGATCGACTGTGTCTCTGCTCCGATCGATCGAAATAACTTCGATCGATCGAACACACGAGTTATTCTGCTGCATGGCAGAGGCTTGAAATCACAGTTTCATCATGATTTCCCAACCCAAGGACTACTTAGACATAGTCTGGAGTGTCTTAGACTCGTTTTGAACATAAAAGTTCATTAGGGATGCGTTTGGTTGCGATTTTAACATAAAAACTATGAAAACTATGAGTGTAACACTATTTTGCATGCAAGATTATGATTAACTTTACTAATACTACCAGAAATGATAAACAGATTATAAACAAACTAAAATAACAAAACCTGAGATGAAGTATTACAATCCAACTAATTGCAAATCCAAGAACAAGCAAGATTGTACTTTGAAACCTACAAAAACAATATAAACTCTCTAACTCTCTCTATAAACTGATAAAAACTAAAAGTGGGCGTCCTAAAAACGTGAATATAACTGGCATATATAGAAAAACCTAAGACTAGGGTTACAAAAGATGTCCTCGCTGCGTGCGCGTAGGTTCTAATAAAAGCCATGTTCGATCTATCGAACGTCTCTTGATCGATTGAACTTCTGGGATCTTCGAGCACTTGAACTGCTTTCGATCGATCAAATCCTCGATCGCTCGAAACTCTCTTTTCATTTTTTTGACTTTTCTTCATTGAACCCAAGCACTTCCTTTTATCTTGCTTATTCAATTCTTCACACAACAACAGTAATCTGCACACATAACCACTAAAATAATACCACTTATCATTGATTAATCATATTGTGTAAAAACTGGCATTGTAATTCAAATTGCAGATAAACAGGGGAACTGTAAACTAATTTAGTGTATTTTCTTCTTTTAGCGCGGTTGTATTTTACAAATACCCCCGCTTGTCGCTCTGGATACCTAGAATACTGCGTTTGGAACACTTCGTGTTCATATAACTCTGAGTGAATATGAATTCTGAGAGATGATTTTGACGAAATTGGGATTTATGCATGGAAAAGGGATTTTCAAAACTTGAAGCCACTTTTCGAAGTTTGATTTTTCAATTATGTGGAATCCAGTACCTTCTATGGGGTTTCATCATCGAATCCTTCAAGACGTTGTCCACCCAAAATCCTATCAGTGTGGTCAAAATTGGGTGTCTACATTACCCCAGATAGATGATCTATTCGACCAGTTACAAGGATCAAGGATCTTTTCCATGATTGATCTGTGATCAAGATAACATCAACTACTGGTTCGACCGGAGGATGTAACAAAGACTGTGTTTAGGAAAGATACGGGCATTATGAGTTTCTAGTTATGCCTTTTAGACTGTCAAATGTGCCAGTAGTATTCATGGACTCGATGAATAGAGTATTCAGACCATATGTGGATCAATTCATTATAGTATTCATCGATGACATCTTGATCTACTAAAAGACAAAGAGCGATCACAAGAAGCACTTACAGATTGCTTTACAGACACTTAGAGATAATAAGTTGTATACAAAGCTCAGCAAGTGTGAATTCTGGCTACAAGAGGTCAAATTCTTGGGACATGTTATATCTCAGGATAATGTCTTAGCAGACTCATTTAAGATTGATGCAGTCTTAAGCTGGAATCGACTGACTAATGCGAAGGAGGTCATAAGTTTTCTTGGTCTAGTAGGATATTATTGGAGATTTGCGAAGGATTCTCCAAGATTGCAGGACCTTTGACGAATTTGAAGAGAAAGGAGATGAAGTACGAATGGATAGATAAGCATGAACATGCATTTCAGGAGTTAAAATAAAGATTGACTTCTACACCGGTACTCGTGATACCAAAGAGTGGAGAAAGATACGTGATATATATGATGCATCATACCATGGACATGGTTGTGTGCTTATGCAGGACCGGAATGTCATTACATATGGATTAAGAAAATTAAAGGTACATTAGAAGAACTATCCGATGCATGATCTAGAATTAGCAGCAATAGTGTTTGCATTAAAGATTTGGAGACACTATTTTTTTAGAGAAAAGTTTGATCTGTTTTCTGATTATAAGAGCTTGATGTATTGTTCTCTTAGAAGGAGTTGAACATGCAACAACGAAGATGGATAGAGTTACTTAAGGATTATAACTTTTTATTACAGTACCATCCGGGTAAAGCAAATGTTGTAGCTAATGCTTTGAGACATAGACCTCGATTAGTGATCGCTGCATTATTAACCTGAGAATGGAAAGCATTGGAAGTTTTAGCTAAATTTGATCTTAAGCCAGTGGAACCAATGGAAGGACAACATTTTGGATGCCTTATGGTATAACCAACTTTGATCGGCCGTATTATAGAAGCTGAACAGACAACAGAAGATTTGAAATTATGGTTTGTAAATATGTCAGCGAAGGAACTAGAAGTCTGGAGTATTGGTACAGACAGAGCCTTACGGTGTAAAGGTAGACTCTGTATACTTGATGAAGAAAATCTCCGAAAAGAAATATTGGATGAAGCATAAAAGTCATGGATGACTATACATCCTAGAGGTACAATGATGTACAAGGATTTAAAGAGGAATTTCTAGTGGGAAGGAATGAAGAGGGAAGTAGCTAAGTATGTAGCTAAATGTCTTACTTGCAAACAAGTATAGGCAGACCATCACAACCACCTGGATTCTTGCAACCGTTACTGATTCCTTAATGGAAATAGGAGCACATAACCATGGACTTTGTGGTAAGATTGTCGAGGTCACAGCAGAACCACGACGCTATTTGGGTAGTTGTGGATCGACTTACAAAGATGGCACATTTCATCACCTATAGTATGACGTATCCAGTGGAACGTTTAAGCTGGATATATCTATGGCACATTGTATAGTTGCACGATGTACCTGTTTCTATCGTGTCAGATCGAGATTCATGCTTATCGCAGAGTTTTGGAAAAGTCTTTAGATAATGATGGGAACAACACTGAACTTGAGTTCAACATTTCATCCACAGATTGATGGTTAGACCGAACGAGTTAATCAAGTGATGAAAGACATGCTACTTGCTTACGTTATCAATTTTGAGAGTTCTTAGGAGATGCCTACTATTGATCGAGTTCACTTACTACAACAGTTACCATACATGCATAGGGATGGCACCGTTTGAAGCCTTGTATGGAAGACCTTGTTGATCGCCTCTATGGTGGGCCGAAGTCGGAGATAGTCAACTTCTTGGGCTAAAAATGGTACAAGAGACCAGTGAAAAGATT
Source organism: Hydrangea macrophylla (assembly GCA_033977485.1). Lineage (NCBI taxonomy): Eukaryota > Viridiplantae > Streptophyta > Magnoliopsida > Cornales > Hydrangeaceae > Hydrangea > Hydrangea macrophylla. Next base: position 22,877,902 of record CM066992.1, read on the forward strand.
CAAGTTATACTAGAAAAGATAAAGATAGCTCAGACCCTGCACAAGAGTTATGCTGACAAGTGACGCAAAGATTTGGAATTTGCCATTGGAGATCAAGTACTCCTTAAAGTTTCACATGTTCGAGGCATTGTCAGATTTGGACAGAAGAGAGGCAAGCTCCCGCTGCGATTCATCGGAGCGTTCGAGATTCTAGAATGTGTTGGAAAAGTTACGTATTGACTCGCATTGTTGCCAAAGCTGTCAGGAGTGTACACCATTTTCCACATCAGTATGCTATAAAAATGTGCTCATAACCCAGCACACGAGATTAATTTCGAGGACATTAAAGTCAACAACAACGTTACATTTAATCAAGGACCAGTGCGGATCCTAGATCATGGAATCAAGAAGTTCATAAATAAGGATATCCCGTTCGTAAAGATTCTATGGAAGCATCATGATGAAGGATAAACTTTATGGGAGCTAGAGTCAGAGATGCATGAGAAGTTTCTTTTTTTGTTTTAGACCTTGTTTGTTTTTGATTTCAAGGATGAAATCCTTAATGAGTGGTGGATGATGTAATACCCTGTGCTTTCAATAGTTATTTAATACAGTAAGATTCTATATACTTCCCTTGACCATTATAGAAATTTAACTTTCAATCGATCGAAGTCCGTTTAAGTGATCGAGCATTCTCAAGTTCAATCGATCAAACCTCTATCAAGCGATCGAAACCCTACCGACCTGAATTTATGACGTTGTCCCCACTTCAATTGATCAAAAGCCTTTTCAATTGATCGGGCTTGTAATCATCAGGAATCCTAGTTTTTGTGCAAACATAGCCACCTGTACCCCCATCCCCTCTATACATACCTTGTGTTCGTGTGTGTAGTGTGTTTAGGAAAGCTGAGAGAGTTAGAGAGAGAGTGTGTGCTTGTGTATTATATATATTATTCACACATCTATATATATACACACATATATATATTTAGTCAGAGAGAGGGAGAGACAGAAGAAGAGGAAGCAAAAGAAGGAGAAAAAGAGAAGGTAGAGAGAGACAGAGACTGGGGAGAGAGAAGAGGAGCCACCATTGGAGGAACTCAAGCTTGAAGAGCAAAGCACGCCCTTAACAACATTCAGTGAGTTCTAAACTCACTTTGTACATGTATTATGATGTTTTATGAGTTTTTGACATAAATAATTAGACCCAAACATGCCCTAAGGCCTCTGGATGTTCACTATTCAGAACCTTTGGAGAAGACGACTCTTGAGCGATTAAACGAAGCTTAATCAATCGAAGATTCAATAGATCAAAAAGACTTTGATCGCTTGAACATTATTTTTCCCAATTGATTGAAATGGTTTCAATCGATCGAACTTTGCAGAACATGGATTATTTCTTTGGTTTATTATATGTGAGGTTCGATTATCAAATTTTTGATTCAAACTTCTATTGTGCGATTATAGGTTGATCAAGGATAATGTGACAATAAAGATAAGTATGATTAAGAATAATGGATTAACATGATAATGTTAGATACTATGTGGTTTATATATGAGTTCGATATCTGTTCATTTTAATTAGAGTAGTCAGGCCACATAGGGTTGTTATTAGCAGTATAAATGTTAAGTAGGTTTGATAAGTTCTGGGAAGAGAACGGGGATGCATAATGGTTGATCATAAGTATGCGGTAGACGTCTATATGTGTCTATGACATGCTGTGAACCTTGATCATTGGTGGATGCAGTAGATAGACGTATGTGTCTATGACTTGCAGTGATACAATATCTATGACATGCGGTGAACCTTGGTCGCTGGTGGATGCTGTAGACAGACGTATGTGTCTATAACTTACGATGATACAGTATCTATGACATGCGGTGAAACTTGATCATAAGTACACGATAGACAGACGAATATGTCTATGACATATAGTGAACCTTGATCATAAGTATGTGGTAGATCTGACGAATGGTCGTGGCAATAAAATTGATGTGTGGATGCTTGAAGCGTTAATCCCTGATATGAGGTGTATTGTGCATATGTTCTTAAAAGCGAGGGATGGACTGATGTATTATCTACGACTTGCGGTGTATATGGTAGATGACCTCTACGACTTGTGGTGTTACACAGTAGAAGGTATCTATGACTTGCGGTGATGTGGTAGATAGAGCATTGGTGTATCCAGGAGTTATACAATCAAGTCTGTTCCAAGAGTCAGCATTATGTCGAGTTTGTATTTACAAGACGAAAAGGGTCGAGTAACGACATTGGGATAATAAAGAGGAAGATACTATTGTAGCACTATATCTTAGACACTTTAATAACTTGTTATTACATTATATCATTGGTACTCTGTGAGTTCTATTCACTCAGTTCTCAGTAAGCTGACGACCGTTATTGCTAGGACATTCCCCGTCCAGACTACCCTATTCTTAATAATGCAGGTGATGATGCGTACGACGATGGCTACTACCCTTACGCCAGAGAAGATTACTATGCTAACAACTACCCTTATGCCAGCTAGAGATGGAGATTTATATTTAGTTTTATTTCTGTTAAACTTTATTAGTTTAATGGGTACTTGGGCATATGTTGTCTCCAGACCTGTTAGGTTCCTGAGGACTATTATGATGTTTGTAATAGATACAATTGTTGTTATATATTCAGTCATACTGTTCCTATTTATTTTGTTTGGACTAGTACTATGTGGTGTAGATAATTAGTGACATTCACCCAACATTCTCTATGGACCCAAAAAGAAATTTATTTACTACAGATGATATAACTGTACTTGACTCCATGCCCACTCAATGTCGATCCAGAGTAGGAGTAGTTTAACCAGTAACCAGTAAAAAAGAAAAAAAAAGGGAATTTTTTCTAACCTATCTTTTTTGAACCTAAATAATAATATCGTAATTTTCATAGAATGAATATATAGTTTCTCAATTTATGCAGCTCCGGGGCATGATAACAAATAGACAACAAACGATTGATCACTTTGGACTATCCGTCTGATCTGTACCGACTTGATACTGGACTTTGAACCACTGGTTCAACCTTGTACGACTCGTCTTACTTTGGATCACTGATTCACTCTTACACGACTTGACTTTTTGCATGCAATCTGGTATAAATGCCGTTGGGCCTGGAATATTGCCCAACTTGGCCTTTAATATGTGCCCAACTTGGCCTTTGGTAACCTCATCTTATTCATTTAGCCCTAGGAACATCGTCGCCTTACGGCCATTAGGTTACCTTTTATCTATGCCCAACTTGGCCAATTTATCTATGCCCAACTTGGCCTTAGGTAACCCCATCTTGTTCTGATAGACATGAATGACTCATCTTTATGGCCCAAAAAGCCTTGCACCCTTTTTAAGATGGCACCGACATGGTACTACCGCATCACTTGCCCAATCCTGGCCTTTCATATGACATCCGTGCCCGACTTAGCCTTTGATATCTTTTGAAGAACAGCATAGTACTTGTTATTCTTTTATAAACGAAACACAAGAACCAGACTGACGGATACGATCGTCTCATTAATAGCTTTTATTATATCTACCTTGTTATTGATCTCATTACTAGAGTTATCGCAACTTACATAACATTACTAACGCGCGGTACAAGTCGTTAATGGGTATCATTATCGGGATTGGGTGCTTAAGTAAAACACTTTATTCTGTGGAGTTTACATATCTCGCACATATACTACTTACTAGTTTAACTCATCATTTCCTACTTATAGGATGCTTGTCATTATTAAATCAGTAAGCTCGAGCGCTCGGGTGAGCTTGAACACTCGTCTTTGTAAATCTCAGGATTCCTTCCTCTTTTCATTATATAAGTAATTCATTGTTAAAGTACTACTCAAATAACATGATGTACAACATCCACATAGCATATGCAAGCATATACATATATAGATAAAGTATAACCCAAGGTATAACTTTCATAGCTCATGGTACAACCAATATATCATGGATCATTATAAAACTAACATGCAACAAGGGTTTCTTTTATATACTATAGAACTAGAGCGCTCGCGTCTCTAGAGCGCTCAGGCCTGACCTGTTCGTTGGGCTCGAGCGCTCACACTTAGTCTGAGCGCTCGGGGTTTGACAGTTCCCCAGCAGTTTGTTAGTTTTATAATAGAATTTTGTTTCTATACTCCATGCATGTCACATGCAAAGCTAGGAATCATGAATTAACTTAAGGAAACATGGTTTAAGAGTGAGTATGAGTACTCACAAGGATCTAGATGAACCTAATGATGGAAAAGATGATAAATGTGTGTGTTGTGCTTGTTCAAGCTTCAATGCAACTTCAAGTGTGCTAGATCCTCCAAATTCCTTCCTCTTTACTTGGATTCTTCAAGACTTACTTCCAGAAACTCATGGTAGTTGTAACATAAGTATTTTTGTGTGTATAAGGGGTGTGGGTGATGAATTGGAGTACATGCAAATGTATTTGATGAGGATTTGTGTATGAAATGCCTGAGCTCCCAAGATCTCTCTCTCAAAGACATTCTCGGTGTAATAGAGTTTATAAACATAACAAATGCTAGATTATGCAGGGTATGTATAGAGTTTCCAAGGCCCAGGGGCAAGATGGTCATTTCATATATATTTTTAGCTCGAGGGCTTAGAGCTCTCTAATGTTTTCAAGGATTAAAGGATCAAATATTAAACATCCTTATGAACTATCATCAATACTCATTCATAAACGTTCGTATCTACATATACGAATACGAAAATATAGGAATACATTCATAATCATATTAGTATAGATAAAAGGGCTAGTGTTACATCTCTCTACCACCCAACAAAAGATTTCATCCCCAAAATTAGAGATAAGACTCACTGAACAACTCCGAGTAGTTCTCTCGCATGACAGACTCCATCTCCCACAAAGCTTTGCGCTCGTTGTGATGCTTCCATTGCACTTTTACCAATGGGATTTCCTTGTTCACCCATTTCTTGATCTCTCTTCCCAAGACTCGTACTGGTCTTTTGGTGTATGATACTCAGTTGTCAACTTCAATATCTTGGAAATTGACCTTTTGCGTTGATCCGTGCAAGTACTTCCTTGGCATGCTAATGTGAAACACGTTGTGAACTCTGGACATCTTCGGCTGTAGTGCAAACCTATAGGCAACCTTACCCACACGTTCGAGAATCTCAAAAGGTTTAATGTAGCGGGGCAAAAGCTTCCCCCTCTTCTATCCAAATCTCACCACTCCTCTTATTGTTGAGACCATCAGCAAGACATGATCTCCTACATAAAATCTAGGTCCTTTCAGAGCTTGTCTGCATAATTCTTCTGTCGGCTTTGGGCTACCTTCATTCTTTTTGTGACGATGTTGATCTTCTCGTTAGTCTCCCGAACCATATCTGGTCCCAAAAACTTACCGTTTCCAGCTTCTACCCAGTAAAGAGGCAAATGACAGTCTTCTATATAGCGCTTCGAATGGTGCCATCACGATGCTTGAATGATAGCTGTTGTTGTAGGCAAACTTTATAACTGGTAAGTGCATCTCCTAAGTATTTTCAAAGTCGATCACGTATCCTCGTAGCATATCTTCCAACACTTGGTTTGCTCATTCTGTTTGTTCATTCGTCTGAGGGTGAAAGACAAAACTCAGCTTCAGTGAAGTCCCCATGGTTGCTTGCAAACTTTACCAAAATCTGACAGTGAAATGTGAATGATGATCAGAAATAATTGAACAGGCACTCCAAGTAGTTGAACTATCTATTGTAGGTACAGTCGGCTAATCTTTTCAATTGGATACGTCATGTTGTACGTAATAAAGTTTGTTGACTTTGTGAGTTGATCCATGACTACCCAAATTGTGTCATGGTTCTGATGTGACCTTGGCAAACCCACAATGAAGCCCATAGAGATGTGTTCCCATTTCCATCCTAGTACGAGTAACGGTTGCAAAAGTCCTGATGGTTTTGTTGCTCAACTTTGACTTGCTGGCAAGTAAAACACTTCGATAAGTGTTTTGCAACATCTCTCTTCATACTTTTCCATCAAAAACTTCTTTTCAGGTCCTTGTAAGGTGAAGTTATAGTCTTTTAGCAACTCATCCAGCGTCGCTTCATCATATTCAGCTCCTTTTTGAGAGAATAAGTACTTGAGGCTCTTATGATCAGAGAATAAATCAAACTTCTCTCCAAATAAGTAATGCCTCCAAATCTTAAGAGCAAAAATGATAGCTACAAGCTCGAAATCATGCGTTGGGTAGTTCACCTCATGCAATTTCAATTATCGCGATCCATGGGTGATTACATTTTCTTCTTGCATAAACACGCATCCAAGTCCTTAATAAGAAGCGTCGCTGTAGATTATAAATCTTCGTCCACTAGTCGGTATGGTAAGCACTATCGCGAAAGTTAACCTTACCTTCAAATTTTGAAAGGCGCGTTCATGCTTGTCTAACCATTCAAACCTCGAATACTTCTTCATCAAGCTAGTCAATAGCGCAGTTATCTTTGAGAATCCTTCTACAAATCTCCAATATTAGCCTGCTAATCCAAGAAAACTCCTTACTTCTGAGGTATTAGTTAGCCTGTTCTAATCTAGGACAGCGTTAGTCTTAGACGAGTCTACTATAATTCCCTCAGAAGAGACTACATGAGCCAAGAACTTAACTTCTTCTATCCAAAACTCATACTTACTAAACTTAGCATACATCTAATGACCTTTAAGCATTTGTAACATAATCTAAACATGCCTCTTGTGATCCCCCTATGTCTTTGAGTAAATCAATATATGTCGATAAACACAATCATGAACTGATCCAAGTATGGTCGAAATACCCTATTCATTAAATCCATGAATACTGCAGGGGTGTTAGTGAGTCCAAAAGACATCAGCAAGAACTTATAGTGCCCATATTTGGTTCTAAAAGCACTCTTCGGTATGTCTTCCACTTAAACGAGCAACTGATGGTATCCCGATTAAAGGTCTATCTTCAAGAGTGTCATTGCTCCCTATAACTGATCAAATAGATCATCTATCCGAGGAAGGGGATATCTATTCTTGATCGTGACCTTGTTTAACTCTCTGTAGTTAATACAAAGTTTGAGCGATCTATTCTTCTCCTTCACAAATAACACAAGCGCTCCCCAAGGCGATGTGCTACATTGAATGAATCCCAAATCTTCTAATTCTTGAACTTGCTTGTTCAACTCTTGCATCTCTATCGGGGTCATCCGATAAGGGTCCTTAGAGATTGGCAATGTTCCTAGTACCAGCTCTATATAGAAATTAATCTCCTTCTTCAGTGGAAACCCAATGATATCTTGGAACACTTATGGAAAATCTCAGACCATAGGTATTCGGGACTATGGAGCTATTAGTGCTAGAGCTTCCCATAGCGGCCATGTGACTAATCAGGAATGCATTGCACCAAGGGTTACTGATTTAAGGTGAAAAGTGCATATTTACAGTGTATTACATGGTATTTTATGCATACTTTTATTCCCAAAGTCCCTACATTTAGGCATTCTAATAATAATGTTCTTTTTATTGTGTCAATGCTAAGACATATGTTTTTGCATTGTTTTATAGGTATTAGGATGTAATTCGATGAAGTGGAGCTAAAGAAAGTGATTCTGGTGAAGAGAACAATAGAAGCAGGTGAGAAAACGCCATTTTTTGACAATGAAGACTTTAGATTTGGAAGATTTTCCTAGAAATACAAGATGTAGATCTTTGAGTTACGGTCGCGTGGCTGTAAATGGGAGGTCAAACCGTGGTCGAGTGAAAAGTTATGACCATTCTCCCATCGGTGCGCAGAGCTGTCAAAATCAGAGGAGTTCAAGCCCTTGAGCAGAGTTCAATCGATTGAGAGTTCGATCGATCGAACTAAGCTCGATCGATCGAACTATATATTCCCTCAAAAGTAGCGTAAACTCTGCAGAAACCCTATATATAAGTCATTTTGATGCCAGACGAAGGGAGGACGCTCCAGAGCGCAGAAAATAGCAGTTTAGGGTAGTTTTAGGGTTAGATTAGGAGTAGATTAGGTTAGATTCTTGTTTTTCTTCCTCTTTTTCATTATTATACTGAAGATTATTGAAGATTCAAGTTATTTACAAGTTATTTTCAGATTTATTTCATGTTTTTCTTTCCTTTATCTTATTTGATTGTTTATTGATATAGTTGTTATGATTGCTTTAGTTTACTATCCCTGCACTTGTTTATTTACGTTTCTGTAGTTTAGAAGTTAGAAATATGTGATGAAATATTGATTCCTAGCCTTTGCCATGTATGATATAGAAAACCTGGGCTCGATTGATCGAAGATATTTCGATTGATTGAACCAGAGCCATAGTCAAGCGATCGAAGATATTTCGATCGATTGAAGGATGATGTTGTCCGATCGATCGAGAGCGCTTCGATCGATCTAACTTGTTGATTCCTGAGATGGTTCTTTTAAGTATTCCATGACTTTCTGTTTTAGAAATCTGTCATCAAATTGTCCCTATAAGCTCAGTTTGTCACAATAGTTTGTAGAACTTGAAGCCTTAAGACTATTTTCTTCAATGACTTTTGAAAACCACTTTGAATGCTAACACCATTTAGAGTGCAAGTATTAACCATTGTTTTAAACCATCTTCCAAGTATTTTAAATCAACTGTGATGATGTAGTCCCGACCATGAAAGGGCTATTGATTCTTTACCTTTAGAAAAATACAGAATACTGAAAAGGAATGAACTCCATAGAACGTTAATGAGTATATGCATGGTAGATGGTTAGGATCAATGTGGATTCACGTGTTTCCATCACCTTTAATTTACTCGTTTAATTAATTATGTTTCTTTATGCTTTAGTTTATTATTTCGTTTAATTTAATTAATTAGGATTTGTTAGAACCTCCACCCGTATATTCATCTCTTTCGTTTTCTTTAGGTTATAACTTAGTAGACATTCTCCCTATTCCTTCCCTATGGGATCGACCTAGACTTCCAGTACTATATTACTTGCACGATCACCTACACTTGGGTGTTGCACAAGAGCGCACAACTTCTTAGTCGTGTCAAGTTTTTGGCGCCGTTGTCGGGGAAGGCAACTATGTTAGGATTTTACTAAGTTATTTCCAAGTTATTTTTTTTTACTTTGCAAAAAAAAAAAAAAAAATTTAAATTTTTCTCTCAGAAGTACAAAAAAATAAATAAATAAAAATTATGTTTTTTAAAAAATTTGGATAAACATGTCTTATCCATATTAGCCTCCATACAACTCAAGCACCAATAATAGGTACACACTTGTAAATCAAAATAGTGATTCCCCAAGTTGGCAAGCACCCACTTATGACGTGCATTATCAACCTGAGTGCTACAACCACCACAATGGGAAAATAATAATATTAGTCCCACATGTTATCAAACGTATCAAGAACCTTCACATAAAGAGTTCTATCAACCGCAATGGGGCTATAACCAAAATAATAATGTAGGATATAGTAATAGTTTCCACGATTACCAAATGCACCAAGATTTTCCCTCTGGGGAGTCTTACACACAAACACAATGAGAAGGGGACTATCATCAGCAATAATGGGACAAAACTTCATATAGTAATAATGAGGAGAATAACCAAGTTGAGGATAATGGTATGTTAAAATTGCTGCTTAGTGAAATGAAAAAGCTAGATAGTGCACTTGATAAATTAGAAACTAGATATCAACAAACATATGCTAGCCAACCTTTAGAAGACTATACCAGTCCTTCAACATTACAACCTGAATTTCAAGACACTAATAATGGAATGGAAATAGAGGACTATGATGGGTTTATACCGAATGAGGTTAACAACTCACTCACGAAAGTGATAACACAACAAGAACTCCTAAACCAAACCATTGAGCATGAAATTGTAGAATCATCTTCTCCTCAATACACAACCCCAGATATCAACTCCTTCACTGCCTGGATAAATTTGCACAGTCTCTTGGTCCAGAGTACTTCAATAGATGACACATATAGTGAGGAGAGTTACGAGGATGAGAATAAGGTTTTAAAAGATGATGAGAGTTTAGGTGATTGAACGCAATTAGGAAAGGATGAGTCCCCTGTTGACTCTACCCCTACCTTTGATAGTGACCCTAAGGAGGACGTTATTGAAATTTCTAAATTCGATTTAGATTCATCTGATATTCATGAACCCTCACCTCTTTCAGCCGAAGAGGTGGTGTCACCAAGTTGCCCATCACCTATCCTCTCTATTAATCAAAGCTCTTATCCCGAGTGCGAAAGTCATGTGTACCCCATTATTGTTCAAATAGAATGTGTTGTGGAAGAGGATGGTAAGGATTCTAGCACATGTATTTCGCAAAATTTTATTTTTTAAAATTCTTTGAGAGAGGACTTAGAAACTTTCGGGCCTACATTTGATGATCTTAAACTTCAACAAGAAGCTAGTAATCTTCTAGACTGCTTAGACTTCTTGACTGATAATGACATAGAGGCCCAAATAGATAGCTTTATCCAAGTCTAGTGTAAAACCATGCACATAGAACAGAAATTAAATTCTAATGATCATATTTCTACAGATTCTGTTCTAGGACAAGAGGAGGGTAATGGAACTTTATTAGAACATCACCTAGACCCTGCCCCTTTTATTGAACCGTTGCCACCCCCTAGTATTACAATAGAGGCTGTTATAGGAAATGCCAACACCAAAAATCATTTCTTGCATGTAATTCTTAACAAGTGTGGTATACCTTTTATAATTGTCCATAAAAAAATTAGAGGCCATAGGTTTTGCATCATCTCCTCTGACCTTGAGCCTGACATTAATTGGGGGGAGTTTCAATTTTATGAGGATCCCTACGTTCTTTTAACTGTTAGATTATTTCATTGGGAAGATCCTAAAAAATTTCGGTTATTACTTTATGATAATAATCTTGAATAACCGAATGTATTTACTGAGTAGTTCTATTACATTCTCTATTTTTCTTGTTGCTACTAATGATTTTGCAGGTGACTTATCAAAATAAAAAAATTGGATATTAACGCCTCGAGGTAACATCCTTCCTTCTCTCGCTTTACTTTACATATCCATGTACTTAGTTTAGAACATTGAGGACAATGTTTAGTTTTAGTTGGGGGGAGTGAGTCATTGCATGCCTCGTTTCTTTCTTTTTATGCTTTAATGTCAATACATTGCATGCCTTCGTTTCTTTCTTTTTATGCTTTAATGTCAATACACCTGCTTAGCAACATGACTCAGTAAGTTAAAAATGTCAAAAATTTTAAAATTTTTAAGATTTTTTTAAAAAGATAATAAGATGGTTCTTCTATTTTTCTCTTAGTTAATGTAGTTAGTTATGATGCATTAATGTTATTTTCTATGTTATTAGTATGTGAAACACTATGATAGTTTGTTTACTATCTTAGTTATATAGTATATTATATGCCTGTTAATCTTCAAACAACTTTGAGCACATTGTGACAACCTTGTACTTAGCTAAAATAGATGAGTAAGCATAGCTTGTGTGTCTTGAACGACTATAGTGGAGACTAATAACCCAAGTGAGCTTTTGAGCCATTCTTTTTTCTTGAGGGTTTTATAAAATTACTCTTACTTTATGAAAAGCGTGTTCATTAATTGAAAGTCTCATTTATTTTTTTCATTTTGACTGATCACTAGAAGAGAATGTTCAGGATTTACCAAATTTAGAACTCTTGAATTTATAAAATGAATTATCCTATTAACTTAGAAGATGATTTAGGCCATCTTTTGACCTTACACGCATAATAAAAGATTGGCCTACTTCTATGCTATTCATTTACTTCACCCTTTGAGCCGTACCATATTTTCCTTGTCTTCACAATCCTAAAGTCTATACCTAACTCCAAATTAGGAGTTCAAGCCTCAGTTCTTTATTTAGGTGTGATTTGGATGTGTTACATTGACAAGAAGTTTGGTTGTGTGAATAAGGAAAAGTTGGCAGAGAAAAAAAATGAAAAAAAGAAAGAAAAGAAAAGCATGAAAAATAAATAAATAAATATACCAACGGTTGCTAGAAAAGAAAAAAAATAATAATAAAAGAAAGTGTGAAAAAAAAAGAAGAAGAAGAGAGAGATTGCAGATGTGGGAAAGTTTGAAAAGTTGTAGAAGATATTCAATCACATTGTTTGACCTAACTGAAAATCACGAACCTCCTTCTTCTTAATCGAACACATCTTTTTCAAAGTCCTGATGATTTTAAGTAAATTGGATTTGAAGTTAAGGTAATGAGAGAGTTCTCCGCGGTATCTCGCTCTCCTAGTGAAAAGTATCCTTTCATGAGACTTTGTACACTATAAAATTTCCGTTTTACTATTTAGATATGAGAAGCATTAGATTTCATTCATATTTACTCTTTATAGCTTCCATATTATGAGTGATAATTATTGCACCTAATTCGGAGTGATTTCATCTTGAGAGTGTAATCCTAGTGAGAGTTGAGTCAAAATGAACGTCTTGATAGCATCTTCGGTTATGCGAGCTTTGAAATTAAAGTTTTGTATTTGGGGTTGTCCATTCACACACACACACTTGAAGATTAACAGGTATGTAATATTATAATGACTTTGATAGTAGATTAACTGTAATATGTGTATTGCATGGCTACGGCATACTAGAGAGTTTCATGAGATTATTGAGCTTAAGTATATTGCTAAATAAGAGAAAAAAATTTCTTGAACACATTTAAACTAGAACCATTACCATAAATATGAATTTTGTGGGTAGATTCACTGCAAACCCTCACGAGACAACACTTGTCCACTAGGGGGAACCTAGGGGTTTAAAGGCTTGTTGCATAGGCTAAATGCAATCGCGATTCCTGTGAAAGTGAGTTAGGACTTTTTCTTTCTTTTGCTTTCAATTTCTAGAGTTTAAATAAACATTGCTGTAGTTCGCTTCATTGCTAGGGACTAGCAACGAGCTAGTTGGGAGGTGTGATTCGAGGTGAAAAGTGCATATTTATAGTGTATGACATGGTATTTTATGCATACTTTTATTCCCAAAGTCCCTACACTTAGGTGCATTCTAATAACAATGTTCTTTTTATTGTGTTAATGCTAAAATATATGTTTTTGCGTTATTTTATAGGTATTAGGATGTAATTCGATGAAGTGGAGCTAAAGAAAGTGATTCTGGTGAAGAGAACAACAAAAGTAACTGAGAAAATGCTATTTTTGATGATGAAGACTTTAGATTTCGAAGATTTTCCTAGAAATACAAAATATAGATCTTTGAGTTACGGTAGCGTTGCCATAAACAGTAGGTCAATCCGAGGTTTGAGTGAAAAGTTAAGGCCATTCTCCCATCGGTGCGTAGAGCTGTCACAATCAGAAGAGTTCACGCCCTTGAGCAGAGTTCAATCGATTGAGAGTTCGATCGATCGAACTAAGCTCGATCGATCGAACTTTATTTTCCCTTAAAAGCTGTATAAACTCTGCAGTAACCCTATATATAAGTCATTTTGATGCCAGACGAAGGGAGGATGCTCCAGAACGCAGAAAACAGCAGTTTAGGATAGTTTTAGGGTTAGATTAGGAGTAGATTAGGTTAGATTCTTGTTTTTCTTCCTCTTTTTCATTATTATACTAAAGATTATTGAAGATTCAAGTTATTTATAAGTTATTTTCAAATTTATTTCAGGTTTTTCCTTTCCTTTATCTTATTTGATTGTTTATTGATATAGTTGTTATGATTGCTTTAGTTTACTATTTCTGCACTTGTTTATTTATGTTTCTGTAGTTTAAATGTTGGAAATATGTGATGAAATATTGATTCTTAGCCTCTACCATGTATGATATAGAAAACCTGGTCTCGATCGATCGAAGATATTTCGATCGATCGAACCAGAGCTATAGTCAAGCGATCGAAGATATTTCGATCGATTGAAGGATGATGTTGTCCGATCGATTGAGAGCTCTTCGATCGATCTAACTTGTTGATTCCTGAGATGATTCTTTTAAGTATTCTATGACTTTCTGTTTTAGAAATCTGTCATCAAATTGTCCCTATAAGCTCAGTTTGTCACAATAGTTTTTAGAACTTGAAGCCTTAAGGCTATTTTCTTCAATGACTTTTGAAAACCACTTTGAATGCTAACACCATTTAGAGTGCAAGTAATAACCATTGTTTTAAACTGTCTTCGAAGTATTTTAAATCAACTGTGATGATGTAGTCCCGGTCATGAAAGGGCTATTGATTCTTTACCTTTAGAAAAATACAGAATACTGAAAAGGAATGAACTCTTTAGAACGTTAATGAGTATATGCATGGTAGATGGTTAGGATCAATGTGGATTCACGTATTTCCATCACTAATAATTTACTCGTTTAATTAATTATGTTTCTTTATGCTTTAGTTTATTATTTCGTTTAATTTAATTAATTAGGATTCGTTAGAACCTCCACCCGTATATTCATCTCTTTCGTTTTCTTTAGGTTATAACTTAGTAGACATTCTCCCTATTCCTTCCCTGTGGGATCGACCTGGACTCCCAGTACTATATTACTTGCACGATCACCTACACTTGGGTGTTGCACAAGAGCGCACAACTTTTAAGTCGTGTCAGTTACACTAAAAATAGAAGGGTGTGCTTCCAGGTATGAAGAATGAAATTAACTTACTAGCACAATCTAACTTAGCATAATACTTAATCAACCAATCTACTCTAAGGGTAGCCTTTAGCGATTGGTGTTCCAGACCTAACTTTTGAACTAGTTTAATCGCAATAAAAAGAATTCATAGCTCCTATATCAAATAAAACCTTAATTCGGCTACTATGTAACACGAGCGTACCTTCTATATTCAAAAGCTCCTGTAGGATCCATATTCTCAGGTACAGGGGCCCTTCCTCATCGATTCCTAGAGTTCCTCATTCCGTCATCCATGAAGACCTACACAACCATCTTATCGTTAATCACTAACCCTCGAGGCAAGATACAATGCGCACAATGTAAATGGATCAACATCCAAAGTAACAATCATATGCAATTAATAGGAATGGGTACTCACAAATAGTCACAATCAAAAGTGCACTGCTCATATATACATAGTCAAAAACATTTACAATATGATAGGGTAAGGGTATTTATATCACATCTACATATATATATATATACAACTACCAACAAAATCATATATAGCATGTACACAAAAGAAAGTAGGCTACATACCCTGAGCAACAGAAATAAAAGATCTAGATCCTAGGGATCCGATCCCAAAAGTCCTCATCATCTGTAACACCAGCCTTTTCCCTGTATTTATCTATATATGGATGTATCTATATATGGATGTATTTTAGTATTTCTATATTCGTATATGTTAGTTATGATCGTGTATGGATTGACTTTGATTATTGTTCCTATGGATGTTTATTCCTTAAACCTTTGGATCCATAAGTCAATAGAAGTGTTGTTGAGCCAGGAGGCCTGAGCGCTCGGACCCTGGGAGCGCTGAAGGCATGAGTGCTCAAGCTAGCGTGAGCGCTCGAGTTTATGAATGGGTAAAATGACTACTTTGCCCCTGGGTCTTATAATGTCTATCATAACCAAAACTTCTCATCATTTTTGGGTGTGTAAATTTTACATCTACAGAGAGCATTTGAGAGGGGGAGGTCTTGAGAGTTATACACATTCCATACATAAACACACACTTATACATGCTTGCATGGCTTCTATTTCTTGATCCATGTACACCAACACATGTATCACATCTTCTATGAAGTCTTAGAGTGAAGTTAAAGTTGTTTAGAGGAGGATCAAGGTCTTGATCAAGCTTTGAAGCTTGCTTTGGAGATTATACTTGGAGTTCTTAAGGATCACACACATATTCTTCATCTCTTCCTTCATCTTAGTTCTAGATCATCATCTAGATCTTGGTGAGTATACTTAATATTTTCCCAAGTTTAATTTATGATCTAGACTCATATATGTAACATGCATGAGGATCCAAGGTTATATTTGCATAGTTCTTGAAGTTTAACTACATAAACACACATTTTGACCATCTAGATCATCAAGATTTTAAGTGAGTACTCTTACTCACTCTTATATATGTTTTTATAAGTTATATTAACAATCTAGAGCCATGTATGTGATATGTAAAGAGATCGAAGCTTTGAAACTTGTGCTGCTAAAACTGTCACTATTCTATTATGCTCAGACCGAGGGCTCAAGCCTAATGAATGGGCTAGGTGCGAGCGCTCGGGACAAGCGAGAGCGCTCGGGTTTGGAAGTATTTGTAAGAATGGTTCGTTAAACATATATGATAGATTATGCTAAGTTGAGTTATACCATGAGCTATGAGAGTTGTTCCTTGGGTGGTACCTGATATATACATACTTGCGTGCGCTTACTGTAAGTTGTACCTGCTATTAGTGTAGTACTTTTGTAATCCATGCTTTTTAAAGAAAGAAGTAGATGTTTTCTTAACATGATGTCGCGATGAACTGACCGAATGTATATGAATGATGAATGATAACGACAAGAATAATAATGTGATGTACTTAAGTACACGACTTAGAGAATAATGTGCTTTAACGAGTTGTACAATGTACATTAGTTGTTAATGATGCAGAAGATGTGATAATGTTCATAATAAGACGTTTGTATCCTTTGGTCAGGTCTCTTGTGTTTCATTCCTTACTTGATCAGTTCAAGAGAGAGTAAAGAGTTTAGTTGTTGAGATAGTTAATAGCTGATGGCCTGACGTTAAGCAAGTGGCCACTTTGGGCAAGATGACGAATTAACTAACGCCGAATGGAATAAGATTGGGATTACCAAGTAATGAGGTCGTAAGGCAGATATCAATTAGCCGTTGGGCATGATGACAAGAGAATAGATGTCAATTAGCTATTTGGGCACGATGATAAGATGGTAACCCATGATTGGAAAGCGACAATATTCCAGGCCAACATCACTCATGCCGGATGCATGCAAAGAGTCTATTTGTGAAAGATTGGGCATATAGTGTAAAGATTGGATTGGAAATCCAAAGAGTTGAGAGTAAAGATTGAATCTACAATTTAAAGCAAAGTATTCGAGTTAGTATAGACTGAGATGTGGTCCCAAAGCGATCAAACAGTTATTGTCAGTTATGCTTCAAAGATTCGAGTAAAATCATTATACGTTTCCCAAACATATACACTTCCTTAAGATTTAGAATAATCGAGACTTAAAGACATGTTTTTAATAAGTTGAAAAAGAGAACATTTTACTTTCTTAATAGATTAACCAATGCTTTCTGAGCCAATTAAGTGCAGTACATTTACTCACTCAGCTTGCAGTAAAGTTGACTACTTTCGTGTCCTAGAAAATCAAACGTCCAGCACTTGTAGGGGCAGAATACCCAGAAGAGGAGTACGTCAAGGAGGGCTATGGCTATGCGAGTTAGTTGGCAAGAGCGGAAGACTCTGCAGTTATTATCTTTTGTTATGTTGAGGCACTAGGTGCCAGTTTATTATAATGTTGTAAGGCTTACGCCTGGGATATTGTTATCTTTCTTTTCTTTTTATGTGGCTTGTAATAGTAAACATAAGACTATGATGTTTAATATTATGTAAGCCTAGAATCACCATACTTATTATTACTGCATCCATTTACTGTTTACTGCTTTTTTCTTGGTTCTTTCTTGTATGGACAAGCACGCTATCCTTAAACCAGTCATGTATCTACGGACCCATAAAGGAAAATTTAATTTTCCCTATTTTTGGCTTACTCTTGTGCGTGACTATGTACCAGTGCGCTCGGGGGCGTTTCTGGCGTTCTCCCTCGATAGTGTCCCAGGACGGATCCCAAGGAGCACACTTCAGGGAAAACTAGAACTTCCTTACGCGACCCTAGAGACAAAGAGTCACCAACTAATTTTTATCGGGAAGTAGGAAACCCAAGTTTGACTCGCCCAAAATTGAATAAGGTTACTCGCCCTTCTTTACAAGAAATTAGGTTCGGGGGTCTTGGTACGAGAGGGGAAGGAGCTCAAGCAGGACTAAAGCACCCTCTCCTCTCCCTACCGAACGGTAGGCCTTGATTCAAATATACTTGTTCTTAATTCATAATTGGTATTGTTTCCTCAAACATAATAGATAGTATATATATGTCAAAAGGGGAACATCTAGAAAAATCATGTCAAGAGGTTAAATCAAGTAGAAGTCAGATACACATGCACTACAAGGGAGAGGTATACTTATAGTGGTTAATCCCACCCGGGACCGATGCAAGTAAAGGAAACATATCATGATATGCAAAAGGGAATGAGAAGACTTACATTGATTTGACTTTAGCAGAGTCGCAAAAAGCAAAAAGAAAGGAAACGTGCAATGCAATCATGTAACAATCCTAGATAAGATGTCTCTATCACATAAGTATATAAACGGAGACTATCCTAAAGGAAATGTATCGCTGAAAATAAAGTTGTAAACCTCAAAAAATTCTAAGAGAAGGGATAGAGATAGTACATGATACATGGGCACTAAGCCACATGTAGACGAGGCAAGGCCACAAATCGAGGTCCGGATCCACGACATTCAATTCTCTGCACTAAGACACCAAGGAATACCCAAGCATTGCAAAAATATAAACAAACAAATGATATGCATGAAAGACGAATAAAAGATGTCATCAATCAAATTTCTAGATTCAGTAACCTCTAATGAATCATATCAAAAGTGGTCTTAAACATGAGCTGGGTTAAAACCCTTTTACTGAAAGTTATATACATGTCTTAGGAAACTTCTCCAAAAAGTAGAATCTCTTTACCATTTTTGAAGTTCGAGAAATAAGGATTTTGGGAACAATGGACCAGAACAGTCCACTATTCCTGTAAACATCATAATTAATTCTATACAAATCATGTGAAGCTCTATTTGGTATCAAAAGAAAGCTATTTCATTATAGTTGATGAAAAAAATCCCATGGACATGTCATGATCTTAAAGTTTATGAAAAGTTATTTTAACCAGACTCTGTTATTCTGGAAATTTGGCATCACTTGACAAATGAATGTAAAACATAATAGAAGTATAATAGAAGTTCATGAATCATGTTAATCAAGTTAGTCTAAGCTTTTGATCTTTCATCTATTTATCCTAGATGATTTCTAAACCAAGTTTTATTCATCAATTATTGTTGAGTGATCAAGGCATGACCATTTTGTATACATAATCATAATTGTAGTTAAATCTAGAAAATTCCAAAATAGTTGTATCAGCTTCAAACGCTTAGAAAATGATCTTAACTCGATCGTATGCTCACGATTTTACATCGGCATATAGATACATGAGTTAGGAATCATCCCCAAAAAGCGGAATATCGATAACTATTATAGATTTTCTAAAATTCAAGCACAAAAAGACTATGTCCAAATCTGTCAACCGATTTCTCAACAATTTCTAAAAATAGCATATGGATCCTAGAGGTTCTCAAAATGGATCAAATTTTACATAGAAAATTTGAAATCCATTAAACTATGGCTTTTGGTGGTCCAAATCTCAGGGACAAAACCAATCTGTTGTGCTGGATTTTATCTAGTTCATTTTAAAGTGTGAGAAAAGACATCTTAGGTGATGATTGAAGTTTATTAGAGAGATCAAACTCATAGATCAACTTAATTATCATGATTCCCAATCAATTTAGCCCTCAAGTTCTATGAAGAACTTTAGATCATGGATCAAAGGGACTTACAAATATCCTATTGGAGATGAAATTCAATAAGAATTCTAGGTAATAGGAATAAGCAAGATATAGGTATAAACATAGGAATCATCCTTCTCACAGATCATACTTCCAAACCGTAATAAAATTCAAAATAGATACATATATATAGTCATGTATGCATAGATCTAAACTAAAATTGAAGAATGAAATCAAAATTGAAAATCAAAGTAAAAATCAATCTATAATTATAGATTATCAATAAAATCAAAGAGACTTGGATCTAGCTATGTGAGTGTATGAAAAACAAGAGAGGAAGAAGATGAGTGTTATAGCAAAGAAAATAAAACTAAACTAGATCCAAGTCTTATAGATCTATATAAAAATAGGAATTAGAGATGAATGTTGATGTCTACCTCTTGGAGGATTCTCAATTGTATGATCAAAAGTGATTTGAAGATCTTCTTCTTCAAGTGTTCTTCATGCTCTTTAAGCATTCATCCATGGAAGTTAATGGAAGCAATTGATGTCTAATTCCTCTACTCTAATTATATTGAGATTAGTTTAGAAAGTTTTAATTCATAATTCACTTCCTCTCTCTAGAAATCTCTCTTAAGTTGAAAGCATTTTGCAAGTATATTCACTTGTGTACTCTATTGTGTATGCTTGTATGTACTTGTGTGTATATTCTCTTGTGTGTGAAAGATGATCTCATATGGATCTATATATCGAGTTTTGAAAACTTAACTCTTTAGTTATAGGGTTAAAACAGGATTTTCAGAGAGTAGAAAAGGGTTAAAATGGCCATTTCGGTGCGTATACGCAGTTTCCAGGCAATTTTCTTGTAGTGGGAGGCTTCTAGAAGGGTCTGGAAATCGAAAAGCTCAATAGAGGGGGCACATGTTGTGTGGTGGCTTAGGTGGGACCCACCACCCCCTAAGTGGGACCCGCCACCTGCTTTTTATGATCCCTTAGTTACTCTTTAGCTCTGTTTAAAATATCACATACAGTGCTTTTCTAGATTTTTGTAAAAATATTTTTTTGGTGTCCGAAATCGTCCATTTATGTACTATTGGAAAGCTGTAGAGTTGAATTTTAGTTCAAAAATATTTCAGGAGGTTTTAAAATGAAAATTGAAGTCCAATTGAAGTCCGGAAGTCCTCCGGAACTTTCGTCATCTTTTTGAAATCAAATGACGTCTTTTCCAAAATTGCTTTCAAATGTGTGTCGATTTTGAACTTTTCTTCAAAATTAAATCTCTGGATACCTACAATATTACATTTAGAACACTTCATGTTCATATAACCCTGAGTGAATATGAATTATGAGAGACTATTTTGAGAAAATCGGGATTTATGCATGGAAAAGGGCTTTTCTGAGCTTGAAGTCACTTTTCAAAGTTTGATCTTTTGATTGTGTGGAATCTAGTACCTTTCACAGGGTACTTTTCATCATCGAATCCTCCAAGACGTTGTCCACCCTAATTCCTATCAATGAGGTCAAAATTGGGTGTCTACAGTGACAGAGATTTTGGTTATCAAAGCACCAGGTTTAGTCATGCTCGTTGATTGTCTTACAGATTTTTGAGCCTTAAGATACCTTGCACTAGTACTGACTATAAGATAGTTTCATTTTCAGGACAGCATGGAGCCAGTTTTCATCGAGGATGCATTTGGAGGATATTTCTTGTTTCCCGACCACCTTCAGCTTGCTAATCCTGAGCTACATCTCCAGAGGGTTAGATCACGTACACAGTGTTTGGTTGAGGATGACTTTTGGAGAGCTATACACATTGATGGTGTCTAGGACTTAGACAAAGTACGTGCTGAGGCCCTATACCGAGTACTCACTCTCTCACAAGTCGACCAGGAGATGGAGGCTATACTACGAGGCATTTTATGCTATGAGGAGATTTTTACCCGAGTCACACATATGCC
Organism: Hydrangea macrophylla; assembly: GCA_033977485.1. NCBI lineage: Eukaryota > Viridiplantae > Streptophyta > Magnoliopsida > Cornales > Hydrangeaceae > Hydrangea > Hydrangea macrophylla. The sequence goes on from CM066992.1 coordinate 22,899,492, forward strand.
ACCAATTCATGCTGCTCAGTCCCCACCACCACCATCAGTACAGCTAGTACATCCAGCACTAGTCGTACCTAAGCCAGAGCAGGTCGATGATGATGACATTGATGCCGACCTAGAGGAGGACCCTATGGAAGAGGGTGATGGAGGTGAGGATGAGCTTGAGGATGATTCTAATGATGAGCCCGAGGATGAGGGGGATCATGATGACGATATGGAGGATGAGCCTGAGGGAGATGAGGATGGACTTGAGGGCGATCATGAGGATGAGCAGGAAGGAGAGTTGGAGGACGACCATAATAAGGATGAGGATGAGGATGAGGATGAGGATGATGGTTAGGAGGGAGAGGGCATGCCTATGGAGGATGTCGATGATGAGGAGATCGAGGTGATTCATGCAACTCAGGGTTTTGCTACAAGACCCGTCCCACTGTAGTAGGTTATTGATGGCGAATGGCTACCAACTAATGAGCAGGAGCCAGATGTTTAGCCAGGGGCTAACCTGCTCTTTAATATCATTGGCAAGTTTGATTTATAGCTTAACTGTGTCCCACCAGAGCAGGTTGATGCTCCAGTGGATGAGTTGCCTCCGTTCGAGCCAGATGTGGAGGATTTCTGGGATTGGATTCCTAGGATCTAGATTTTCTTTTGTTTCATTGATCAGGGTATGTAGCCCACTTTCTTTTGTGTATAAATTGTATATGTTTTTGATGGTAGTGGTACATATGTACATGTGATGTAAATGCCCCTTACCATACCATATCATAAATGTTTTTTGCCATATCTATATCAGCAGCATGCTTTTGCCTGTTATCACCTCTGAGTGTTTGATCCTTTAGATTAATGTGTGGGTTGCTTTGAGGGTTGTTTATCTTGCCATATGATTGTCTTATTCTGCTTCGAGGACTAGAAAGTAGCATTGGGTCGCTTGTGTAGATTGACGTTATGGCTAACAGAATGAGGAATGTAAGGAATCAAGAGAAAGGGCCCCCATCCCTGAGAATATGGTTCCTACGAGAGCATTTGAAGCTTTTCTACAACACCTGGAGTATATCGGTGATGATCATCGTGGAAACCGCAACAACAATAATAATAATAACCACTATAATCGGGCTAACCATCAAGCTGCACCTCCATTGCTGATCACAGGAGACAAGATACTTGAGAGATTTAAAGCTCTGTGCCCTGATACGTTTGATGAAACTGGTGAAGTCTGGCAAGATGAGAAGTGGTTGAGAAATATGGACCATATTTTTGAGAGGATGAGGTGCGACAAAGAAGAGAAGCATCGTTTAGCTACATTCTAGCTCACCTATGCTGCTGACAATTAGTGGAAGTCTGAAAAAGCAATGATAGGAGCTGAAGCGTAGAAGAGGATGACATGGACCGCGTTCAGGGAGAAGTTTTTGGAAAAATACTTCCCTGAGGAGAAGGATCAAAGGGAAATGGAGTTTATGGACTTAGCCTTGGACAATATGATAGTGCGCGAGTACACTACGTAATTTGAGAGGCTATCTCGCTTTGCCCAGCACTAGATAGATACTCTGCAGAAGAAGATCAAGAGGCACCATAGAGGGTTGAATCCTCAATTGTGGCACATGACGTTGGGACATCTGGGTATGACATTGGAAGCAATGGTGAGATTGGCGTCTGGATTAGAGAAAGACGGATGTCAAGGACCCAAGCAACCAGTTACTTAACCCCCTATGCGAGAAAAGTTACACTAAGACCCCCAGGCTACTTTCAAGGGACAAAGAGGACCTGGAATGGAGAGAAGAAGCCTCAGGCGACCTTTTCTTATAATCAGATAGCTGCACCACAAGGATAACATGCTACTATCAAAGGAAAGCCGAGAAATTGCTATAATTGTAGGACACCAGGGCATCTTGCCGAAGACTATCGGTTCCCAAAGAAGAATATTCACATTAACATCGTTTACTATAACTACAGTAAACCAAGGCATGTTACTAGGGATTTCTGAGTGCCTCTAAATGGGTATTATGGAGCAAACACTCAAGCTAGGCTCAATGCGATCATTCCTGAAGAAGCTAGCAGATGATCAGTTTGACCAATTGCAGGGAGCAACAACCTTTTTAAAGATAGACCTACAATTAGGGTATCACTAATTGCTTGTTCGACCAGAGGATATACCGTAGACTACATTCAGGATTAGATATGGTCGCTATGAGTTATTGGTGATGTCATTTGGACTCACTCATGCCCCCGCAGCGTTTATGAATTTGATGAATAGTTCTGACCATACTTAGATCAATTTGTGATTGTGTTTATCGATGACATATTGATTTATTGAAACACAAAGGAGGAGCATGAGAGGCATGTTCGGATTACGTTATAAACCCTAAAGGATCATCAGTTGTATGCTAAATTGAGCAAGTGTGAGTTCTGGATGGAAAAAGTCAAATTCTTGAGGAATGTGGTTTTTTCGAAAGGAATTTCAATAGACTCGTCCAAGATTGACGCATTTCTAAGTTGGAATAGGCCATCTAATGCCTTAGAAGTTAGGATTTTTTCCTTAGATTAGCAGGGTACTACTGGAGATTTGTAGAAGGAATATCAAAGATAGCCGTGCCCTTGACTAGTTTGACAATGAAGGATTCATAGTATAAATGGCTAGATAAGCATGAACGTGCTTTTTAGGAGTTAAAGGAGGGGTTAACTTCCATGCTAGTGCTTACCATACCAAAGAATGGAGAGAGATTTACCATCTACAATGATGCTTTTTATTAAGGACTCGGTTGCGTGCTTATGCAAGAGGGAAAGGTGATTTCCTTTGGATCGCGATAACTGAAACCGCATGAGATACACTACCCAACATATGGTTTGGAGCTAACAACCATTATTTTTGCTCTCAAAACTTGGAGACATTACCTGTTTGGAGAAAAGTTTGACCTATTCTCTAATCATAAGAGCCTCAAGTACCTGTTCTCTCAGAATGAGCTGGATATGAGGCAGTGACGTTGGATAGAGTTGCTTAAAGATTACGACTTCACTTTGTAATATTACCCTAATAAGGCAAATGTAGTCGCTGATGCTTTGAGTTGGAGACCTCGCAGTAAGATTGTTTCTTTGATGATCAGAGAGTAGGAAGCACTGGAGACACTAACTGAATTTGAATTTCAAGCCGCAGATTTGGAAGAAGGAAGACACTTTGGGTGCCTTGTCATCGAACCGACCCTTATTAGTCAAATTATTGAAGCTCAAAAGAAGGATGGAGGATTATGACAATGGTTTCAGAAAGCAGTAGCTAAGGATCTGGAGGAATGGAGAATTGGCCAAGACAAAACTCTTCGATGTCGAGGCCGACTCTGTGTGCCAAAGGATGATGGATTGAGAGAAGAAGTGACGAATGAAGTGCATAGGTCAAGACTAACGATTTATCCAGGAAGTATAAAGATGTACAAGGACCTAAAGAGGAATTTTTGGTAGGAAGGTACGAAGAGAGACGTTGCGGACCATGTATCGAAGTGTTTTACTTGTCAGCAAGTTAAGGCTGAGTATCAGAAGCTGTCAGGACTTTTACAATAGCTGCCTGTACTAGGATGGAAGTGAACCACATCTTGATGGACTTTATCGTGGGATTGCCAAGGTCGCAACAAAACCATGACGCCATTTGGGTAGTCGTGGACCAACTCACAAAGTCAACGCACTTCATTGCGTACAACACGATATATTCAGTCGAGAAGATGAGCTGACTCTTCTTTCAATAGATTGTTCGACTGCACGACGTGCCTATTTTGATTGTTTCTGACAGTAATTCGTGCTTCATAGCCAGATTTTAGGACAGTCTACAAGTAGCCTTGGTAACCTCTTTGAAGTTGAGTTCTGCATTTCATCCCCAGACAGATGGGCAGACGGAGCGGACGGATCAAGTATTGGAAGATATGCTGTGAGCATGCGTGATCGACTTTGAAAGCTCTTGGGAGACACATCTGTCGCTCATTGAGTTTGCTTACAACAACAGCTATCACTCAAGCATCGGGATGGTACCGTTCAAAGCGCTTTATAGATGACCATGTCGTTCACCTCTTTATTGGGAAGAAGCTAGAGAAGGCAAGCTTTTGGGATCAGATATGGTTCGGGAGACCAATGAAAAGATCAAGATTGTCAAAGAATAGATGAGGCAGCCCAGAGTCGACAAAAGAGCTATGTGGACAAGCACCATAAGGATTTGGAATTCTGTGTTGGAGATCATATCTTGTTGAAAGTTTCTCCAGTCAGAGAAGTGGTGAGATTCAGACAGAAGAGAAAAAACATTCGCCCTGCTACATTGGACCATTCGAGATTCTTGAGCACGTCGGAAAGGTCACCTACATAGTGGAATTGCCTTTGAAGATGTCCAGAGTTCACAACATATTTCATGTCAGCATGCTAAGAAAGTATGTGCATGAATCAACGCACAAGATCGACTTCATAGATATTAAGTTAGATAGTAGAGTAATGTACACCGAAAGACTAGTGCGCATCTTAGGAAGAGAGATCAAGAAGTTAAGGAGATTCTACAAGTGTGCATCTTAGACAGTAGAGTAATGTACGAATCAACGTACAGGGAGATTCTATTGGTAATAGTTCAATGGAAACATCACGACGAATGAGTATCATGGGAGATGGGGTATGTTAGGTGAGAGAAGTACTTGAAGTTGTTTTTTGAATCTTAGCTCATATTTTGGGGACAAAATCTTTTGTTGGGTGGTGGAGAGATGTAACACCAGCCTTTTTCCCTATATTCATCTGTATATGGATGCATTCAGTATTTCTGTAGTTGTATATGTTAGTTACGATCGTGTATGGATTGACTTTGATCATTGTTCTTATGGATGTTTATTCCTTAAACCTTTGGATCCTTAAATCAATAGAAAGGTTGAACCAGGAGGCTCGGGCGCTCGAACCCTGGGAACACTTGAGGCACGAGCGATCGAACTAGTGCGAGTGCTCGAGTTAATAAATGGGTGAAGTGACCATTTTGTCCCTGGGTCTCATTAGCAAGCGGGCGTATTTGTAAAATACAACCGTGCTAAAATAAAGAAATATACTATTTTAGTTAACAACTCCCTGTTATATCTGCAATTCATATTATAATGCCAGTTCATATACAATATGACGAATCTATGATAAGTTGTGTTTTTTAGCTATTATTTGTGCAGATCACTATTTTGTTGTGTGAAGAAATGAATAACAGGATAAAAGGAAAGCTTGGGTATAAGCAAGACAATTCAAAGATGAAAATCGAAGTTCGAGCGATCAAAGAACGCTCAAGCGATCGAAGGTTCGATCGATCGAAGATTATTCAAGTGCTCGAGTAATTCAAGGTTCAAGCGATCAAGTGAAGTTCGATCGATTGAACATGCTTTTATCAAAATCTTATGCTCACGCAGCTGATGTTTTCTAATGAACCCTAGTTTTAGGTTTTAGTATAAATATAAGTTTTGAACACGTCCATAAGGATGCCTAACATTGTTTTCAACAGTTTGTAGAGAGATAGAGAGCTTTACTCTTGGTTTTGTAGGTTTCTCAAGGTTTGATATTAATTTTGGCTTGGATTTTTATTAAGTAATCACAGTTCTACGTTCCAGGTTCTTATACATTGGTTTGTTTATATTTTACTTGTTTAATTTTGTAGTTTCAGCTACTATAATCATAGGTTTTTACAGTAGTAGTGATAAAATCCTTAGTGTTTATAGTTTGCATGTTTCAATCACAACCAAACAAAACCTTAATGAACTTTTACTTTAAAAACAGATCTGAGACACTCCAGACCATGTCTGAGTAGTCCTAGAGTTAGGAGATCATGTTGAAACAGTGATCTCCAGCCTCTACCATACAGTAGTTTAAAACCTGTGTTCAATTGATCGAAGTTAGTTGTATCGATCGACCCTGAGATACAGTCAAGCGATCGAATACATTTCCATCGATTGAGAGATGATGATGTTCGATTGATCCATCGACCACTCAGATTCTTTCGAAGGTCCCTTGTAGTATTCCTAGACTTTTTGTTTTTGAGATTTGTTGTCAAACTGTCCCCAAATGCTCAGTTTGTCAAAACAGTTTCTAAACTTTAAGCCTTAAGGCATTTTTCTTCAACAACTTTTGCAAACCACTTTGAATGCTAACACCATTCAAAGTGTGAGTCTTGAATATTGTTTTAAACCACCTTCATGCATTTTTAAATCAATTGCGTTGATATAGTCCCGGTCATGTAAGGACTGTTGAATCTTTATCTTTAGAAAATACGGAATACTGTAAATGGATGTACTCCATTGAGCTTCAATGTAACTGCATGGTAGATGGCAAGGTCACTGTGGATTCTTGTGACCCCAACGTTCCCCTTTATTAAAGTAAAAATTGTTTTAAATATCACTTTAGTTCATTAGTTAATTCATAGTTAATTAAGTTGCTTTACTTATAGTAGTTGTTAATTGTGGAACTTTGTGTTCTATATTCTATTTAAACATTGAATTTTCTTTTTCTTTTAGAGTTTAATCTAAGTAATTAGTTTACAACCTTCTCTGTGGGATTAACCTAGCCTTACCAGAATACTACTTGCACGTCTACCTACACTTGGGTACACACAAGCGCACACAAAGTATTTCCGTGTCAAGTTTTTGGTGCCGTTGTCGGGGAAGGCGACCAGTTAGAACTTAGATTACCTCGCTCTCTCTTCATCTATTTCTATTTTTCTTTTTCTTTAGTTCGTTAGGTAAAAACTCCTTTTAGACTTTTCCTTTTCATCTCCGATAATTCCGTCGAAGGAATTTTCAGAAATCCACTCTACTCATCTAATTCCTCTAGTTCTATCAACCCCGTCGCCACACCTACAGAATCTATAGCTGACAATCATAGCGAACATGGTGAGAATAGGGTTGTGCCTATTGATGATTCGCTGCGTCCTTTGCGTGATCTCATGCAACCTGAGCATGCACCTATGCCTTCTTGTATTCTCATTCCACCCCATGCGGGCGAATTCCAATTTTGCAGCGAAATGATTCAACTCCTTCCAACCTTTCACAGAATGGAGAGCGAGAAGGCATATCTACATGTCAAAGATTTCAAGGATGTTTGTAAAATCTTCTCTCAGAACTGTCCTGTAGATGTGATACGCTTAATGTTATTTCCTTTCACTCTAAAGGATAAAGCAAAAACGTGGCTACTCACCATCAAGCCAAATTTTATCTTCACTTGGCATGCGATGAACACTGCGTTTTTAAAGAAGTTCTTTCCACCTCACATGACCACCGAACTTAAACGTCAAATAAACTCCTACAAACAAAAGAGCAATGAAACATTTACTCAAACTTGGGAGCGTTTCAAAGAATTTTTTTTCTCATGCCCACATCATGGGTACGAGAAATGGAAAACCATTAGCTACTTCTACGAAGGGCTAAATGGTTAAAACCATGAGCGCAGGTTCATTTCTTAGCAAAAACACTAAAGAGGCGGAAGCCCACTTCGAGTGGTTTGCCGAACATGCTCGTGAATGGTCGAATTCTGAAGAGGTTTCACTTGCACAGCTAGCAGTTATAGAGGAGAAAACCATTTATTAGTTAAAAAGTGAAGATCACCTAATGACGAAATATGAAGAACTAGCAAAAAAGGTAGAGGAGTTAGGAATGAAAGGCGAGAGTTCTAGACAGGTTTTGCTTGAAGAACCATGCGGCACATGCAAAATGTTGGGACACACAACTCAATATTGTCCTAATGTGCCGTATTTTCAAGAATAGGCCCCCATGGAAATGAATGCCATGCAAGGATACAAAGGGGCGGTGAATTCCTATAATAACAACAATAATTTTAAAAATAACAACTGATGGAATCACCCCGGTTTTGATTGGAAAAACAATGCTGGAACCCAAAACCAATATCAGCAATAGCCCTACAACAATAATAACCAATATCAAGGGCAATACAATAGAAAGCCCCAGCAATTCAATCAAAATGGATCTAATTACTACAACCAGGCTCAACCCTCTAATAACCAACAGTCTAATGTCTACGTGCCACCACATAAAAAGGTGCAAGAGGAACATCCGCTCTCTAACGCGAATCTAACACAGTAATTGATTCAAATGATGAGTAAAATGTATGCGGTGTTAGAGAGAATGGATGCACGACAAGAGGGATTGGGTGGAACGTTTCCTACTCAACCACTTCCAAACCATAAGGTATACAACAATGGTCCCAATAATCAAGAACAGGCTAAAGTCGTGACTACTCTTAGAAGCGGCAAGATTATAGGGCATAACATGCCTCTTTCCACACTGGAAGAGTATGAAGATGAGGAAGTGATGAACAAAGAACAACCTTCTACTCAGGAAGAGGAGCCATTTGCTAATATTGAATCATTAAAATCGAATGAGGAAGCTCCTACAGAAGCAGAGGAAGTTGAGAGAAGGCCTGGAAAGGAGGTAGTTAAGGATGAATTACCTAAATGATCTTTTCCCGCGCCTTACCCTCAAAGGCTAAAGAATTCTAAAAATGAGATAAAGAATCAGGAGTTCTTAGAACTGTTTAAACAAGTAAAAATAAACCTTGCACTCCTTGACACAATCAAACAAGTGCCGGCCTATGCTAAGTATTTGAAATATTTATGCACGGTCAAGAGGAGGCAAATTGTGAAGAAACATGCATATGTCGCTTGCCAAACAAGCTCAATCATCCAAAGTGAACTGCCTCCTAAACTCAAAGACCCCGGTACACCTATTGTCTCATACCAAATTGTGAATCAAAGGATAGACAATGCACTTCTCGATCTAGGAGCAAGTGTTAACCTGCTACCATACTCTGTCTATAAACAACTAGGGTTAGGTGAACTTAAACCTACTCGAGTTGTACCACAGCTGGCAAATAGGTCAGTGAAATACCCTAGAGGAATACTGGAGGATGTCCTCATTCAAATAGACTCGTTTGTCTTCTTGGTTGATTTTGTAATCTTAGACAATGAACCTGTGTCCATTGCATGTGCACAAATCCTGGTGATATTCAGAGGTCCATTCCTTAACATAATTGATGCCATAATAAAAATAAGAGGTGGTATAATGACCATTGTATTTGGGAATATGACCTTCAATATCAAAATCTTTTCTAATCCCCGACCTGAAGAATACAAAGATGAAGAAGAAGTAAATTACATCGAGACGGTCATCGAAGATGAGGCTGATGTTGTCGATTACAAAGATCCTTTGGAGGTAGTTATGTCACAATTTGACACTATCTATCGACCTAAAGATTCTACTCCACTGGATGCCGACCTAACTCAAATGTGCCTCATGATGGAAACAAAAGAGGAGGATAGAGCTGAATGCATGTGGGTAACACCATATGAACCATTGCTGCCTAAAACAAAGTTAGCTATGCCCTCGAATTTTCAGTTTCCTAATTTGGAATTAAAGGAGCTTCCTAAGGAGCTCAAATACGCTTTCTTAGGAGCTGAAAGACATATCCAGTTATCATATCATCTACTCTAAGTCTAGAACAAGAGGGTAAACTAATCCAAATGCTGAAACAACATAAGGGAGCATTGGGATGGACTATTGTTGAGCTCAAAGGCATAAGTCCGTCTGTTTGCACCCATAAAATATATCTACAGGAAGATGCTAAACCTGCACGACAGATACAAAGGCGTCTGAACCCTAACATGCAAGAGGTGGTCAAAAAGGAAGTCTTAAAGCTAATTGACGTTGGGATCATTTATTCTATCTCTGACACTCCTTGAGTTAGCCCAACCCAGGTAGTACCAAAGAAAGCAAGTATAACCGTCATTCCAAATAACGATGGCGAGCTAGTACCGACACGCGTCCCCACCGAATGGAGGATGTGTATTGATTACTGAGAACTAAACACTGTGACCCAGAAGGACCTCTTTCCTTTGATGTTCATGGACCAAATGCTAGAACGAGTGGTGGGTCACAAGAACTATTGCTTTCTGGACGGATATAGTGGGTACAACCAAATTGAAATTGCTCTTGAAGATCAGGAGAAAATAACTTTTGCATGCCCATTTGGTACTTTCGCTTACCATCGCATGCCCTTCAGTTTATATAATGCACCTGCTACTTTTCAGCGGTGTATATTAAGCATCTTTAGTGATATGTTCGAACAAATACTCGAAGTCTTTATGAACGATATTTCGGTGTTCGGCCATAGTTTTGAAAACTGTCTTGAAAATCTTAAACATGTGCTAGCATGATGCGAGGACAAACACCTAGTACTAAACTAGGAAAAATGTCACTTTATGGTGACCAAGGGAATAGTCCTCGGCCATATAATCTCTGATAAAGGTATCCAAGTGGATAAAGCCAAAATCAACATAATCTCAAATCTATCTGTCCCTCGTACAGTCTAAGACATACGTTCTTTCTTAGGACATACAGGATTCTATCGTCAATTTATCTAAAATTTTAGTGCAATCTCCTGACCACGTTGTCAACTTCTTGTCAAAGACACACCATTCGAATGGTCGAAAAGCTGCCAAACATCTTTTGATGCACTAAAAGACCACCTTACCACCGCACTAATAATACAGGCTCCCGACTGGAGTTTGCCTTTCGAACTAATGTGTGATGCTAGCGACTATGCTATTGGCACAGTTCTAGGTCAGAGGAAGGATAATAGGCCATACGTTGTCTATTCTGCTAGTAGAACACTGAATGAAGCTCAAATGAACTATACAACTACTAAAAATGAGCTACTGGCTATAGTATTCGCCTTGGATAAATTTAGATCTTATCTGATAGAGTCCCCAATTGTCTATTTTACAGACCAATCGGCTCTCAAATATTTACTATCTAAGAAAGACGTGAAACAAAGGCTTATCTGATGGATACACCTACTCTAAGAGTTTGATCTCACAATCAAAGACAAAAAGGTAGTAGAGAATGTGGTCTCAGACCATTTATCTCGGTTAACGTTTGTTGATAATACTGAACCACTGTCAATTAAGGATGAATTCCTAGATGAGCAACTTATGGCTATTTCTAGTTTACCCTGGTATGCAGATATGGTAAATTATATAGTCACGGGAGACCCCTGGGCATTGGTTGAATCAAGATAAGAAACGATTCCTCTCGTTCGTACGTCACTTCTTCTTTGATGACCCGTACCTTTTCAAATATTGAGCTGATCAAGTCATCATTCTTTGCATTCCGAATGAGGATATAATAGTAATCTTAGCATTATGCCATTTAAAAGCCTGCAGTGGCCACTTCGCTTCGCAAAAGACCGCACAAAAAGTCTTACACAATGGTTTTTACTAGCTCACTATTTTTAAGGATGCTCATTCCTTTTGTAAATCGTGCCAACGATGTCAAAAGCTGGGTATAATTTCAAAAAGGAACTCTATGCCCTCAACTCCTATAATTACAATTAAAATATTCGATTATTGGGGCATAGATTTCATAGGCCCGTTCTCGAAATTGAACAATTGTGAATACATATTCCTAACTGTGGAGTATGTATCAAAATGGGTAGAAGCGATACTGACGAGACGCAATGACCACGAAATAGTTATGTCCTTTCTAAAAGAACATATTCTATCATATTTTGGAACCCCGAGGGCATTAATAAGTGACCAAGGCAAGCACTTCTGCAATATGCCCCTGGAGTCACTCCTCAAGAAATACAGGGTCAACCACAAGATCGCTCTAGCATACCACCTGCAAACTAATGGGCCGACAGAGTTGGGTAACCAAGAAATAAAACATATTCTCAAAAAGATGGTTAGTTCCAACAGGAAAGACTAGGCATACAAACTAACCCATGCTCTATGGGCATACCATACTATATATAAAACAAACCTGGGAATGTCCCCGTATAGGCTGGTGTACGAAACGGCTTGCCACCTCCCTGTCAAGATCGAATGTAAAGCATATTGGGCGACATGCTCATTAAACTTCGACATTAAAGAGGGAGGCCAACTACAAAAACTATAACTCACAGGGCTAGAGGAAATCCGTCGAGACGCGTATGACTCTGTGAAGTTGCATAAGGAAAGGCTGAAGGCTCGGCATGATCACAGGATCTTTCGTAAAACATTTGAGTTCGGACAGAAAGTCTTGCTATATGACTCTCACCTTCACCTTTTCCTAGGTAAGCTCCGATCTCGGTGGACAGGCCCATTCATCATTAAATCTATCGTCCCACATGGGGCTGTCGAGCTCATAAATCCAAAGAACGATGAGAGTTTCAAGGTCAATGGCCAAAGATTAAAACTGTTCTTAGAGAACTTCTAACCAGAAGCTGAGCACATCAAGTTGGATGAGCCCAGCTATTCCTCTACTTAAAACACCAAAGAGTGCTCTCACATTCTTGTTGTATTCTTTACACTTATTGCACTTTGTTATTTTTATTTATTGCTGTCTTTTTAGTGTGACTTCGACTCTTATATGCTATTTTATATAATCTCTCCCCTACAGGCTATAAGAATGAGAGATGGTGATGTTTACTCGATTGGGTCATGGGCTGATTCAGAATATCCTAACCCTCTATGGACTGCCGAGGAGATTACGTTCTGCCTTTCGTCTTATCAAGGGCCAGGGGCAGATGATGTTATCGACTTATCCCATGGGTACATCCCTTATCCTCCGGCCCTCCTCCATATTAATCCTTTTGAACATATGAACCTCCCAGAAGAAGAAGGAGAAACTAGAGGGGTATTTTGTTGGTGAGGTAGATGATGCAATCTTGCAACAGTGGGAGAACGACTCAATATGGGAACCATGGGATGAAGAAGATTTACAGGATGTGGTACCTGAACACCATAACGTTGTCTTCACATATGTTGATGACTTCATCGTCATCGAGTCATTTCCATATAAATATGTGCACAAGAGCTATTTATTGTTCCGGATTCAATGCCCTCTACCTGCTAGTGTGCATAGTTCTATCACACCAATAGTGAGGTTAATGCCTTGTCACAACTAGTTTTATTTTCACTTTTCTTTTCTTGTCCTTTCAATTTTAGTTCTTTCATTTGTTTTTTTTTTTGTTTATTTCCTTTCTTCCCTTGTTGTTTTCTTTTGTTGCCTATGTTTAGGATTATCACTATGTACCACAATGGTCTCCCAGTGTTCCTTTCGCACTTACTATTTTATGAACCTCCCATAGGGTCTCCTGGTACTCCGCCGTAAGAGAAAGAACAGCTAAGGAGTTATACTCCTTTATCTATGACGCCGACAGGCTCACCAAGATCACATCTTGTTTGCGCGTTCAATTCTTTGGAGGTTTCAGACATGCTTGATGATACCTTTGCCACTTTCAGACTATTCTATGAATGGGAATTGTCATGTTTGGACTCCACTGTAGACGATTTGGCGGAGCACGAAGCAATTGTGGAAGTAGTCATTTTCATGCTTGAAGAATATTGTTTCACTTCAGTTGTTTTTATTCATTTGTCCATCTTTTATCAATTGAAGTGTACTCCTAGAGAACAACTTTGTTTTTCTTTAGTTTTACATTCTAGTTTTTCATTATAATAAGGTCTTAAGTGCCAATTTGGGGGTTATAATTTTGCAAAAGGATTCTATTAAAATTTTTATTTATAAAATTTGCAATTTATATTACTATGTTGATCCATTCTGGCTTACATATTTGTGTTTGCACTGCTGTTAGACCATTGTTGTATGTCTAGAGTTATTTGTGTTAGTTAGGGTACACAAGAATTTTTTTCAAAGTGTTCTTGAAATTTCAGATTCGATCGATCGAAAACATCTCAATCGATCAAAGTTTTTAGCCCTCAAGCGCTTGGATGATCCTCAATTGATTGAAAGTTTGATCGATCAAACTTTCTTGATCGATCGTGAATTGTATTTAAACGAGGCGTCTTTCAGACACTTTCTCAGTCTCTCTCTTTCCCTCATTCCTTTGAGCGATCACAGATAGAGAGAGAGCTCGGAGCAATTTTGGGCTACACACACACATCAAATTGGAGACCCTAGTCACTTCCTCAACTATAGTCATCTCCTCGTTGGCTTCCCGTTCTGCGTGAATATCAGAGGTATGGGACAGATATCTTTCTCTTGTCCATTCTTGTTCAAATTGTGAGGGCATGACCCTCCATTGGTCTTATGACTAATCAAACCATGTTTTAATCATGTGTCTCATTTTTATTTTTCATTTCTATGTTGTTTCTTGTCACCGCGTTTCTTCTGTGTTCGATCGATCGAATTGGGCTCAAGCGATCGAGCCTAGTCCTGTTTAATCGATCAAAAATTCTTTGATCAATCAAACTCATGCAGAAGTAGTTTTATGTTTTGGTTCTGTTATTCATGTTTAAATTAGTCTTTTCTTTTCATTTCCTATTTCACATCTCCCACCATGAATTCTGTGATAGGCTACCATAGGGAGAAGTCCTTTGACTTGACCGAAAGTTCTAGAAACATGTTGTGTCATAAGGAAAGTCGTAAAATGAGTTTTTAAGCAAAATTAGATGAAATCGTCAGCTCCCAGTGACCCCCGGAAGTTCTTGAAAAGTCTCATGTTGACCGGTTTGACCAAGGATTGACCAGGTTTGACCGAAATCGTCCAAATTTTCCGAAAAGCTCCGAGATCATTCTAGATCATGGGGAAAGTACTAAAACAAGTTTTAAAAGAAAATCAGACGAAATGTCAGCTCCCGGGAGCTCCCAGAGGTTCCCAGAACATCCTGGAGGTCCCTAGTTTGACCAGTTTGACCAAAAGTTGACTTTAAATCGGAGCACCATATCATTTTTTAAACATTTTTAATGGATACTAGAGGTTAATATCTTTCTAACGGTATATCGTACATAATTTCTGAATTTAAAAAAAATTTATTATGATTTTTTGAAGGTGTAAAAGGTGATCAAATCAACTTTTATCGCGAATACCGCAAAACTTTTTAAACTGACTGTGGATACCGACATTTGGGCCCACTTTTGTTTTTAAAACTATTTCTTTCAAAACAAATACAAAGAGTCGCCACTTAATTTTTAAAAGGAAAATTAAGAAACCATTCTAAAGCAAACTGATCTTTTGCGTAACCAAAGATAAACTGGGTTCGGGGATTATGGAATGAAAGGGGAAGGAGCCCGGCGGACTAAAACACCCCCTTTCATCCTATCTCACGATAGGCCTCTACTCAACATCCTCTTTAATCAAGTTATTAATCTAAGCATGCCCTCAATTAATACATATATAGGTATACATAACACAAGCATGTTGGAATTGGTGTAAAATTGCTAACGGTAAAATATCATTCATAAGTCACATAATTCAACTAGCAAACATCATGATGTGCAAGTAAGGAACTAGAGAACTCACCTGGGATCCAGCCGCGAAATGGAAACGTGCAATGCATACACAAAATACAAAGCCTAAGAAAAGGTCTCTAATTCACATATTCACATAAGGCAAAACCTAAGCTAAGGTGTCGCACATGGAGTCGAAAATCAATTAAAATCAATGAAGTAAATAAACCAGAGAAGAGATGAGAAATTGTACCTCAAATGCGCTACAAAACAAAGATTAGTCCACATGCTTCACATAATAATATGATATCAAAAAATCAATCACAATTCTCTAGCTTAGATCTAGTAAGCATGAAATCCAACTTTATTCAATAGCTAGTTCTAATCATAAGCATTGATGTACATGAATGAATGAATGTGAATAAGAATAAAACATGGATTTATTCACTAATTTGGATCACTTAGCCTCTGAATTTAAGCTAAATTATCATTATTCAAAACATGATTTGGGTCCCAAGACATTAGGGAACCATTTGAGTTGAAATAAATAAGATTAGACAAAAACAGTAGCAGTTTTTTATGAATTACAGAGAGTAGACCAGATCTTAAAAAATTAGAAATAAAATACTTACAACGGTTGGATCTTAATGCTTTTTGGATATGTTATGCCTATGTGAGTCTAGTTTCTAACCCAAAAAGAAAATCGAGGTTTCAACGGTTAGATCTCCGGGAATACGGAAAATACTAGACCTCACTCAGGATTTTACAACTCTCTGTCCAGAGATCTTGTATGATTTTTTAAAAATAGCAAAAAAATCTGAATTGCTTCATTCTTTTTAGGGAACCTTCCTAACACATTAAGGTTCTTAGAAAAAATTATTAAAGGTCATGAAAACTTGGTTAGGGTTCTGAAATTTTGGACAGAGAATTGCTTATTTGGAAATCATAAGCCCAAACCATCCTAAGTATGGAATCTTATCAAAACAACAATCACAGCGGTACTCATATGAGTTATGAACACCCTCCAATTGGTCTCATCCCATTCCAATGGACCATGATTTTATGAAAAATCTTTGATCACAGAGGGTTTAAGGATTCACTGCACCAATATTGAATTGATGTTCATATTTTAAAACCAACTTGATCCATGATCCTACAAAGGACTAGAATCAAGCATGGTTGTGATTATTGGGAAAAATTAATGACATAAGAAGATGTTCATAGATTTAACCTTGATGGATTCTTATCATAGATCTCATAGTTAGAGATCTATCATGAAAATCCTAAGGTCTTACTTATTTTAAACATAGATTATGAAAGTCTACATCCAATTCTTCTCTCGAATATGTGATCCTTGAAGAATATAGAGTCAACTTATTCCCCTCTCAAATTAATGGTCCTTGGAGGCTAAATAAGACACAAATCCACTCAAACCTCTATGGAATATAGTAAGAATTCCATAAGATTCTTAGTAAAGAGATCCTAGTCATGAGTTGATACTAGTATTTTACCAATTATGTGTAGATGTGACCATGATCAACCTTAAACTCCATATGAATCACAAGGTTATAGGAGAATAAGGAATCAAATTCAAAGAGTTTCAATGAGATATGGAAGATCTCATGAACCTTATGAATGAAATAGAAATAAAGGAAATCAAAGTTTTATATAGGAACACAAATTCTTCAAAACTAATTTATCTCAAACCCAAGGCATTAATTAGATCCAAATTAATGAGATGTCATGAAATTCAATCATAAGTTCTTGGTGGTGTGTGATGAAATGGGGTAAGAAGAGAGGTTTTGAAAATGTGAAAAGTTCCTAGATCTAAGAACTTGTGATTGAATTATCCTAACTCTACCAAGGATTAAGAGGTTACCTCTATGACCTCAAAGAATTCTTCAATTTCTTGTGAAGCTCTTCCAAGATCTTCAAATTCTTCTCAAAGTTCTTCAAATTCTTCAAGAAATTCTTTTCTTCTTCTCAATTCTCTATATGATTCTTATCTCTCTCTCCCTCTAAACTCAAGTATATCTCTTGAATATGTATGTATATTGATTCAAACGTTCAACCCCCCTTAATGAAGATGAAGGTCTGTTTATATAGACCATCATCTCAAGGATAAATGGGTAAATTCGGGTGGAGACCCATGTGCAAAGTTTTCTTCTAGAACATGTGAGAAAAGCAGTCTGTTACAGCCAGCGGCACTCGACGGGTGCCGGCGGCATTCACTGAGTGCCGGGCGGCATTCACTGAATGCCGGGCGGCAACCCGTGAGTGCCGGCGCAGCACTCAGTGAGTGCCGCCGGGTTTTCCGGGTGCCGGGGCTACCTGAATTTGCTCCTTTTTTTTAAATTTTCAAAAGGAAAATTAATCTAAACTTAATTTTTGTGAGGTATGTTTATATATTCATGTATATTTGTGCTAAAATGCACCCATGTAGGTGGTATGCACCCATGTGCATGGTATATTCTTCAATATACTATGCTTTTCTTATTATTATTATTATTATTATTATTATTTTATTCAAGAGACAATTTTCCTTTATTTAAAACTCCTTTTTATCATTTTCATTTTATACTTTCTTTCAAAACCTTTTTATATGTTTATTGAGCAAATTTTCAGACTGATTTCCTCATGTGTCCTTCAATGTTCGGGTTTCTTCCGAATACCCAAACCCTCTCTCTTTTTTATTTTTTTTATTATATATTTTTTAATTTTGCAATTTTAACTTGAAGAACATCTTGAAGATTTTGAATTTCTTGGAAAATCTTCGAACGTCACGGTCATCGTCATCATCGGTCTTTGAAAGGTAACCAATTCCTGGATTTGACGTTTGGTCAAAATTGGGGTGTCTACAGTTTGCCCCTCTTTGACAGAGTTCGTGGAGCAACGCGTATCACAAATGAATGTCAAAGCCTGTGTGAAAGGCAAGCCTTTGACCAAACACTCGAATCTAGGTAAAAACAAAAGTGCGTTGCAAAATCGGGTGCGCGGAGAGCCAAGATGCTGGTCGTGCTCAAGGGTGAGCTGCCTACGTATCCCATCGGGAATCAGACCAAGACGTAGTTTGAGCAAGGGACAACAATACACAAACGCAGGTAGTCACACAGATGAATGCACCTATCCTATCGTGATGCACGTGCTCAAGCAAATTTATGCTCTATGTTTTCAGGTTCAATGACTTAGGACATGGCTACTCCTTAGAGTTAGCAAAACGTACCTTTGTCTTGAAATCCTTCTATGCTGATGACGTCCTGTCCTAGGAAAGTTGCGATTGCCATTTTTTTTATGAGAATAACGATTGGATGAGATGCGATTTGCGTCTTATACTCTAGTGCCGAATCATGAAGGATGTTAAAAGACT
Source organism: Hydrangea macrophylla (assembly GCA_033977485.1). Lineage (NCBI taxonomy): Eukaryota > Viridiplantae > Streptophyta > Magnoliopsida > Cornales > Hydrangeaceae > Hydrangea > Hydrangea macrophylla. The sequence goes on from CM066992.1 coordinate 22,918,068, forward strand.
GAGATGCGTTTCGCGTCTTATACTCCGGTATCTTATGAGGATCATCTGATCGACTGAGATGCGCTTCACGCCTAAACTCCGGTGTCGAATCAGGAACCATGCTTTTGAAAAGACTGAGATGCGCTTCGCGCCTTATACTCTGATGTCTTTCAAGAAATGAGATGTTTTTGTAGAAAAGTCAGAATTGCTCCAGATTCGATGACCCCAGATAGCAGAAAAGTCAGAATCGCTCCAGATTCGATGACCCCAAATTGCAGAAAGTCAGAATTGCTCCAGATTCTATGACCCCAAATAGCAGAAAAGTCAGGATTGCTCCAGATTCAATGACCCCAGAGAGCAGAAAAGTCAGAATCGCTCCAGATTCAATGACCCTAGAGAGCAAAAAGTCAGAATCGCTCCAGATTCAATGACCCCAGAGAGCAGAAAAGTCAGAATCGCTCCAGATTCAATGACCCCAGAGAGCAGAAAAGTCAGAATCGCTCCAGATTCAATGACCCCAGAGAGCAGAAAAGTCAGAATCGCTCCAGATTCAATGACCCCAAATAGCAGAAAAGTCAGAATCGCTCCAGATTCAATGACCCCAGAGAGCAGAAAAGTCAGAATCGCTCCAGATTCAATGACCCCAGAGAGCAGAAAAGTCAGAATCGCTCCAGATTCAATGACCCCAAATAGAAGAAAAGTCAGAATCGCTCCGGATTTAATGACCCCAAATAGCAGAAAAGTCAGAATCGCTCCTGATTCAATGACCCCAAATAGCAGAAAAGTCAGAATCGCTCCAGATTCAATGACCCCAAATAGCAGAAAAGTCGGAATCGCTCCAGATTCAATGACCCCAAATAGCATAAAAAGTCTGAATCGCTCCAGATTCAATGACCCCAAATTTGCTCGGTATTGCAAGGGTAATTTTATTTTTCTTTTCCTTTTCAGAACAGTCACGCGGACTTAAACAATTCATTTTCTATCGGGAGTCGCGCATACTCGAAAATTCATTTCTACTTTTCAAAGATTGGGAGTCGCGCGGACTCGAAAATTCATTTCTACTTTTCAAAGATTGGGAGTCGCGCGGACTCGAAAGTTCATTTCTACTTTTCAAAGATTGGGAGTCGCGCGGACTCGAAAGTTCATTTCTATTTTTCAAAGATTGGGAGTCGCGCGGACTCGACAATTCATTTCTACTTTTCAAAGATCAAAAATTCATTTTCTAAAAATTCATTTTCTAAAAATTCATTTTATTTTTCGAAGACCTGGAGTCGTGCAGACTCGAAAGTTCATTTTTACTTTTCAAAGATTGGGAGTCGTGCGGACTCGAAAATTCATTTCTACTTTTCAAAGATCAAAAATTCATTTTCTAAAAATTCATTTTATTTTTCGAAAACCTGGAGTCGCGCAGACTCGACAACTTGTTTTCGGCATTTCTAAATTTGGTTTTATCCCTTCCCTTTTTGTTTTGATCGGTAATCCCAGGCTGTAGTAGATGACTTATGCCAAGATCGAAGATTTGATCGCTGACTTCAAAGGCTGCGATAGACGACTTATACCAAGACCGATGATTTGATTGGTAACTCATAGGATGCGATAGACGACTTATAGCAAGACCGAGGATTTGATCGGTAACTCATAGGATGCGATAGACGACTTATACCAAGACCGAGGATTTGATCGATAACTCATAGGATGAGATAGACGACTTATACCAAGACCGAGGATTTGATCGGTAACTCATAGGATGCGATAGACGACTTATACCAAGACCGAGGATTTGATCGGTAACTCATAGGATGCGATAGACGACTTATACCAAGACCAAAAATTTGATCGATGACGGTACAGCCTCAAAAGATTTGCTTTGGGGCTATTCTAGCTGAAGAGATGTTTATATGCTTCTTATTTCGGATTTATCTTTATCGTTTTTTTTCTTTCTTTTTTTTTTTTTTCAAAATATTCTTTTTGATGGATTGCTTGCTATGGACAGCAGTTTGGGCGATTCGGGCAAGAAGAGGAAGAAGTATGAGCCAGTTCTCCACAACAACCCCACTTTTCTATTTACTGATTTTCTTTTTGATTATAGACAAATCCAAAGGCTTTCTGGTTCATCCGATGATTAGCTTGTACGGCTTGGAGCCTGATCTGCTGAGGGTATTCACTTGATTTTGCTCTCTCTGAAGATATTACTCGACCTCTATTTGATTTCCTTAGCGGAGCAGAATCTGACTCCCTGACCTCCCTGCTATTACCCTTCTTTTGGAATCTTCAATTCTTATTGATCCCTCTGCGGAATATATCTTTTGGATTTCAAGAAGGTAGACTCAAACTGAGTTGAGATACACACATTTTCAAATTTGTGACCAATTCTGCTTTCTTTTCTTTGCGCTTCTTTGGTCAACTTTAGAAAAAATTGTTATCCCATAATATTCTTTCATTGTATCTTCCTTTACGATTGACTTTTTGATAATGAAGAATTCTTCTTTTCATGTTTCTTTCCATCTTAAATCAATTTTAGATTTATGCATGAAAACTTCAACTTTTTACTTCAAGAATTCTTAGGATGCCTAAGCTTGGTCCTTGAAAGCCAGTAAACATAGAGATATTTTATTTGGCAAACGACAGTTTGCCCCTAGTTTGACAGGGGGCTTGGGAATGCTAGGCAAACGAAGTTTTCCCCTGGTTTGAGGGAGTTGACGCGGCCTCTGGGCAAACGATAGTTTGTCCCTAGTTTTCAAGGTAATTTCATGAATTGGTTGGGTTTCTTCTTTGGACCGAGGGCCTTGAGAGACCCGCCTACTTATCCCCGAATGGGCATCAGGTCCTATAGTAGTTTGATCGAGGCCTGAAAGAAATGCAATGATTGACTGTGTGTGTAGTTGTGACCGAACCTTGCAGACTGCCTACGTATCCCCGAATGGGAATCAGGTCAAAACGTAGTTCATCTACTCTGGAGGTCTTGAAAGAATAAGGCTTCAAGAATTGGTGTGCTTTTCGAGTCATGTTTTCATTTAGGTTCAATGGGTGCCCTTTCTTGGCAGATTTTCTGAAACATATTCCTTGTGGCATCTTTCAAACAAGATGATGAACTACTTCTCCTTCTTATGCATTTTTTTTTCTTCTTTTCCTCTTTTCTTCCTTTTTTTTCTTTTCTTTTCTTTTCTTCTTTCCCTTTTTTTGTTTTGTGGTGGTTGATTCTTTTCACCTTATCACTAGCCAGTCAATCTTTACAACTCTCATAATACATCATGTTTTACTCATACTCTATCATACTCACATAGTAATATCAGCCCTCCAGATTACTCTTTATCTTTCTCAAAGATATTTCTGCATTGTTTTAGGTCCACTTATCACTTATCCATTGAGTTTCTCACAAAAATTTAATTGATACTTTCAAATCTTTCTTTTCATTTCCAATTTATTTTCTTAGGATAATTCATGTACTTTGAAGTACTCAAGAATTCTCAATCTTATTTATTCTCTACTTTTTTCTTTTTTTTCTTTCCTTTCTTTTCTCACTATTTCTTATTCTCTTCATGATTTTGACAGGCTAGGATTCGGATTTTGAAATCAACACGCATCTTATTTTGCTCTAACTTTTGCCTAGGCGCCCTTTCGGGTTTTCATCCTAGCGAGCTCTCATTTTTTTTCTTTCTTCTTTTTTTAAGAAGAAGAAGTTCATTTAAGATATCTAGCTACCATTAAGGAACAAGTTCACGGCTTTGGACTGTGGGCTCACCTTTTAGGTTTGGTATAAAGGGGGTGATGTGGGATAATTTTTGAATTCATTTTGGCACATCATCATAGGACCATGCAAGGCATCCTTGTATTCTTTTAGCAATGAGATCAATTTTATGCTTTTATCTTTATTGAGTGAAATATGGAAAGAATCACTTTTAGAATCTTCTTCATTTTCTAAGTCAAATGCCAAGGTTTCCTCAATGATTTTGCATGCAGGTTCATTTGCTCTTTTTTTTTCACAATTATTAAAAAAATCATTAAGCGAAATCAAGTAAGCAGAATCAGTCACTTTCATTGATAACAGAAAATTTAAAAGGTTTGGCTCATACTGGCCATTACAGACTTCCGGGGTAGGGGAATCCTATCACTAGACTCAAGGACATTTTGGCAAATTCCCTGATTCTATCTCTCCTCCATTTTCCGGCTTCTCCCTCCTTGCTTTATTTCCCTTGACCTCTTCTTTCAGTATTTCTTCCATCTGTTCTTTCCCAATCTTCACTTCTATGATCTTCTTTGGACCGCTCTCCTCGGTCTTACTGCCTTCTTCATCAAAAAGGTTCCTCATAGCCAGACCATCCAGTGCACAAATCCAATCTTGGACAGTAATTAGTTCTGTAGGCACTTGCAAGTATGGATCTTCTGTAGGAAAAACAGGTTTAAAATTAAATCTAAACGCGCAGCGGAAAACAAAGTTCAAAACTTTAATTGGTAGCCTTGGATCTACTACTTATTAACTCTATAGATGCGCATAACAAGATGGAGAAGATTCTATACCTTAGGTCTTGAACCCAATTCTGATTTTTGTCCTTCTCCTTGTGTGTGCAGCAGCAACCTCTAGGAAATCTTCACCCTTATGTCTCCTCGAATGCTCCCAGAGTGGCTAGGGTTGGTGGGAACCCTAATAGTGAGAATAGGGAAGGTTTGGGAACTCTAAATAGGTTCTGCAGCAACTGGTACGTTAAAAACGATGATCACCGATTTCTGGACGTAGCTGCCCTATTTATAGATTCCCAGAACCGACCTATCTTTCGATCGATCGAGGTGACTTCGATCGATCGAACCTTCGATCGATCGAACCAAGTTCGATCGATCGAACCTGTCAAGAGTTCAATCGATCGAAACAACTTCAATCGATCGAACCAGTCTTGACAGCATCCTCAATTGCCTTTCCAAGCATTCTGGCGGAGCTAAGAGTGGGACCTCCTAGGTTCTTAATTACTGGCTCCGATTAATTATTATCCCATCTAGTCATTACTCTTGACTAAGGAATCAATAATTAATCAATTATCATTAATGCCACTATAAAATGATAATTGCACTCCAGTGCATAAGAACATAATCACACATACATAAGTGATTACTAGACTTGTATAATATGATACGCATGTCCCTCTACCAGGCAGTATTCGTATCTATCATTGGGATGTATGTCTTAAGATACTGTCGACCCAATAGATAGTACATCTTATATTCCTCAAGTATCATTCACTACTCTTGGATTACTAAACATGTCAACAATAACACTTTGTTGACAAGGCTGGCCAGCTCTCAGTAATCACTCCTAGTGACATTCTCGAGGGAATACTTACTCTTCGTTTTATTGAAGAGGGTAGAATTCCATCTTGACAATATATGTTCCCAACGTTGCATACTTGATTTACCCAAGATACCCAGGTGTTGATCTTGCAAGACCTCACTAATTGGTAAGTCAAAGCAACCAAGCATACAACTTGCGTCCATAACTGTCTCAGGATTAAGGACATGTATCCCTATACAAGTTTTGAGTTCCTATTGACGGTGACAGCGTTTAGGTGTCAATAGGTTTAACTCAGGTCCGTCAATGCACCGAGTGCACTAGCACATTAACCAAGAGTCAAAGACTCTTATGAATGAGATTCATCATTCTACCCCGTAGACGTTAATCATGCTACAGTGTATACCTGATAAGTTATCCAGACTTATCATCCACTGTGACTTATTTGAAATAACAAGGATTTGTGATTCATATCTCACATGTGTAATCACATACACAAATGAACCACATACAATGTTGTTTAAGGATTCCAGTCTAATATTCATCTCATGAACTAACATGCATAAATACATTATGATTTTCCATTGTCCAACTAACTGGTTTGAGGGCATATTCCCAACAAACTCCCACTTGCACTCATAACCATATAGCGTTAGTACTAACACTAGCATAGTCTCTGTGACTTGTCAAAATCCTTAACCCGTAAGGTTTTGCATAGGGACTGATGATCATCGACTGAAACAATCCATAGTAAAACATCTTCATGTTATACTATATCCCTAGACAAAAGACGTCACATGACATGTATCCAGTAAAGCTAATTTGAACATTGTCCAAAACACCATCACCCTGCATATATCCGCTAGTTCTTTCTCAAGCCCTAGAGAATATATTCTTTATGATAGTTCAGAAAACTGAACATTCATTTGGACTGATATCTGTGAACAACCTCAACGGTATAACTGATATCCATACCTAACATCACATACAAAGTTTATCAATAGCGAAGGCTTATGATATACCTTTCATGTGATCTCTTTCATCTTGTATCCCAAGATACAAATCTTGAAAGAGCAATAGGTTATGTTCAAAGGTGAAAAACCTTTATCGAAACGTTCCACGTTGAATCTAGCCAGCAACTTTCTGATATAGAAGTTTGAGACAATCTCATTATCTTAACTTTCTGATCTTGAATGAGCAAAAATCATAAGATTATAGCTCGCCTCACCGAGATCATAAATATCAAGTATACTGTAGAAACTCAACCTTAATCATTGATGATACTACTTTAACATATCGCAATGATAAAGATGTCATCAATATATGGAACCATAATCACCACCACACTTCCTTTGCGCAAGGATCCTTTCATCCACTTAAGCTACATCCACACTTTAGATGAATCCAAAGTATTTTGACCAATATGTCAAAACAGATGTCCTTATCTCTGGATGATTGCTTTAGTCCATAGACTTATGCAAATCACATACCAGAGCTTCCTTATCACAAAACTTCAATGCACCAGGGAATTTCAACAATGTTGAGAATTCTCCCACTGCAATGAAGTACCAATGTAGGAATGGATGAAGAGGTAGTAGATTTTAGTTCTAGATGATTTATAGATTGCTTTAAGATATAAATTACTTTACTCTTTTATATTATCTTTCCTTTGCAAAATTTGGTCTCCAACCAACTTTTGTTTTCTCTGGAAACACTACAAAAGTATTATACTTCTAATCTAGATTCAAAAGGCTCATCATTTCTTTACACCAAAGTGCTAGACATCCTTATCCAAAGTTACCATGAGAAAGAAGTCGCATTCTTTTCACAACTTTGGGGATGTCTATCGAAAAGATTTGCTTTTGAATAAGATCCAGTATATACATTGTAGTTCCATCGAGAAAAACAAGGAATAGTAGTAACTCTAAATAACTCATCCCATGACCCAGTCATATCTAAAAGAAGATAGTTCCTTCTACCTGCTACACCATCCCGTGGAGGCGCACTAGGTGTAGACTGTCGAGAAAGAATCTCATTCTTATCTCCTTTGGACAATAAATACATTAGATAGATACTCACCATTTTGATCAAATCAAAAGGTAATGATATTCTTTTACCAATTACTCTTCATTCCAAAACTTTTGAATTTCTTCAAAATTGAGGATGAAGATGCAATAAGTAAATGTATATCAGTATCCAAAGTAGTCGAAACTACTTTTCAACTCTAATGTTTATTGCCCTACATACATGAGTATGTCCTAATTCTAATAAGTCCTTGGTCGTGTGATTTTCAAAAGAAAAGTCACCTGATCATATTAGCCTCTAAATAGGATTGACAAACAGGTAGTGGTTTCAACAACCAAAAAAGTTTTAGGATCCAATCCTTTACTCCCCATTTATCCTAATTTAGATTAACATGATCTGATCACATTTACTCTCTAGATAGGATTGACAAATAGGCAATGGTCTCGGTAACCAAAAGAGTCTAGGATCCAATCCTTTACTCCCCATTTATCCTATTTAGATTAAATATGATCTAACCTCAAAACCAAAAGTCATAGAATTAGTTGAGGGTGCTATCCTTTTAGATGGTAAAATACCCACGAGTCATTTAAATACTACATTAGATAATATATGAGAAACAAGAGTAAATTGGTGAGATACTTGCTTGACAAGTTATTTAGATCACATAAAAGAACGCTTTCTTTTAATCAAGAATTTCAGTACCAAAATCAAAAGAATAAATATTATTCATTAATTCAAAACTGAAATCCATCTAATAACTCCAAAGTTTTATTACAATATAAAACTATTAATCTAATAGCAACTCTTGCATCAGATCCCAAAAGGCAATCAAGATCTTCTAATCACTGCACATTCTTATTTTCCAATTCCCTGCAACAATTACAGATATAATTTAGAAAATATAGAATTAGTGCTCATAGTAGTTGAAGTATCAGTTTTTCAACTTACTTCAAAAACTAGTGAAAGGATCGTACCTTGCCTTTTGGCAGTCAAGTATTCCACACAGTTCCTTTTCCAATGCCCTCTCATGCCACAATGGAAACACTTTCCTTTTGGCACGGCACCAGCCTTTCCCTTTCCAAGTCTTGCCTTCTTCTTCTCTGAACTTATGCTCTTAGGCTTAGTTCCAGAAGATGAAGCCATTCCAATGTTCTGAACATTTGACTCCTCTTTGACTATATCCATCGTTGCCTCAAGAGAGCTCATCAACTCACTTGTTGAAAAAACTGTTTTACTCATTTTAAAAAACTTTTTAAATTGAGTGAATGATGAAGGCAACGAATGCAAGATTATGTCAACTTGAGTCTCACCATCAATGTCGGAACCAAGAACTTCCATTACTTTGAAATGAGTAATCATTTTAAAAACATGCTCTCTTATTGAAGTTCCTTCCAACATTCTGGTGTCCATGACTAACTCCAAGGCTCTAAGCCTTGCAGTACGTCTCAGTTCCCCAAACATCTCCTCGAGGTTCAATATTATAGCACGGGCAGTGTTCAAAGGTTGATGTTGCTGCTTCAACACATCAGACAAAGAGTCTAAGATGCTAGAGCGAGCTATACCATCAAATCTTATCCACTGCCAATATTGATCCGCAAGATCAGTTGGGGTGTCATGGTATGGAATAGGTGGACAGGGAATGGTAAGAACGTATTTACATCCATTAGCAGTTAACAATTCATCCAGTTCCAGTTTCCATTCAACGTAGTTATTTCCAATTAGCTTATTCTGGATCATGGTTATAGCAAGTGGGCTAGACATTATGAATCTGAAATACAAATAATGTAACAGAATTACAATATGGAAATCATGAATATGACAATTTATATGATACATTGGAATTCCCTTAACCAACTCATTAATTGTCTTCAGGATGTCAAGCCTATGAAATTAAGTCTCCGTGTGGTGATCATAACCTCATAGCCTGATTGGGAAACCCATCATGAATGTCATGCAACTCTTACAAAACAATTCATGACTCCTGAACTTTTGGTCTCTAAGTTTCTGGATAATGCTCCGTGTGGAATCCCTTACCCATAGCTTAGCTAGTGTTTACCATTAACTAGAATCCAATGACAACCGCCTCAAGTAGTGCCTCAGTGTAGTGGTCACCCTCTAACGCGTCTCATTGATTCTATCCAAAGGAAGTTCATATCTAGTAACCAATGAATAGTCTATCCTCCGTATGGAATGATCACCCATGGCTGGGTGACACAGAATATACTACCCACCTTACAATGAACCGTTTATGGAAGACCGTGGGAGTTATAAAATAAGTCCCTCTCCCACTAGATTTTTATAAGAAGTTCATATCTAGTAATCAATAAGCAATACCCTCCGTATGGAATGATCACCCATGGCTGGGTGACACAGAGTAATTCTCATACTTACAATGAACTAATAGGAATTTCATTTTAGAAAACCTATTTTACGTGCATGCAAGTAGTAACAATATATAAAATTCCAATCACAACTAAGCACATAAAACAAAAACTAAAATGAAATAAAAGCATTCAACAATGCCTCTATCTCCCATGACTCTATCTCCATAGAACCTTCTTCTTGGTTTGATTGCCTCCAACTCCATCTTCATGGACAACGGCTTGCTCCTCCATCTTCATGGATTTTCTAATTCTATTACATTGGTCCTATACTTCTCTGGAAGCTTACAATTTATCTAGAAATAGAAATAACAACAATAAAATAAAAGGCTAGGGAAACCGGTGCGACTTTCCTTTTCATAGGATTGAAGTCGCAGCGCCCTTTACATAAGCCTTAAATCCAAACCAACAATTAAATACAAAATTTAAAAGTCTTGGTGCCATGGGAGATAGCGGACTAAGCTTGCTGCAAAAGGGTTAGTCACACGCACAACCACGCATATATATAACAAATATATGTACCATTGGAACCCCTAATTGATTCACACAGTATATAAACTCTTTATATACTGAATTAGAACTTAAAACAGCATCACTGCTCTGTCACACTTCGATCGATCGAAAAGGTTCGATCGATTGAACCTTCGATCGATTGAACATAGTTCAATCGATTGAACTTTCAGTTTCACAGAATGTTTTGAAAAACTTATAGAATAAATAAAAATTTAAAGTAAATGTTTTAAAACCTTTAAATCTGTAAACTGAACACCTGGACAAAAGAGCAGTCTCGATCGATCGACCAACATTCGATCGATCGAACAGAACCAAAGTTCGATCGATCGAAACTAGTTCGAACGCTTGAGAACAGATGATGTTCGATCGATCGAGACTACTTCGATCGATCGAACCCACCTTGCATCCAATGCAATCACAGATTTGTATTCTGCTGCATAAACACTGCAGAAACGGATCTGTGACGATGCAGTTTTGAAAACAGTCCTAAATTTAACATGCAAATCAAAACTAGTGTTCCAAAACGCATCTATAGATCCAAACAAGCGAGGCTCTGATACCAATTGTAGGAAAAACAGGTTTAAAATTAAATCTAAACGCGCAGCGGAAAACAAAGTTCAAAACTTTAATTGGTAGCCTTGGATCTACTACTTATTAACTCTATAGATGCGCATAACAAGATGGAGAAGATTCTATACCTTAGGTCTTGAACCCAATTCTGATTTTTGTCCTTCTCCTTGTGTGTGCAGCAGCAACCTCTAGGAAATCTTCACCCTTATGTCTCCTCGAATGCTCCCAGAGTGGCTAGGGTTGGTGGGAACCCTAATAGTGAGAATAGGGAAGGTTTGGGAACTCTAAACAGGTTCTGCAGCAACTGGTACGTTAAAAACGATGATCACCGATTTCTGGACGTAGCTGCCCTATTTATAGATTCCCAGAACCGACCTATCTTTCGATCGATCGAGGTGACTTCGATCGATCGAACCTTCGATCGATCGAACCAAGTTCGATCGATCGAACCTGTCAAGAGTTCAATCGATCGAAACAACTTCGATCGATCGAACCAGTCTTGACAGCATCCTCAATTGCCTTTCCAAGCATTCTGGCGGAGCTAAGAGTGGGACCTCCTAGGTTCTTAATTACTGGCTCCGATTAATTATTATCCCATCTAGTCATTACTCTTGACTAAGGAATCAATAATTAATCAATTATCATTAATGCCACTATAAAATGATAATTGCACTCCAGTGCATAAGAACATAATCACACATACATAAGTGATTACTAGACTTGTATAATATGATACGCATGTCCCTCTACCAGGCAGTATTCGTATCTATCATTGGGATGTATGTCTTAAGATACTGTCGACCCAATAGATAGTACATCTTATATTCCTCAAGTATCATTCACTACTCTTGGATTACTAAACATGTCAACAATAACACTTTGTTGACAAGGCTGGCCAGCTCTCAGTAATCACACCTAGTGACATTCTCGAGGGAATACTTACTCTTCGTTTTATTGAAGAGGGTAGAATTCCATCTTGACAATATATGTTCCCAACGTTGCATACTTGATTTACCCAAGATACCCAGGTGTTGATCTTGCAAGACCTCACTGATTGGTAAGTCAAAGCAACCAAGCATACAACTTGCGTCCATAACTGTCTCAGGATTAAGGACATGTATCCCTATACAAGTTTTGAGTTCCTATTGACGGTGACAGCGTTTAGGTGTCAATAGGTTTAACTCAGGTCCGTCAATGCACCGAGTGCACTAGCACAATAACCAAGAGTCAAAGACTCTTATGAATGAGATTCATCATTCTACCCCGTAGACGTTAATCATGCTACAGTGTATACCTGATAAGTTATCCAGACTTATCATCCACTGTGACTTATTTGAAATAACAAGGATTTGTGATTCATATCTCACATGTGTAATCACATACACAAATGAACCACATACAATGTTGTTTAAGGATTCCAGTCTAATATTCATCTCATGAACTAACATGCATAAATACATTATGATTTTCCATTGTCCAACTAACTGGTTTGAGGGCATATTCCCAACATCTTCATAGTCAGTGTATTCATGTAAGAAAGAGATCTCAAAACCTTGCTCCAAGTACTTACCTTTGCAGTCCACCCATGGCTCTAGAAAGCCATAATAGGGGAAATCTCCTCCTTTCTGGATGAAATGTGAAGCTTGACCTTCTTCTCTATTTTCTTCAAGATCCTTCCTTTTCCCTTTTTCCAAATCATTCCCATCTAACCCACACAGCTTGGCATGATTGACCACTTCCTCAGCATTTCTCTCTTCTTCCCCTTCGGACCACAGACCATCTGTGTCACTGTACACCTCCTCCTCCCAAATGGAGTTATTAGTAGGATTGTTTGGATCCCACCAATTGATTTGGATGATTTCATTGTCCATATCTTCCTCAAATACTTGTTCTTCTTCTCCTCCTATCAGCCAATCCTCTTCCTCGACTACTATAAGGCATATCCTTTGATCTTCTGGGAATTCATAAGCTTTGGCAGCTTGTCCTACTGATACGATCAACACAGATGGGTCAAAAATTTCCTTCCCAACATCTAAGAGATTGATGTTCTGTGGTGGTGGTACAGCATGATGATTAGGGAGCTGGTTCCGAGTCACATGCGGTCGAGCTGCAGGCAGAGGGGAAATGGTCTTATTATCGATCAAATCTTGTACTTCATGCCTTAACCTCATACATCGGTCAGTCGTATGGCCATGAGCTTGGTGAAACTCACAATCGAGGCTTGTATTGAAGCCCGGTGGAAGTGGATCAGGCATTGGTTTTGGATCTAGAAGCTTGAGATATCCTTTTTCCTTTAATCGCTTGAGAATGGTAGTTAGAGAAACCCCTAAATCCGTGAAGCGACGAAGATGCCCTTCCAACTTTGGTCTCGACGCACCCCCTTTTTCTCGCAAAATTCTGCCCTTCTTCCGGCTGGCTTAGAACATTAACATCAGTTGCTACCTGATTTCCAGCATTCCCCCCATAGAATGGTCTTCTAGGGCAGTTCCCCTGGGAATCTTCTCTTTTGATCTTTCCGTCTTTGATGGCGTCTTCTATCCTTGTCCCAATTTCAAACAACTCAGCAAAGGTATGAATACATTGATACATTAGTTTCTCCTGGTACACACTCTGCAGGTTCTTGATTACAATCCGTATTTGTTCCTTCTCTGATGGCCGTTGGGTCATTTTTGCAGCTTTCCCCCTCCATCGTGCCAGGAATTCAGCAAATGACTCTCTATTCTCTTGCATGGTTGTTTCCAGATCCCTCACAGTTACATCGAGCTCTTGGTTGTATTCATATTGGGTGACAAAGGCTTTCACCACTTCCTCCCATATGCGACTCTTGCTTGGCTCTAATGTGAAATACCAGGATAAAGCTGCCCCAGTCAAAGTTTGTTGAAACAACATGGCCATCATGGCAGGATTCAGACCACTTGGCTGAAAGGCCCCAATGCACATCCTCATGTGATTTCTGGGGTTGCCAGAACCGTCAAACTTATCGATCTCGGGCATCTTGAAACCGGCTGGCAATTTTTCTTGAGTTCCCTCAAACAAACCCTCTAACTCTAGCAGGTAGCTATCAACCCCATTAGACTTGCGGACAACTTTCTCTAGCTTTTCCACCTTCTCCTTCATCTCGATACGCTCTTTCTCAGTTTTCTCAATTTTCTCTCTCCCTGCCCTCGGTACATCAGCTCTCGGTGGTTCCGGATCCTCAAACCAATCATCTTCCATATCCCGAACGGGCGGGGGAGGATTGATTATTGGTGGATCAACTACAGGCCTCTGACGGGTCAGTGTTTCCAACATGGTCATCATTTGGTCCATTCTCTCTTTCAATTGTGCTATTTCTGTAGCATGTTGTTCGTGATCCATTTCTATTTCTGTCTCTGCCTCTCTTCGTACTAACCTTGCACACGAATCCCTGAGCCAAACTGTCCTGGTGTCCAATGCTATCTTGCCTACAACCATTTTTATTTTTAATCAATTTTCAAACAACCTTATTTTTTTTTAAAATGCTTGGTAAATTTTTTTTTTTATGAATGGCTCATATGTCACACGGATGCGATGCATGTGTGTGAGTGTGCCTATTCTATATGCCAATAGAAACGAAAATCCTAATTCTAGCATATAAACATATAAGCACATAAAATCCTCATCCATGTCAAGTACGCCACTTTCTCCTTTCATTGTGATCCTCATTACCCCTTTTAAGTATTAAAATTTTGAAATTTATTTTGGAAAGTATTTTTTTTTTTGGAGGATAAAATCTTTTGAAACAATTTTTTGAGAATTCTTTTGAGAATGAGGATGTTTAACCTTTGCTCAACAAAGATGATTGGATTAAATTTTTGCTTTGAAATTCATTTGAGAAGCATTTCTCCCAAAATCAATTCCTGAGTTTTTTGGATTTTTTTTTTCTTTAAAGTGAGGACATGAAAATATTTCTCAATAAAAAAAATGATTTGTGTTTTACTTAATTAAAGAAAATGAACCTTAAACACTTTTTTCTTTGAAAGGGTAAAATTTTTTCAAAACAATTTCTTCTTCTTTTGGATAAAAGATGATGATTAATCAAAAAATTTCATAAACAATGAACTTTGGATTCTTGGGTAGGAGCATCACACGATTAGATAATTATCACACTTTTCATGAATTCGGATGCATACAAGGTCAATGATGCTTAGCTAAACATGATACAAGAGATGTAATCTTATAATCATGATTCGGCTTATTCTTAAATGTCATAGGACATGAAAATGAATTACTCAAAAGTGATTAAGAGGTTACACATCTTTTATCAAGTAAGCATCGTCATCATCTCAAGTAATCCCTTTCGGGCATACAAAACTCCCTAGCACATAAATCCTAATCAAGAATTGATTCCCTAATTTTGAAAGGTTCTATGGAAACTAATATGCAAAGGCCGGGTTTTGGTCAAATAAGGGACCCTTGACACACACCCGATAGGATGCTTCATATACCAAAACATAGTACGAGATCAAGGGTGATCACACGGCCCCATGATGGCTTGACCGACCGATTTGCCCCGAGCCTCCAAGGTCATGGTTCCGTGCAATCGACTGGCGAGACATGCAAGTGCAATGCAACGGGCACACAAAAATTAATTAATTTGATTAAAAGGATGCTTTCAAGTCTAATCCTCGAGTGAACCCAAAATCAAAATTCTGGTCTGCGAAACTAGAGATTCTGGGTTCGATCCCCAGCAGAGTCGCCAGATTGTGGATACCGGTATTTGGGCCCACTTTTGTTTTTAAAACTACTTCTTTCAAAACAAATACAAAGAGTCGCCACTTAATTTTTAAAAGGAAAATTAAGAAACCATTTTAAAGCAAACTGATCTTTTGCGAAACCAAAGATAAACTGGGTTCGGGGATTATGGAATGAAAGGGGAAGGAGCCCGGCGGACTAAAACACCTCCTTTCATCCTATCTCACGATAGGCCTCTACTCAACATCCTCTTTAATCAAGTTATTAATCTAAGCATGCCCTCAATTAATACATATATATGTATACATAACACAAGCATGTTGGAAATGGTGTAAAATTGCTAATGGTAAAATATCATTCATAAGTCACATAATTCAACTAGCAAACATCATGATGTGCAAGTAAGGAACTAGAGAACTCACCCGGGATCCAGCCGCGAAATGGAAACGTGCAATGCATACACAAAATACAAAGCCTAAGAAAAGGTCTCTAATTCACATATTCACATAAGGCAAAACCTAAGCTAAGGTGTCGCACATGGAGTCGAAAATCAATTAAAATCAATGAAGTAAATAAACCAGAGAAGAGATGAGAAATTGTACCTCAAATGCGCTACAAAACAAAGATTAGTCCACATACTTCACATAATAATATGATATCAAAAAATCAATCCCAATTCTCTAGCTTAGATCTATTAAGCATGAAATGCAACTTTATTCAATAGCTAGTTCTAATCATAAGCATTGATGTACAAGAATGAATGAATGTGAATAAGAATAAAACATGGATTTATTCACTAATTTGGATCACTTAGCCTCTGAATTAAAGCTAAATTATCATTATTCAAAACATGATTTGGGTCCCAAGACATTAGGGAACCATTTGAGTTGAAATAAATAAGATTAGACAAAAACAGTACCAGTTTTTTATGAATTACAGAGAGTAGACCAGATCTTAAAAAAATAGAAATAAAGTACTTCCAACGGTTGGATCTTAATGCTTTTTGGATATGTTATGCCTATGTGAGTCTAGTTTCTAACCCAAAAAGAAAATCGAGGTTTCAACGGTTAGATCTCCGGGAATACGGAAAATACTAGACCTCACTCAGGATTTTACAACTCTCTGTCCAGAGATCTTGTATGATTTTTTAAAAATAGCAAACAAATCTGAATTGCTTCATTCTTTTTAGGGAACCTTCCTAACACATTAAGGTTCTTAGAAAAAATTATTAAAGGTCATGAAAACTTGGTTAGGGTTCTGATCTATCAATTTTAAAACCGGTTTACTGTTCTAAAATTTTGGACAGAGAATTGCTTATTTGGAAATCATAAGCCCAAACCATCCTAAGTATGGAATCTTATCAAAACAACAATCACAGCGGTACTCATATGAGTTATGAACACCCTCCAATTGGTCTCATCCCATTCCAATGGACCATGATTTTATGAAAAATCTTTGATCACAGAGGGTTTAAGGATTCACTGCACCAATATTGAATTGATGTTCATATTTTAAAACCAACTTGATCCATGATCCTACAAAGGACTAGAATCAAGCATGGTTGTGATTATTGGGAAAAATTAATGACATAAGAAGATGTTCATAGATTTAACCTTGATGGATTCTTATCATAGATCTCATAGTTAAAGATCTATCAAGAAAATCCTAAGGTCTTACTTATTTTAAACATAGATTATGAAAGTCTACATCCAATTCTTCTCTCGAATATGTGATCCTTGAATAATATAGAGTCAACTTATTCCCCTCTCAAATTAATGGTCCTTGGAGGCTAAATAAGACACAAATCCACTCAAACCTCTATGGAATATAGTAAGAATTCCATAAGATTCTTAGTAAAGAGATCCTAGTCATGAGTTGATACTAGTATTTTACCAATTATGTGTAGATGTGACCATGATCAACCTTAAACTCCATATGAATCACAAGGTTATAGGAGAATAAGGAATCAAATTCAAAGAATTTCAATGAGATATGGAAGATCTCATGAACCTTATGAATGAAATAGAAATAAAGGAAATCAAAGTTTTATTTAGGAACACAAATTCTTCAAAACTAATTTATCTCAAACCCAAGGCATTAATTAGATCTAAATTAATGAGATGTCATGAAATTCAATCATAAGTTCTTGGTGGTGTGTGATGAAATGGGGTAAGAAGAGAGGTTTTGAAAATGTGAAAAGTTCCTAGATCTAAGAACTTGTGATTGAATTATCCTAACTCTACCAAGGATTAAGAGGTTACCTCTATGACCTCAAAGAATTCTTCAATTTCTTGTGGCTAAGCGTCACTGATAATACTTGCGGAGGTGTTGCACAGTCCAAGGGTAAGAGAGATCATGCCCGTCCATACTCTGTAGGCAGTAAGTTCCTAGTCGATTGACCTGGGTTACTTTATATGGGCCTTCCCATTTTGTCCCCAATTTCCCATGGCTCGGGATCCGGGTAGACTGGTTCACGGGCTTGAGGACGAGGTCTCCGACTTGAAAACTGTGGTGCTTCACCTTACTGTTGTAGTATCGAGAAACCCATTGTTTGTAGGCTGCCACCTTTAAATAGGCTTGGTCTCTTTTTTCCTCCACTAGGTCCAGCTCTGATCTGAGGGCGTCTTCATTGTCCGGCGCACTGAAGTTAGCCACCCTATATGTAGGCAACCCGAGCTCCGTGGAGACCACTGCCTCAAATCCGTAGGTTAAAGAGAACTGCGTTTTGCCTGTTGCCGCTCGGGGTCTAGTGCGATAGGCCCACAGGAGGGTTGGTAGCTCTTCAGCCCACAGCCCTTTGGCGCCTTCAAGCCTTGTCTTGATTGACTGCAAGATTGTCTGGTTGGTTACCTCAGCTTGACCGTTGGCTTGGGGGTACTCGGGGGAGGAGTAATGATTTAGTATCCCGTAGCCCGAGCAGAACTGCCTGAATATAGGGGTGTCAAACTACCTGCCGTTATCGCTGACCAGGACCCGGGGAATGCTGAACCTACTAAGAATATTCCTTTCCACGAAGCTCTCCATTTTCTGTTCGATTATTGTCGCCAAGGGCTCGGCCTCTGCCCATTTGGTGAAGTAGTCAATAGCTATCACGGCAAACTTGACCTATCCTTTTCCCATCAGCAGGGGATCGACAATGTCGATGCCCCACTGGACGAATGGCCAAGGGCTGTGGATTGGTGTCTGGAGCTCTCCCGTTCGGTTGATCATGGGAGAGTATCTCTGACACTTGTCACACCTTCTGACGTATTCCTGGGAATCCCGAGCCATAGTTGGCCAGTAGTAACCTTGCAGTAGGGCCTTTCTGGAGAGTGCCCGGCCTCCGATGTGATTCCCGCACACTCCTTCATGGATTTTGAACAGTATCACTTGGACTTGTGCAGGATGAACATAGCGGAGGTATGGGATAGTGAATCCCCTCTTATAGAGAATGTCGTCAACAAGATGGTATCAGGCTGCCCGGTACTTTACCCGGCGGACTTCTTCTTTGTCGTCTGGTAGCGCCCCTGTTGTCAAGAATGTCACGAGCGGGTCTATCCAGTTGGGTCCCAGGGAGACCGGATCTACCTCCATGCTTTCTAAGTTGATCATACTTGGCTCGGGTAGATATTCTATCCTTATCCCGGGCAAGTCTGACTCAGAAGACAAGGCAAGGCGAGCCAACCGGTTGGCCCTGGTATTTTCTTCTCTGGGTATCTGCGTGATGGAAAATCCCCGGAGCTTCTTGGAAACCGCTCGAACAAGGGCCAGGTAGGCTACCATGTTGTCTTCCCGTGCTTCTTATTCTTGGTTAACCTGGTTGACCACGAGCTGGGAATCACTATATCCCTGGACCTGTTGTGCACTCATAGAGATGGCCAATTGCAATTCGACCAAGAGAGCTTCGTATTCGGCCTCATTGTTGGAGGCACGAAACCCAAACCTTAGTGTATATTCGAGCTGGATACCGTCAGTGGTAGTTAGGATGATTCCTGCCCCACTTCCTTGCTGATTGGATGAGCCGTCCACGTGTAGTACCCAGGTGGGGATATTAGAGTGTAACCCGGGCGGTAAAGCCGGTGGATTGGACTATTCAATCGGGTCCTCTGGATACGTGAACTCAACCAAAAAGTCTACTACAACTTGTCCCTTGATGGCTATCCAGGGTCGGTAGATCACTTCAAACTCTTCCAACTCGAAGGCCCACTTGACGAGCCTCTCGGACGTGTCTGGATGGCTGAGGATTCTGCGGAGAGGTTGATCTGTGAGGACCACAATGGCATGGGCCTGAAAGTACGGGTGGAGCCTTCAGGCCGAGGTGATAAGGGCGAACGCCAGTTTTTCGATGCAGGAGTATCTAGTCTCTGTGCCCTGTAATGCCCGGCTGGTATAGTACACTGGGAATTGTATCCGTGCTCTTCCCAAATGAGTGCTGAGCTAATTGTTGATGGTGACACTGCCAAGTATAAAAATATTTCTTCCCCCGGCACGGGTGTTGAGAATAGAGGAGGGGAAGCCAGGTATTTCTTGAGTTTCTGGAATGCCTCTTCACACTCTTCTGACCACTGGAACGCCTTGTGGAGGATTTTAAAGAATGGTAGGCACCGGTCAGTAGCTCGAGAGACAAATCTGTTCAATGCGGCCACCCGTCCGACTAGGCTCTGAACCTCCTTTGTTGATTTGGGCGACCGCATGTTGATGATGGCTTTGATCTTTTCGGGGTTTGCCTTAATCCCCCGTCTGCTGACTAGGTGGCCCAAAAATTTCCCAGACGAGACGCCAAAGGTGCATTTGGCCGGGTTCAACCTCATCCTGAATTTTCTCAAAATGATGAAGGCCCCGGCCAGATGCTTAAGGTGGTCGGGCTCGTCCTGGCTCTTAACCAGCAGATCATCCACATATACTTTTATAGACTTTACAATGAGGTCTTTGAACATATAGTTGACCAGGCGTTGGTAGGTGGCCCCGGCATTCTTGAGACCGAATGGCATAACCTTGTAACAATACGTGCCCTGGTCAGTGATGAACGCAGTCTTCTCTTTGTCCCTGGGGTACATGCTGATTTGGTTGTACCCCAAGTAAGCATCCATGAATGAGAGGAGTGAGTGACCGGCCATGGAGTCCACAAGGAGGTCTATCCTGGGCAACGTATAGCAATCCTTGGGGTAAGCTTTGTTGAGGTCGGTGAAGTCCACGTACATCTTCCACTTTCCGCTGCTTTTCTTGACAAGGACCACGTTGGCTAGCCAGTCGGGGTAGTGGACTTCTCGTATGGAACAGGCTTTGAGGAGCTTCTCGACCACTTCACTCACTACCTTCTGTCTCTCGGGGGCCATGCCCCTCCTTTTCTGCTTCACCGGCCTGCAATCTGGGCTGACATTGAGCTGATGGGACATTACCCGGGGGTCAATCCTGGGCATATCCTCGTGAATCCAAGCAAAAACATCCTGGGTTTACCTTAAGAACTGGGTCATTTTTTCCTTCAGATTGGGCTCCACTAGGATGCCAATGCTGACCGAGCGGTCTGGGTACTCGGGATTCTGAGCCATACTTTCCAATTCTTCCATCGGACCTACCGCGTCGCTCTGGTCCCGGGGGTCCATCTCTTGAATGTTTAATGTGTCAGTGATTACCCCCCGGCGGAACGAGCTGACATAGCAACTCCGAGCGATAGTCTGATCTCCACGTAAGCATCTGGGTCTCTGAGGAGTTGAGAACTTCACTGTTAAGCTATAGGTGGAGATGACCGCTCTGGCCTTGTTGAGGGTCGGCTTGCCAAGAATGATATTGTAGGCCGATGGGGCTTCACGATCACTAAATTGGTCACCACGGAAGCCTGCTGAGGGTAGGTCCCCATGAGAACTGGAAGCTTGATTGTCCCGAGCGGTTGTGTGCTGGAGTTGTTGAATTCAACCAGGGGTGTAGCGACCTGCCGGAGCTGATCCCTGGAGATCCCGAGCTGATAGAATGCCGATGTGAACATAATGTCGGATGAGCTACCAGTGTCCACTAGCACCTTCTTGACCATATAGTTGGCTATAGAAAGCTTCACTACTAGCGGGTCATCATGGGGGCAGTGGACGCCCTACAAGTCATCGAATGTGAATGTTAGAACATCAGTTGGGGAGGAGCCTGTGGATTGGACCTGCCAGACATCCGCCCGCGATGCCCGAGCATGCCTCTTTTGTGCCGACTGTGAATCTCCTCCGCCTGACGTTCCTCCAGAGATCACGTAGATGTGGCCAAGTGATGGTGGCTGATCGGGAGCTCGGGTGTCCTGCCGGGGTCATCTTTCTGTTGTGATGAACTCCGCAAGGTGTCCCTGCTAGATCAGCTTCTCTATTACTATCTTTAATTTAAAGCAATCCTCCGTTTCATGGCCGTGATCCCTGTGGTAGCAGCAGAACTTGTCCCGGTTCCTCTTACCGGGCGGAGCTCTGAGTTTAGCTGGCTGCTGGAGCAACCTCTGCGCCTCTGCGGTAGCCATGACTTCATGTATGGGCCGGGAAAGGGGTTTGAAAGCAATCGGGGGCTGACCCCAAGCATCCTTCTGATCCTGCTTTGGCTTCTTTCTCGAGCCCTTCTCGAATCCTTCACGCTTGCACTTGGCCTTCGGGGATCCGTCTCCCGCCTGGCCGACGCGCTTCGCCTTCAGGAACTCTTCAGTATCTATGTTCTTTCTGACCCTCTCCGAGAGCTCCACCAGGGTTGCCAGTCAGTCACGATGAAACGATGTGGCGACCTTGGTGTGTTGAATTCCCGAGCAGCAAGCCATGATTGCGGCCGTTTCATTAAGATTGCGAATCTGGAGCCTCTGTAGGTTAAAACGGTCCACATACTCCCTCAAGGACTCCCCTTTGCGCTGCTTGACGGTCAGTAGCTGAGTGTCCAGTTGTGATCGGTCGAGCATCCCTACAAACTGGCTGATGAACAGCTTGCTGAGGGCATTGAAATCATTGACCTTCCGGGGCTTTAAAGCATGGAACCACTATGCAGCTGGCCCCTTGAGGGTAGTGGGAAAGGCCAGGCATAGTAGCTCGTCCACCGTGGTGACCAGTGCCATCTGAGCCTTGTAAGTGCGGATGTGGTCCACCGGACTCCCTGTGCCGTCATAAGAGCTGAGGTGAGGGGGTTTGAACTTCCGTGGAATAGGAAACCGTGTCACCTGAGCGGTATAGGGTGATTCAGTCTCCGTGTTGGTGAGGTCGTGGCCGGACTTGCAGTTCAACCTCTCAATTTGCTACTGTAATTCCTCGACCTGGGCCTTTACGTCATCCCGCCCGGTTCTCCTCTCTATATCCGAGTAGTAGGTTGGATCGGATGACGAGGCCTCTTCCTCAAAGCGCGTCAATCTCGGGGATAGGGCCCGGCTCCTGGTCTAGGAAAGCGTGTGCCTAAGATCCCCCTGGCTCAGGGCCGGAGGGTCCTCGGCCGACTCCCAGGCCTTCCGTCCTGACTCTTACCCTCTGGCCACACGCTGCCGGTTGATAATAGTCCTTGCATCCTCCACCCGACGAGGATTGGGTCGAGCTCGTCACTGCGAGCGCCTGGTTGCCTGGCTGCGCTCTCCATCACCGAGGCATTCCCGATCCGGTGGGGACACCGGGGCAGAACGGGCTTGCCTTCGTGCCCGAGTGGGCCTTTGAATAGGGGCGCTTTTCTCAGGCTGATTTTCTGATGCAGGACGCTTCTCCTGCCAGGTCAAAAGCACTTCGATCTGTTCCTGTGTTCACCGCTAGCCCTCGAAGAGTTGTGCCAGCGCTGCCGTTATCTGCTCCGAAGTCATGGAGGTAGCCTGCTGCTCAAGCTGCGGGTTCTCCTGACCGGTCGGAGCAGCGGCTCTCTTACCCATCTTCGGCGGCATGTTGATCAGTCAAGAATTTGTTGATGAGAAGACTTGTCGCTTCCCACAGACGGCGCCAAACTGATGATGCCTAAAACTGGTAAGAAGGGTTTAAAGAGAGAAAAAGACAAGAACAATTTGTATGTGGTTCGGTCTCATTAACGAGGTGACCTACGTCCACGTTTGCGTCTGCGCGCTTTCACTAGCAGATCACCGGTGGCCCTGGTGAGCCAACAAGGATAGGCGGCACTACCAGTAATACCGGCCGGGTATATGCATATGATGGTGAGTTCTCCGTTGACTGCTTATTAGCTAGAGAATTATTTTCGGATCCCCTTTGACAGGGTAGGTGGGCTCTTTTATAGATGCAAGAGTCCACCCTTACATGGTAAGTTAATAGGATTAGGAAACCTAATCTGATTACACTTGATTGGCATAACTTGGGAAAAGTTTCCTAAGTGGTTTAGGAAACTGCCACATTCCCTTTCGTAGTCTTGCAGTTGGTTTAGGAAACTGCTGGATAGGCCGGGATCACAGGACGCCACGACCTTCATGCCCGGCCTGTTGGTACGAACCGCCCGGTTCTAACAAACACCTCGGGATTGCTCGACTATTGGCACCTTTGCTGGAGTAACCGGCACCTCTTGGTGATGTGGCAGGCTGGCTTCATGGCTAGATTATTTTGGACATATCAAGAGTTATTTGGACTATTGTACCTTTAGAACTTGTAGTTTCAACTCAAATCTCACATTGGTTAATACTCATAAAAAACCGTCTCTCAGAAACTTACTTAACAATAATCGCACATGTATGAAAGCTTTGATAAGAGTGATATTCTGGTTACTAATGCTTTCATACTTGACTCTATGAAAAATGCACATTTAGAGTGTATAGTCTTACGAATAGAACACTACTTACTAAAGGAGCGAAATACCATGGCTAACTCAATTTACACGCTCGTATTCAAACTAATTCATTAAGAATCATTAAGACTTTGAATTTTTGGTTTTTTTTTTCATATGGTAGTTGAAGATGTTGAGAGAGAGAATGTGGGTCCAAGTATGCAATGAAGCCTATCTTCTCATTTTGGTCTTTTCACATCTCCAACCAACTTCCCTTCTTTACATATGCTTCTATTCTTTCTTCTCTCTCTCTCTCTATCTCTCTCTCTCTCTCTTTCTCTCTCTCTCTCTCTCTCTCTCTCTCTTTTATATATACTCCCTTTTCACATTCAAGCGTTTCTTTCCTTCTTTATTTAATTATTTTTTTCTTCAATAACTCCCATAACTACTCTTCTCCAATCACATACTTTGACAATTTATTCATATTAGAGGTCTATTGGGGTCAAGGTATAAGGTTAGGAGTTTGTATTCTCATAATAGACTTGTAAATACTGAATCAGTGTGGGTTTAGAAATGAAATAGCTTCTTGGATATGTATATCTTAGGGAATGGGTAGCGATGGATTAAATCATTTTCTTAAGTTCTTAGTTTTAGCATTTCAGTGTTCGTTGAGTTTAGTTGTGTGGACACGTGGAATCGGTCGTCCACTCTTTCAGTTTATTTTGAAATTGTTTTGAAGAATACAAGAAGGTCAGTTGAAAACAGATATAGAGTCGCCAATTGGTCTTTAAGGAACCAAGAAACCTAATTTTGACTCACCCAAATGGATAAATGGCACTGGCCCTTCATAACCAAAGAACTTGGCTCGGGGTTTTGGTACGAGAGAGGAAGGAGCCTTTGTCGTGATTAAAACACCCTCAACTCACCCCGCCTTTAGATGGGCCTCAATTAGCATCCAAATAATCATCTTTCACTATGCTTGGTTTGTCACGCCCCGAAGTACCAAAAATAGGGAAAAATAAATTTCCTTTATGGGTTCGTAGACACGTGACTGGTTGTGAGTGTCACCTGATTGTCCAAACATGCTTATAACAATAATGTGATATGGGAAAGTGACTAAGTTCAGCGGAAGCAAAAATTTAAAACATCCAAGTCTTACATCAGTAGTATATTACAAGCCAAAAAGATATCCAAAAGTTATATATTACAAGACCAACTAAACTATTACATCACTAACATAATATTAACAGAACTATAATAAAAGAAAAGCTCCAAAGTCTTCAGCTGGCGAAATCGTAGCCTTCCTCACAGTAATCTTCACTAGCATAGTCTTCAGTAGTAAAGTCAGCATCTTGATAGCAGTCGGCTCCGTCTGGACCTGCAAAGGCTGGACGTGGAAGGTCCAGCGGCATGAAAAGCCGTTAGTGGTTAAGCTAAGTGAGGGTCCCCTTAAGGTAAGTTATTCTTCATCTCTTCTTATTTCTCGAAACCATATCTCGTTCATCATTTCTTATTCTCAATATATGTCTTGTTCATCTTTTCTTATTCTCAAAACCATGTCTTATTTAAACCCAATCATTCCCTTTGAAACTTAACCCAGAACTGAACTGACCAATGACATTGACTGAAAGAAGACTTAACTCCAAACGCATTTACTGGTCAAGAAAGAACAACACTCAACAATGAATAGTTAACTATCGCCCAACTGGCACTCAAACTGGCACCCAAATGGCATAAGTGTGCGGGACATTAACAATCTCTTGGTCGAACACGTCATGCCGATCCTCAGGTCGCCCACACGTTACCGAACACGTCATGCCGATCCTCAGACCAAGGGTACGTGAAATTAATAATCACTTGGACGAACACGTCATGCCGATCCTCAGGTCACCCGTACATAACCGAACACATCATGCCGATCCTCAGTCCAAGGGTGCAGAAAACTAATCAACTACTTGATCGAACACGTCATGACGATCCTCAGGTCATCCGCATTTGACCGAATACGTCATGCCGATCCTCAGATCAAGGAAGAAAACATAACTCACCAATCGACTCCATGGAATAATCGAGAGACCAACTTTGCAAGAATTATCCAAACACGACACAAAAGTTCACGAATCAACTTTGACCAGTAGTCATACAACTGGAAACGAAACCCAACATCCCTTATTCGCATTAAATCTATTATTGAAGGTTTTCTCGTTATTTTTCACGTTCGTACGTTTCGTAGTTTAGTTCATTAATATCATCCATTTATAACCGTTAATATTTCGCTATACGACATTCTGTTTTACCTCTCAATATACTTACGATGGAAACTTTTCCGATCACTTATTAACGCAATAATCGTGTCATACAACATACTTATAGTTTGGGTATGAACTTTCAACAGTCATTAGACTATATTCATAACAATGGAAAACATAGCACGTAGCTCATGGATTTATAACATGAATTTAATACCAATAAACATATAGATGAAACCCTTAACATACTCATCTACACGATAGGACTACCATAGCACGAGATTTTCATAACAATATAAGTACCAGAAAACTAGCATAAAAAATCAACACCATGCATAAACAAAATATTATATAAAAAGTTGTACAATCTGCCAGGATATATTTTCACTGTGTTGACTGAATTAACATGATTTATTTGGGCATGATAAATTGCTTTGTAGATCAAACTCAAAACTAAAACATTGTAGATAATAGGAATATCTTCATGTACAAAAAAAATCTAGCTTCAATTACATTTTTGATCTACTCAAACTATTTATTTTACAAGACATTTCTTATATCTCGGACTGTTCTGTCCCAGATTTATAGTACTGCATTATACATGACTTTCACCTATGAAGGAGAGGTTTTTAGACTAAGCTATAGGCAGGTTACTTGTAGATAAATGAGTTAGCTTTCTTCACAAAAATACCTAGCATAATTCTCATTTTTGAGCTGCACAAAACATTCATTTTACTAAACTATGTTCTGCTGAGAGTTTCAGTTTCTCAGATTTATAACACTGTGTTGTACATGAATTTCACCCATGAAGGAGTGATTTCTAGACTGAGCTATATAAGAGTTATTTGTAGATATATGAGTTAGATTGTACCACAAAAACACCTAGCTTAATTCTCATTTTTGATCCGCACAAAACATTCATTTTACTAAACTATGTTCTGCTGAGAGTTTCAGTTTCTCAGATTTATGGATTTGTCTTGCATGTCGTGAAAACTTAAACACAACATCAAACTTCTACTAAACATTAATACATACTATATATGTTCTAAATTGAGTTAGATTACTCACAATTACTCACTAAAGCTTGAAATTTAAGATTGATATTGGTTGAAGCTTAGTGAAGCTTGAATCTTCAAACTTCAAGGATGAACTTCTTCTTCTTCTATTCTTCCATGGAGCTATAACTCTAGCTCTCTTTCCCTCTCAATTATATGCAGATTGTAGAGACAAAAGTGTCTCAATTGTGTGTACGTGCATGATATATAGGAGATTGGCATGGCTAGGTGTCAATTGCATGAGCTCATGCAAAGACACATGTCCAATATGTGGACAAATGTCATGGGAGGAGATGACAAGTGTAAGGAGTGGCACATGGGGCTGCCATGTGGCCAGCCATGTGGAACCTACCTCATGTTGTGTAACACTTTCTCAGTTTACGTGCATAAGTTCTTCGGTATACGTGTCAATCTCGATTTACGTACAACCGGGTATTAATTCTAATGTCTGGGTCGGGTACGGGACTAAGTTAAATCTTATTACGGTCGAGTTGGTATGGTTAGTACAATCTATATGGTAATACTACAACACGTCCATACCGTCACGTAATTAAAATAATAATGTAATAATATAGTCGGTCCAATATAGAAATTCAAAAAAGCTGATATTATAATGACAGAAAATTACAGGTCTTACATCTTCCCCCACCTATTAAAGGATTTCGTCCTCAAAATCAGAGCTTATCTATTTGCAAAACAGAAAAGATATTTCTCTCGCATCTCTAACTCCATTTCCCACAAAGCTTCTCTTTCATCATGATGATTCCATTGAACTTTCACCAATGAGATCTCCTTATTCCTCAGCTTCTTGGTTTCTTGACCCAAAATCTTGATCGGTCTCTCGGTGTAAGACACGTTGTTATTCGCCTCAATGTCCTTGAAGTCGATTACATGTGGCGTCGTGCCCTGATGATACTCCTTCAACATATTGATGTGAAAAACATTGTGAATACCTGACAACCTTGGTAGCAACATCACTAATTTCTAATATCCTATATGGAAATTCTGGAGAAATTCAGGTGCTACATCTCTACCCACCTTATCAGAGGATTTCATCCTCGAAATCTAGGGTTACTTGGTCTTAGAAAGTACAAGGTACTAATCATATCTCAGATTTTAAGGTTGTGAGGTTCCCACTAGCTAACTAATAAGACCTTCTCGCCAATTCTTTTGAATGTCCAAACTTCTTTGCTAAACAACACCAAGTGAAATTCAAAGTTCTGACATTGAATATAGCACCTTCATTCTTTCGTCTTGTTCAATGTTGGGATTAATTTGATGATCTGCGAGCTCTCTTTTGGGACCTTCTTTGTGGTGGAACCATGTTTTGAATTCCTCGTTCTGGACAATCTTTGTGCTTACGTCTAGTCTTTCCACGATTGAAGCACTGCAGCTATCAACTTGTGGGCTGTTTCGGTGCTTTGCATTCTTTGGAGTGATATCCAGATATTCCACAATCGTCGCAGATATCATGTTGCTTTGGATTTGTCTCAATGGCAGTCTGATTAACTTTCCTTTCATTATTTCTTCTGCATCTTTGGTCAGCAAGATTCTTACCTCTCAGCTTCTTGATGCGATGGTTGAGAAGTCTAGTTGGTTTCACGATTGTCTTTTATAACTTGTGGGGGTCATGAATGTATCCCTCAGTATGTTAGTACGAAGAACGTTGTGGATTACCGTATCCACTCAAAAAGCATTGTGATCTACTACACTGTTGGTGATAACGTACGCGAGTTGGTGGGCAATTCAATCGTAAATACTCCAATGTGTCGCAGTGATAGCTTCCTTTATTTTGGTCTAATAGCACATTACCTCGAGCGATCAATATTTTAATGGTACTTTATCTTCAACTTCAAAGTGTAGGTTCTTCCTTCATTTCTGATCTTTCTGACGTGATGATGATTGACATGGCCTTCTATATAGAACCTCGAGTGACGTCATGCCTATGCTTGACTTTGTCGTAGTTGGCGGACATTTTGATCAGCGACGAGTGGGTTCTCTCGTATTTTTGTTCCGGATACGCCACAAGCTTTCATAATTGATGGTGTAAACTTTTCCATGTGTCTTGAATGTTGTTGATGATGTGAGTTGGTAAGACGTCTTCTATCGTTTGGTTAGCTCGTCTGGTTTGACCGTCAATCTAAAGGTGGGATACGATGCTCGTTGTATACTTGTAGTTACTACCTGCCGATTGATTGTACCTCTATAATAATATATATATATATTGGTACACTAATCATTACAATAATACTAGATACACAAAACTAGATTCATTAATAAGTTAAAATTTTGCATAATCGATTGCATAGGTTGTATCAACTCCCCTTCTTCTTCCAAGTTCATCAACAGATCTTTATTGATGTTCTTCATTGCCTTGTAATCCTTGCAAATGTGGTCTATTCCACCACATTTGTAACATCGCTATCCATGTCCTCCAATTTGTTTCGGTGTTGGGCATTCGTCGAAGTGATGTCCGCGATTTCTGCAGTTGAAACAACGTTGGCATGTTTTGCGTTGGACCGATGCTATTATTGTGTCGTACTTTCTCTTGTTCCTCATGTGTTCTTTCAGTCTTCATTGGGCCTCTTTGCCTAATCTAGCTATATTGGGGATGGTGGTATTGAGCTGGGCTTGTCTGAGCTGCATGTGCTCCGTAGCATCTATCTCGAGTGCTTTGCAGTCCTTGCTCAAATGTCCTCTCTTGTGATAGCTGTAGCAGATAATGTTTGGTTGGTTACAGGTCTTGGGAGCTTAACACTCCTTAGCCAGACGTCTAGGGTTTCCATAGTTGAAACAAATGCCATGATCATTGTTCGCCATTTTCGAGTTGTCCTTGTAGTAGGGTTGACCTTGGTAGTGTAGTAGGTTGTGGCTTGAGTGGTCTCTAAACGATTCTGAATGGCCGATATGGAGGTGTCTAAACAACTCGTTTCCATAGTCACTTGTGCTAGTGTCGTTAGCGGTCTTTCATAAGCCTTGTATCAGTCTGCCAAATACACCGGTGGGATCGATCTCCTTTGGTATTATGTTGCTTAGCCTTCTGGACTGGTCCTCAGTTGTTTAAGATGATTCATCCATTGCAGAGATCGAGAAGATTCTTCTATTCCTATGTATGAGTTCGTGTCTATAAGGTTTCTATCATACCTTATGCGAAGCAATCATAGCCTGTTACATCTCACATTATAGTCATCATCATAATCCCAGTAACTAGAGTACGATGATTGAAACAATTGAATAGATTGATCCAAAATGAACCTAAATTTGAAAAGGCATATGAATTCTCACAGATAGAAGTACAATAGTAGAATGATGTGATCCATTCAAGAATAAGATGTAAATCTAACAATGATTGAATGACTGTTTACTATGGAAGTAATCGTAGTATCTCAAGATTTGTAGGAAATGAAAGTAACTGATGGCATAAGGCCTTGAACGAATGAAATAAGAATTAGGTATTTCATAAGTGAAATAGTCCAAATAAAACTCCACTAATAAAGAATAAGGTAGCAACTGAGAGAGACAATAAGAGGTCAAGATGTACAGAGAGTACAACATTTTTGAGTTCATGGCAAGACAAGGACAGAGAACGTATTTAGAATTATTTCAAATGAAATGAACTTATAAGAATTTGTTTAAGGAATAATTAGTCAACAAGAATGACTTTGCAGTACTAGTGATCGAACTTGTTCTCAAAAGAATTTGTCAAGAATCGGATGATCAAGGTACATACTCAAGAATTGTTGACTGGGGAATTTCTAAAAATTCAAGGAAATGAATTACTTATCAAGGAGTGTATCACAATAATTATTGATGGTAATCGGAGCCACTTTACAAAATATATAGATCCCTTTTTCTAGAAGAAATGACCATTAGAATAGAAGGTATCGATTTACTCAAAGGGAGTGGAATGAGTAGAAAGGATATGACTGCTTACTATGGTACTCGCCTACCATATCTAAGATAAAGTTTGCCTCTCTTATTATCTATAACGGGTCCTCTAAGAACTCCTCCTCAGGGTCCTCCTCCTTCTCCTTGATGTCAGCTGGATCTGCTTTGTAGCCCTGCTCAGGCATCGATATCATCTCGTCCCCATCAACTGGTGGTACTGGATGGTCGTGTACATCATCCCCTGGTCTTTGAAGATCTTCTGTAGGGTCAACCTCCTCGATCAGCTCGTCATCGCTACTCGCCAGATCGTCACTTGTCAGTGGTCACTGCTTGCAGAATACTCTCCACTTGCTATGTCATTATCGCTATCTATATCAATGGGATCTAAATCTGCATCTGGCTCTAGTATGGGCTCGGGTGAGAATGGTGGTACTAGTGCGGCCATGATAATCGGGAAGAGTATATCGTCATATAGTGCCTTGTCTTGAGTCATGCTGATAAGCTCCTGGTGAATATGTATGGTAGTCTCTGAAGCATGGGTCGACTCGAGCTAAACTCGATTCGGATACTGCAATGCATCGGTAAGCACAGCTCTCCGCATGTCCTCCTCCAAGATATGCCTCGCCCTCTGGCACATCTGCTGTCGATATAGTATAGGGTCGGCAGGCTGGATACGATCGTCGCGATTATAGTGAACTCCGAAATCATCGTGAACGAAGATCGACTCCATAGTCATGCAAGAGGAGTTAACTTAGTGTCAGTACTAATACGAGGTAAATCTTAGGCTCATAACATAAGGTGTAGAACAATCAGTGAGCGCGTCTAAACCTAAAGGTCTGATACCAAAAATCACTGTCACGCCCCGAAGTACCAAAAATAGGGAAAAATAAATTTCCTTTATGGGTTCGTAGACACGTGACTGGTTGTGAGTGTCACCTGATTGTCCAAACATGCTTATAAAAATAATGTGATATAGGAAAGTGACAAAGTTCAGCGGAAGCAGAAATTTAAAACATCCAAGTCTTACATCAGTAGTATATTACATGTCAAAAAGATATCCAAAAGTTATATACTACAAGACCAACTAAACTATTACATCACTAACATAATAATAACAGAACTATAACAAAAGAAAAGCTCCAAAGTCTTCAGCTGGCGAAACCGTAGCCTTCCTCGTAGTAATCTTCACCAGCATAGTCGTCAGTAGTAAAGTCAGCATCTTGATAGCAGTCGGCTCCGTCTAGACCTGCAAAGGCTGGACGTGGAAGGTCCAGCAGCATGAAAAGCCGTTAGCGGTTAAGCTAAGTGAGGGTCCCCTTAAGGTTACCACCACTTAAGGTAAGTTATTCTTCATCTCTTCTTATTTCTCGAAACCATATCTCGTTCATCATTTCTTATTCTCAATACTATGTCTTGTTCGTCTTTTCGTATTCTCAAAACCATGTCTTATTTAAACCCAATCATTCCCTTTGAAACTTAACCCAGAACTGAACTGACCAATGACATTGACTGAAAGAAGACTTAACTCCAAACGCATTTATTGGTCAAGAAAGAGCAACACTCAATAATGAATAGTTAACTGTCGCCCAACTGGCACTCAAACTGTCGCCCAAATGGCATAAGTGTGCGGGACATTAACAATCTCTTGGTAGAACACGTCATGCCGATCCTCAGGTCGCACGCACGTTACCGAACACGTCATGCCGATCCTCAGACCAAGGGTACGGGAAATTAATAATCACTTGGACGAACATGTCATGCCGATCCTTAGTCCAAGGGTGCGGAAAACTAATCAACTACTTGATCGAACACGTCATGACAAACCTCAGGTCATCCGCACTTGACCGAACACGTCATGCCGATCCTCAGATCAAGGAACAAAGCATAACTCACCAATCGACTCCATGGAATAATCGAGAGACCAACTTTGCAAGAATTATCCAAACACGACACAAAAGTTCACGAATCAACTTTGACCAGTAGTCACACGACTAGAAACGAAACCCAACGTCCCTTATTCGCATTAAATCTATTGTTGAAGGTTTTATCGTTATTTTTCACGTTCGTACGTTTCGTAGGTTAGTTCATTAATATCATCCATTTATAACTGTTAATATTTCGCTATACGACATTCCATTTTACCTCTCGATATACTTACGATGGAAACTTATTAAGGCAACAATCGTGTCATACAACATACTTATAGTTTGGGTACGAACTTTCAACGATCATTAGACTATATTCATAACAATGGAAAACATAGCACGTAGCTCATGGATTTACAACATGAATTTAATACCAATAAACATATAGATGAAACCCTTAACATACTCATCTACACGATAGCACTACCATAGCACGAGATTTTCATAACCACACAAGTACTAGAAAACTAGCATCAACAATCAACACCATGCATAAAAAAAACATTATACAAAAAGTTGTACAATCTGCTAGGATATATTTTCACTGTGTTGACTGAATTAACATGATTTATTTGGGCATGATAAATTGATTTGTAGATCAAACTCAAAACTAAAACATTGTAGATAATAGGAATATCTTCATGTACAAAAACAAATCTAGCTTCAATTACATTTTTGATCTACTCAAACAATTTATTTTACAAGACATTTCTTATATCTTGGACTGTTCTATCCCAGATTTATAGTACTGCATTGTACGTAAATTTCACCTATGAAGGAGGGATTTTTAGACTAAGCTATAGATGGGTATTTGTAGATAAATGAGTTAGCTTTCTCCACAAAAAAACCTAGCTTAATTCTCATTTTTGAGTTGCACAAAACATTCATTTTACTAAACTATGTTCTGCTGAGAGTTTCAGTTTCTCAGATTTATAACACTGCATTGTACATGAATTTCACCCATGAAGGAGTGATTTCTAGACTGAGATATAGAAGAGTTATTTGTAGATATATGATTTAGATTGTACCATAAAAAAACCTAGCTTAATTCTCATTTTTGAACCGCACAAAACATTCATTTTACTAAACTATGTTCTGCTGAGAGTTTCAGTTTCTCAGATTTATAACACTGCGTTGTACATGCATTTCACCCATGAAGGAGTGATTGGTAGACTGAGCTATAGAAGAGGTATTTATAGATAAATGAGTTATATTTTACCACAAAAAAACCTAGCTAAATTCTCATTTTCGAACTGCACAAAACATTCATTTTACTAAACTATGTGCTTGTGAGAGTTTCAGTTTCTCAGATTTATGGATTTGTCTTGCATGTCATGAAAACTTCAACACAACAATATCAAACTTCTACTAAACATTAATACATACTATATATGTTCTAAATTGAGTTAGATTACTCACAATTACTCACTAAAGCTTGAAATTTAAGCTTGATATTGGTTGAAGCTTAGTGAAGCTTGAATCTTCAAACTTCAAGGATGAACTTCTTCTTCTTCTTCTATTCTTCCATGGAGCTATAACTCTAGCTCTCTTTCCCTCTCAATTATATGCAGATTGTAGAGACAAAAGTGTCTCAATTGTGTGTGTGTGCATGATATATAGGAGATTGGCATGGCTAGGTGTCAATTGCATGAGTTCATGCAAAGACACATGTCCAATATGTGGACAAATGTCATGGGAGGGGATGAGAAGTGTAAGGAGTGGCACATGGGGCTGCCATGTGGCCGGCCATGTGGGGCCCACCTCGGGTTGTGTGTCTCTTTCTTAGTTTACGTGCATAAGTTTGTCGGTATACGTGTCGGTCTCAATTTACGTACAACCGGGTATTAATTCTAATGTCCGGGTCCGGGTATGGGACTAAGTTAAATCTTGTTATGGTCGAGTCGGTATGGTTAGTACAGTCTATATGGTAATACTACAACAAGTCCATACCGTCACGTAATTAAAATAATAATATAATAATGTAGTCGGTCCAATACAAAAATTCGAAAAAGCTGATATTATAATGACAGAAAATTACAGGTGTTACATGGTTCGGCAATTAATACTATGATAGTATATTACATCTCATAAGAATGTTGAATTAGAAGATCAAAAGATACGATATCATTCATAAGATCTAACCCAAATACCACACAATGTAAAGTGAACGATCACACAAACAAACCTAAGAAAAATCGTCTAATCACATATCAAGTAATCAAGTTTTCCTAGTCTAGGAGGGGGACATGAATTGTTCTTGGAACAAATAAACAAAGAAAACAAAATATGCTTAGCAAGCTAGTATGATGCATGTTAATCTTTGAGAAAAGATGACCTCTCAATCCCCGGGAGAGATGAAAAAGGAAGATTCGATCGAGGGGAAGCATGAACGTGTGATCAAGTTCATTCCTTATAATCTTCATAGATTAGGACTCACAAAAACCCCAAATGCGACCTCCTCAGCTCTCCATGGGGGGTTTTGATATTTAGAATCGGTCCAAGAGCCTATTGAATGGACATCATCATCTCTCATTTTGGAACCAACAGTTGAGTAATATGAGGAATAGCAGATTGAGAACATCACATTCAAGAAGAAGAAATAAAGCAAAAATAGTAGAAAATAAACAAAATGCAAGAAGTGAAAAGTTTACAACAACAGGTTATGACTATTTTTGGTATTTTAGGTTGAAGAATAGTTGGGTTCATCCAGTTGGATGTGCTCAGCTTCTGTTTGGAAATTTTCCAAGAATGGTATTATACTTTAGCCACTGACCTTGAAACTTTCATCATTCTTGGGGTTTATGAGCTCGATGGCCCCATATGGAAAGATAGATTTAACAATAAATGGACCTGTCCACTGGGATCAAAACTTTCCTGGGAAAAGGTAAAGGTGAGAGACATACAGCTAGACTTTCTGCCCCAGCTCGAATGTTTTACGAAAGATCGTTTGATCATGGCGAGCCCTCAACCTTTCCTTATGCAACTTTGCAGAGTCATATGCATCTCTACGGATTTCCTCGAGCTCTATGAGTTGGAGTTTTCTTAGCTGGCCATCCTCTTTAATATCAAAGTTTAATGAGCGCGTCGCCCAATATGCTTTATGTTCGATCTCGACAAGGAAGTGACATGCCTTTCATGCACTAGCATGTATGCGGACATTCCCATATTTGCTTTGTACGATGTACGGTATGCCCATAGAGCATCGATTAATTTGTATGCCCAGTCTTTCCTGTTAGAGCTAACCATTTTTTCGAGAATATGTTTTATTTCTAAGTTAGCTAACTCTGCTTGCCCGTCAGTTTGTAGGTGATAGGCTAGTGTGATCTTATGATTGACCCCGTGAGTGACTCCAAGGGCCTATCGCAAAAGTGCTTGCCATGGTCACTTATTAATGCCCTCGGGGTTCCAAAATGGGACAAAATATGTTCTTTTAGAAAGGACATTATTGTTCTATGGTCGTTGTGTCTTGTCGGTATCGCTTCTACCCATTTTGATACATATTCTACAACTAGGAGTATGTATTCAAAGTTATTTGATTTTGAGAACGGGCCCACAAAATCTATGCCCCAACAATCAAATATTTCAATTATGATAATAGGAGTCAAGGGCATATAGTTCCTTTTTGAAATTGTACCAAGCTTTTGATAGCGTTGGCATGATTTGCAAAAGGAACAGGCATCTTTAAATATGGTGAGCCAGTAAAATTTGCTGTGTAAGACTTTTTGTGCGGTCTTTTATGAAGCGAAGTGGCCACCGCAGTCCTCAGAATGGCACGATGCTAGGATTACAGTTATATCCTCCTTCGAAATACAACGTCTGATGACCTAATCAGCGCAATATTTGAAAAGGTACGGGTCATCAAAGATGAAGTAACGTGCGAACGAGAGGAATAATTTCTTATCTTAATTTAACCAATGCTCGGGGTTTCTCCCGTGACTAGATAATTTACTATATTCACATACCAAGGCAAACTGAAAACAGTCATCAGTTGCTCATCTGGGAATTCATCCTTGATAGGTAGAAGTTCAGTATTGTCAACAAAGGTTAACCAAGATAAATGATTTGCGACCACATTCTCTACTCCCTTTTTATCCTTGATTGTGAGATCAAACTCTTGGAGTAGGAGTATCTAGCAAATAAGCCTTTGTTTCATGTCTTTCTTGGATATCAAATATTTCAGGGACGAGTGGTCTGTAAAACAGACAATTGGAGACCCTATCAGATAAGACCTAAATTTATCCAAGGCAAATACTATAGCCAGTAGCTCTTTTTCAGTGGTTGTATAATTCATTTTGAGCTTCATTTAGCATTCAATTAGCGTAGTAAATAACGTATGGCTTATTACCCTTCCTCTATCGTAGAACTACGCCAATAGCGTAGTCACTAACATCGTACATCAGTTCGAAAGGTAAACTCCATTCGTGTGCCTGTATTATTAGTGCAGAGGTCAGGAGGTCTTTTAGTGCATCAAAAGATGTTTGGTAGCTTTTCGACCATTCGAATGGTGTGTCTTTGACAAGTAGTTGACAAAGTGGTCGTGAGATTACACTAAAATTTTGGATAAATTGACGATAGAATCCCGCATATCCTAAGAAAGGACTAATGTCTTTGATTGTACAGGGGACAGGTAGATTCGAGATTATGTCAATTTTTTCCTTATCCACTTGGATACCTTTATCAGAGATTATATGGCCGAGGACTATTCTGTTGGTCACCATGAAGTAACACTTTTCCCAGTTTAATACCAGGTGTTTTTTCTCACATCGTGATAACAACTATTCAAGGTTTTCTAAGCAATTGACAAAACCATGGCCGAACATAGAGAAATAGTCCATGAAGACTTCGAGTGTTTGTTTGACCATGCCACTGAAGATACTTAACATGCATCCCTGAAAAGTAGCAGGTGCATTGCATAAGCCGCAGGGTATACGACGGTAGGCAAAAATACCGAAGGGACACGTAAAAGTTTTTTTCTCTTGATCTTTAGGAGCGGTCTGAATCTGATTATACCCACTGTGTCCGTCCAAAAAATAGTAGTATTTGTGACCCGCCACTCATTCTAGCATTTGGTCCCATGAATGGCAAAGGAAAGTGATCTTTTAGGGTCACAGTGTTTAACTTTCTGTAATCGATACACATCCTCCATTCAGTGGGGACGTGCGTCGGTACCAACTCTCCATCTTTACTGGGAATAACCGTTATACCCGCTTTTTTAGGGACTACTTGGGTCGGACTAACCCACGGACTGTCAGAGATTGGATCCCAATGTCAAGTAATTTTAAAACTTCTTTTTAAACTACTTCTTGCATGTTGGGATTTAGACGCCTTTGCATTTGTCGTAATGGTTTAGCATCTTCTTCTAGATAAATTTTGTGGGTGCAAATCGACGGACTTATGCCTTTGAGGTCGGCAATTGTCCATCCCAATGCTTCCTTATGTTGTTTCAGCATTCGAACTAGTTTACCCTCTTGTTCGGAGTTTAAGGCGGATGATATTATAACCAGGTATGTTTTTTCAGTTCTTAGGAAAGCATATTTGAACTCCTTAGGAAGCTCCTTCAATTCTAAATCAGGGAACTGGAAACTCAAGGGCATAAATAATTTTGTTTTTGGAGGCAACGGTTCATATGGTGTAACCTACATGCATTCAGATTATCCTCCTCTATTATTTCCATCAAGAGGCAAATTTGATTAAGGTCGACATCCAGTGGAGTAGAATCGTTAGGTCGATAGACTGCATCGAATTGTGACACAACTGCCTCCAAAGGATCTTTGTAATTGACAGCATTAGCCTCATCTTTGATGATCATCTCGATGTCATTTACTTCCTCTTCATCATTATATTCTTAAAGTCGAGGATTTGAAAAGATTTTGACGTTTAAAGTCATATTCCCAAATTCAATGGTCATTTTACCAATTCTTATTTTTATAGTGGCATCGATTGTGTTAAAAACAAATGTTTGAAAATCACCAGGATTTGTGCACATGGATTAGACACATGTTCAGTGTCTAAGATTACAAAATCGACCGGGAAGACAAACGAGTGTATTTGCATGAGAACGTCCTCCATTACCCCTCTACCTATCTGCCAGTTGTAGTGCAACTCGAGTAGGTTTGAGTTCACCTAACACTAGTTGTTTATAGACGGAGTATGGTAGCAGGTTTACGCTTGCTTTGTAGATGGACTATGGCAGTAGGATTATACTTGCTCCTAGATTAAGGAGTGCGTTGTCTATTCTTTGATTCCCAATTTGGCATGAGACAGTAGGAGTACCGGGGTCTTTGAGTTTTGGAAGCAGCTCATTTTGGATGATTGCGCTTGCTTGGCAAGCAACATAGGCGTGTTTCTTCACACTCTGCCGCCTCTTGACCATGCATAAATCTTTAAAATATTTAGCATAGGCCGGTACTTGTTTGATTGCATCAAGGAGTGGAAGGTTGATTTTGACTTGTTTAAACAGTTCTAAGAACTCCTGATTCTTTATCTCATTTTTGGGATTCTATAGCCATTGAGAGTAAGGTGTGGGGAAAGGGCATTTAGGTAATTCGCCCTTAATAGGCTCCTTTCCAGGCCTTTTCTTAGCTTCTTCTACTTCTATGGGAGCTTCGCCATTTGATTCTAATAGTTCGTTATTAGTAGATGGCTCCTCTTCCCGAGTAGATGGTTCATTTTTATTCACCACTTTATCCTCTTCATACTATTCAGGGGTATAAAGAGGCATGTTGTGCCCTATAATCTTGCCGCTTCTTAGAATAGTCATGGCTTTAGCATGTTCTTGATTATTGGGACCACTATTATATCCCTTAGGGTTTTGATGTGGTTGGGCAGGAAACATTCCACCTAATCCTTCTTGTTGTGCATCCATTCTCTCTAATGTCGCAGATATTTTGTTCATCATTTGGATTAATTGCTGTGTTAGATTTGCGTTAGAGAGTGGATCTTCTTCTTGCACCTTTTTATGTGGTGCACGTACACATTAGAATGTTGATTATTATAGGTCTAAGCTTGGTTGTAGTTATTAGATCTATTTGAATTAGTGTGGCTGCCTGTTGTTTTGCCCTTGATATTGATTGTTGTTGTAGGCCTGTTGTTGTTGATATTGATTTTGAGTCCCAGCATCGTTTCTCCAATCAAAACTGGGGTGATTCCATCGATTGTTATTATTTTGAAAGTTATTATTGTTATTGTTATAGGAATTCCCCTCCCCTCTATATCCTTGCATGGCGTTCATTTCCATGGGGGCCTATTCTTGAAAATACGGCACGTTGAGACAATATTGAGTTGTATGTCCCAACATATTGCACACATGGTTCTTCAGGTAAAACCTGCCTAGAACACTCCTTTCATTCCTAACTCCTCTACCTTTCTTGCTATTTCTTCGTATTTGGTCATTAGGTGATCTTCACTTTTTAACTGATATATACTTTTTTCCTCTACACCTGATAGTTGTGCGCGTGAAACATCCTCAGAGTTAGACCATTCATGAGCATATTCGGCCAACCACTCAAAGTAGGCTTCAACCTCTTCAGTGCTTTTGCTAAGAAATGCACCTACGCTCATGGTCCCAACCAGTTTTTCATTTCAACATTTAGTCCTTCATAAAAGAAGCAGATGGTTCGCCATTTCTCATACCATGATGTGGGCATGTGTAGACACCCAATTTTGACCACACTGATAGGATCTAGGGTGGACAACGTATTGGAGGATTCGATGATGAAAAGTACCCTATGGGAGATACTGTATTCCACACAATCGAAAGATCGAACTTCGGAAAGTGACTTCAAGCTCAGAAAAGCTCTTTTCCAGGAATAAATCCCAGTTTTGTCAAAATCGTCTCTTAGAATTCATATTTACTCAGGGTTATATGAATAGAAAGTGTTCTAAATGCAGTATTCTAGGTATCCAGAGATTCAATTTTAAATAAAAGTTCGAAATCGATGCACATTGAAAAGCAATGTTGGAAAAGACGTCGTTTGATTTCAAAAAGACGACGAAAGTTTTGGAGGACTTTCGAACTTCAATTTGACTTCAATTTTCGTTTCAAAACTCCCTAAAATATTTTTATACTAAAATTCAACTCGACAGCTTTCCAACGATATGTCAATGAACGATTTCTGACACCAAAAAGCAATTTTATGAAAATCTAGAAAAGCAGTGCACTTAATATATTAAACAGATCTTAAAGGCAACCAGAGGAGGAGGAAAAGCAGGTGGCAGGTCCCACATAGGGGGTGGCGGGTCCAACCTAAGCTTCCACCCACATATTGCCCCCTTCATCGAGCTTTTCGAGTTCCAGACCTTTCTAGAAGCCTCCTACTGCGAGTAAATTGCCTAGAAACTGCGTTAGGCATCGAAATAGCCATTTTAACCCTTTTTTGCTCTCTAAAAATTCTGTTTTAACCCTGTACTTAAGAGTTAAGTTTTGAAAACTCTATATATAGATCTATATGAGATCATCTTTGACACATAAGAGGATATATAGATATACAAATACATATAGAGGAGAAGATATATAATAGAGAAGTACATGCAAGTGAATATACTTGCAAAAATACTTTCAATTCAAGAGAGATTTCTAGAGAGAAGAAGTGAGTTATGAATTAAACTAATCTCAAGATAATTAGATTAGAAATTCGAACATCAATTGCTTCCCTAAAACTTCCATGAATGAGTGGTTGAAGAATTTGAAGAATACTTGAAGAAGAAGACTCTTCAATTCAACTTTGGTGATATAGTTGAGAATCCTCCAAGAGGTATACACTACAATTCATATCTAATTCCTACTTTTACATATAGATTTATAAGACTTGGATCTAGCTTAGTTTTATTTTCCTTGTTAGAACACTCATCTTCTTTCTCTCTTGTTCTTCACACACTCACATAGCTAGATCCAAGTCTCTTTTGATTTTATTGGTAATTCTTAATTAGAGATTGATTTTCACTTTGATTTTCAATTTTTATTCCCTCTTCCTACTTAGCTTAGATCCATGCATACATGATTATACATATGTATCTACTTTGAATTCTATGATAGTTTGGAAGTATGATCTATGAGAAGGATGATTCCTATGTTCATACTTATCTCTTGATTATTCGTATAACCTAGAATCCTATTGAATTTCATCTCCAATAGGGTATTTGTAAGTCCCTTTGATCCTTGATCTAGAGTTCTTCATAGAACTTGACGGCTAAATTGATTGGGAATTATGTTAATCAAGTGGATCTATGAGTTTGATCTCTCAAATAAACTTCAATCATCACCTTAGATGTTTTTCTCACACTTTAAAATGAACTAGATAAAATTTAGCAAAATAGATTGGTTTTGTTCATAAGATTTGGTCCACTAAAACCCATAGTTTGATGGATTTTAATTTTTCTTGGTAAACTTTCATGAATTAGCTTTCATTGGATCCATTTTGAGAACCTCTAGGATCCATATGCTATTTTTAGAAATTGTTGAGAAATCGGTTGACAGATTTGAACATAGTCTCTTTGTGATTGAATTTTAGAAAAGGCTAGTGTTAATGCCAAAGCACAATGTGTCACTAAAAGCTTTAGTGACACTTATCTAAGTGTCACTAAAGCTTTTAGTGAAACTTTGGTTTTGGCATTAGCATCACCCTTGGAAAATCTATAATTGTTATCAATGTTCCACTTTTTTTGGTTGATTCCTAACTCATGTATCTATATGCCAATGTAAAATCGTGAGCATACGATCGAGTTAAGATCATTTTCTAAGCATTTGAAGTTGATATAACTATTCTAGAATTTTCTATACTTAACTACAATTATGATCATATGTACAAAATGGTCATACCTTGATCACTCAACAACAATTGATGAATAAAACTTGGTTTAGAAATCATCTAGGATAATTTGATGAGAGACCAAAAGCTTAGATTAACTTGATTAACATGATTCATGAACTTCTATTATGTTTTGCATTCCTTTGTCAAATGATACCAAACTTCCAGAATAACTGAGTCTGTTAAAAACAACTTTTCAGAAACCTTAAGATCATGATATGTCCATGGGATTATTTTTTTCATAAACTATAATGAAATAGCTTTCTTAGGACACCAAATAGAGCTTTCATATGATTTTTGTACAATTAATTGTGATATTTACAAGAACAGTGGATAGTCCTGGTCCAATGTTCCCAAAACTCTTGTTTCTCTAACTTAAAATATGGTAAAGAGGTTCTACTTTTTGGAGAAGTTCCCTAAGACATGTATCTAACTTTCTGTAAAAGGGTTGTAACCCAGCTTATGTTTAAGACCACTTGATAGGATTCATTAGAGGTTGCTGAATCTGGAAATTTAATTATTGACATCTTTTCCTTGTTTATCATGCATATCATTTGCTTGCTTGTATTTTTGCAATGCTTGGGTATTTCTTGGTGTCTTAGGGTAGAGAACTGAATGTCGTGGATTCAGACTTCGATTTATGAACTTGCCTCGTCTACATGTGGCTTAGTGCCCATGTATGATGTACTATCTCTCTCCTTTCTCTTAGAATTTTTC
Organism: Hydrangea macrophylla; assembly: GCA_033977485.1. Classification (NCBI taxonomy): domain Eukaryota; kingdom Viridiplantae; phylum Streptophyta; class Magnoliopsida; order Cornales; family Hydrangeaceae; genus Hydrangea; species Hydrangea macrophylla. The sequence continues at coordinate 22,961,831 of CM066992.1, forward strand.
TAGGTTTACAACTTTATTTTCAACAACACAATTTCTTTAGGATAGTCTCCATTTATGTGCTTATGTGTTAGAGGCATCTTATCTAAGATTATTGCATGATTGCGTTGCATGTTTCCTTTCTCTTTGCTTTTTGCGACTCCGCTTGAGTCAACCCAATGTAAGTTCTCTTGTTCCCTTTTGCTTATCATAACATGTTTCCTTTACTTGCATCGGCACTGAGCGGGACTAACCACTTTGAGTATACCTCTCTCTTGTATTGCATGTACATTCGACTTCTACTTGATTTAATCTATTGACATGATTTTTCTTAGATGTTCCCTTATGACATGTATATATATCTAGTATGTTTGAGGAAACAACACCAATTATGAATTAAAACCAAAGATATTTGAATCAAGGCCTACCGTTCGGTAGGGCGAGAAGGGGGTGCTTTAGTCCTGCTTGGGCTCCTCCCCCTCTCATACCAAGACCCCTGAACCTAGTTTCTGGTAATGAAGGGTGAGTAACCTTATTCAATTTTGGGCGAGTCAAACTTGGGTTTCTTAATTCTTGATAAAAATTAGGTGGTGACTCTTTGTCTCTAGGATCGCGTGAGGAAGTCCTAGTTTTCCCTGAAGTTTGCTCCTTTGGATCCGTCCCGGGACATTATCGAGGGAGAATACCAGGACCCCCTTTCCCGCATGGTCCACAATCTGGCGACTCAATTGGGGAGTTGAACATGAAACCGATGGTTTCTTGTTCTTCGAGGGTTTGACTTGAGCCAAAGTATATCCTTGTTATTAATTTAATAATCGTGTTGTTTTTGCCTCCATTCGCACTTGCATTGTTCTTTCACCACAACTGCTTGAGACCATTACCCTGTGGGTGGAGGGCCCTCTTTCATCCATTTGTCAAGTGACTTTGGTAGCATGTAGTCACCGTTAGCCTTGTACCACGTGCAGTATATAGAGCCCATGTGTGAACGACACAACCTTGGGGAGGCGGTCACCCACACCGCTGAGTTTTGCAAATGGACCCTTTATGAGACTAAAACTCGGCCTTTGCATATAGTTTCTATTGAATCCTTCAATTAGGATTTTGATTATCATCTTTGATTAGGACAATGTGATGAATTATATGCGTTTTCCCATAAGGGATTATGTGGATGATGAGGACGTGTATGTGAAGGCATCATCAAACCTTGTATGGTGGATTCCTCTAGAGTAGTATGGTCTTTATCCAAACATCTAATCATTATTCAAGGATAAATTTTGAAAATACAAGCACTTCTTTGAAAAACCCGAGTCTTTTGAAAATTTCGGGAATATCCCTTTTGAAAATTTGCTTTGAAATTCCTTTCACAAAATCCTTCCAAAATTCTCCCTAGAATTTTAGAGAATTTCAAATTCCTACTTTGATGATTCAATTTTAAAACCTCCTCTCATATTTTAGAGGATTTAAAATTCCTACTTTGGTTTTTGAATTCCAAAAGAAATCATGATTCCACACTTTGATGATTCAATTCCAGATTTTAAACTTTCAGAATTTCCTACCTCGATTTTAATTAATCATGATTTCACACCATAAGCATTGATGGTTCAAATTTTTTTTTGAAATTTACAAATCTACTCCCCTCTTTCAAGATTTTCATGAAAAATTCAATTTTGTAAACCTGAACCATCAAGAATTTCAAAGCTACAAATACTTGGATAATGATTGGATATGTAAGATGATTAGCATACTCAAGGAATCTTATGTGCTGATATGCTAGGTCTAAGCTAGATTAAGGTGCATTGCATTTAGATTAGATTGCATTCCATCTGCATTGCATACACTACACAAGCATTGCATAAACGACTTAAGAGTGCGACTCCTCTAATATACTTTTAAAAAGAAAAGATTTGTTTTCCTCAAAATTTTGAAAAAGATATCATCAATTTTAGAAAATGTTTATGAAAAGGAAATGATTTTCTATCTTTAATTTTCTATTCTTTTGTAAATATCATTCTTTGAAAATTCTTTTTGCAATAAAGATACCTGATTATTTTGAAAATCCCTAATAAACCAGAAAACAAGATAGGACCAAAAAGTTGTACCCCTTCTTGGGTTAGAGCTTCGAACAGTCGTTTGATCAGATCAAGGTTTGAAGAAGGAACTGCCAAGTCAACTAGGGTTGAGGGTATGACATACGAAGCTGATATGGAAGCTAGGTTGGCCACAATGCAAGCTGTGTTGGATCAAAGCAGAAAACAGAATTGGGAAAAACTTGCCACTATGATGAGAATGATTGAGCAACTGACCAATCTGCCACCACCACCGCCTCTAATGCATCACGAGGAAGAAGACCTTGAGGAGACAGTTTAAGCAAAGGTTGAGCTAGATCAGGAAACTCAAGACAAGTTGGCTTAAATCAACAAGCTAGAAAGTGTGATCAGGAAAAGCAAAGGTGTGGATGAGTATTTGTTCGATGATGAGGGGTTGTGTGACGCACCAAAAGCTGAACTCCCAGAAAAATTTAAGATGTCGTATATTGAATTCTTCAATGGAACCAGAAATTTGAAGAGCCATCGGAGGCTTTATGTGGGAACTTTGCAGCCTATGGGTATTGGAGCTGATTTCTTCGCTGTGCGATTTCTAAGAGTTTTGAGTGGTGCTTCACTTTCATGGTACCTGACGCTAGAACCAACCGTAACCAGAGATTAGGAGGCATTGGCCAAAGCTTTCATGGCTCAATATTCATACAACCAGTCATTTGATGTAACTACGAGAGATCTAGAGACCACTAGACAGGAGTATAGGGAATCCTTCGTAGGTTTCCTTACTCGTCTGAATGATCATCAGAAACCTACTGCCCGAGTCTAGAGACCACAAGTCTGAATGATCTAGAGAGATCTAGAGACCACAAGTCTGAATGATCATCAGAAACCTACTGCCCGAGTACTTGGAGAGGTTGGAATTCCAGTCCATTGTGAGTTTTGAATAGCTATTTGATGTGGGAACTTTAATAGAAGATGCCATTTGGGATGGAAAAATCAAGAAAGAAATCACAAGCAATCGCTACATAAAGACAGAAAGGCCAGTCTATCATCAGCCTGTTGACATCAACATGCTATCTCCTCAGCCTTTTTAGAAAGAGCATCAAAGCATGGCTAACACAAGAGGGAATCAAAGTCAAAAGTAGTTAAAAGAGAAAAGAGACTTTTCTGATTTGGGAATGCCACTAAGCATTGTACTTAAGAGAATGCTAGAAAAGGGGTATTTGCAGAAATTGGAATCTAAAGCAGAACCCAATCCACTTATACCGGGTTTCAAAACAGAATTCTATTATGACTTTCATCAAGGCCTTGGGCATAGCACAGACAAATGTTGGAGACTTCATCATGAGATTGAAGACTTGATTGAAAAAAGGGTCATCTCCCCTCCTCCCGCTCAGCTAAATGTTCAGAAGAAACCTCTCCCTAGTTATAAGGGAAACCTGCCGAATGTCAATTTTGTGGAAGAAGGGTCTCAGATGTATGACCCAATGATCTACATCACATCCTTGGATCAGCCAGCCATAGAGGTTCAACTCCCAAAAAATGCTGCAATTTGTATCTTAAGGAATGTGGAAGAAGAAGTGTGGGTTGAAGAAGTACTGGCTTTTAAAGAGGAGATAGCTAACAAAAATTTCACCATCAAATTGTGGAATCCTAATACCATCACTAATGATTCAATCTGGTATGAAGAAGAAAAGCCCATTAAAGCAATCACCGAGAAAGAAATCACTGAGCCAAGAAAAGAATTTGTGAAGTCCGTCAAAAACCTTAAATTCAAAGATAATGATCTAATTGCAATGATGGAAGAGGAAGAGGATTGGTGGTATGATGACGAGGAGATTCCATTAATAAGGCTATAATCCCTGATGATTCTGTTTGGAAAGTCACCGCTGGTACTGAAAAGTTAGCCTATGAGTCTATCTGGATCACCAATGAAGCCAACCACCTGACCTGCTCTGGATGTCATTTCAAACCTCATGAGTTAGAGAATCATGGAAAAGAAGCATGGAATGAAAAAGGAGTCATCAAATCTGAAGAGGCTAATAAAGGAATCGTGAGCGAAGAAGAAGATGAAATCTTAAAGAAGTTGAAGAAAACACAAGCCTGGATCTCAATATGGGGATTGCTTGTGATCTCTCACAAACACAGGCTAGCTATGCTTGATACACTCAATAGATTGGATGTTTCTGTCAACACTACTCCCAAAGATCTGGTGAACATGATCTCTGCAAAACCTTATAAGCCTATAACCACATTCACGAATGAAGATTTATCACTAGAAGGGGCACACCACAATAGGGCTCTCTACATCACTATACACTGCCTGGGGAATAAAGTACCGGTTTGCTTGGTAGACAATGGATCAGCTTTGAATGTATGTCGTCTCCAAATGGCTCTCAGAATGGGACTATCTATTTCAGAACACTTGCCATCAACACAGACTATGAGGTCCTATGATAATACTAAAAGGCCTATTGTAGGAATGATTAAGCTGAAAATTGAAGTTGGGCCATTGAACAAAGAAGTTGAATTCCAAGTGATTGATATTCCAGCTAGCTTCAATCTGCTATTGGGACACCCGTGGTTACATATAAATGATGCAGTCGCTTATACTCTCCACCAGAAAGTCAAGTTTATATGGAAAGAAGATGTAGTTACAATCTTTGAGGACAGCTAGATCAAGGAAGAAGGAATAAGCCATGGCCCTGTATTAGAAGTCCAGACATCGGAAGAAGAAAATGAACAATGAGGATTCAACTTTGTTGGAATGCTAGATGAAGTCCAACAAAAGAAATCCATTTGGGATCGACTTAGTTATGACAAAGAAAAGAGATTTCCTGATGCATCTGTTTGGGGCGAAGAAATCACTCCGTTCAAGATGAAGAAGCCATTCATCACCGGACGCAAGTATAGAAAGATGTTTGAGAAGGAAAACCCAATTATTGAAGATCTGCAAGAAGAAGTGGGACAGAATTGAATCCCTGAAGTCATGTCATTGTACTTTAACCAATATGCAAATCCTAAAGTGGCTCACATGGTATGAAAGATGAATTATTTCCCTGGAATGGGATTGGGTTGTCTTCAACAAGGAATAACTGAACCACCTAACTTCCATGAGAAAAAAGATAAATTTGGGCTTAGATATGAATTGACTAAAGAAGATGAGAAGCACATGATAAAAGGAAAAGAACCGATGGATATTTCTGGGCCAAGAATCCTGAATGGGTACTTTGTGAAGAAAGGTGATGACTTCCCCTTCTGCGAATTCCTTGAACCGTGGTATGATCCAGCTACCAAGAGCATCAAGCTTGGGTTTGAGATTTTCTTCAAGCATGAGTTTTCTGACTATGAGGATTCATTCCTGTATGCTCCACCTGCCAAGAAAGAAGGGAAGGATTGGGCTGATCTGATGACAAGTGATGATTTGAACATGCTAATGGGTGAAGAACTAAACATGTTGGTGGATGCCGAAGAAGCACCGAGAAATGTGAAAGAAATCAAGCCGATAGAGGGAGCTCTGAATGATTGGGTGATAGAATCAGGACTCAACAAATCCCCTCCCCCATTCCCCCGAAAGTCTGTAAAGGCTAGTATGAGCCATAATGTTAAGTCTGCCTTTGCTTTTGATGTACCAAAAAATATTAATGAAATGAACAAAGATTTTGCTTACTCTTTCGTGTCTGATAATCTTGATTTTGAAATTTCTGAAGTCTTGCAAAGATTAATTGAAAATGAAAATGAATCTGCATGCAAGATTATTGAAGAAACTTTGCTAATAAACTTCGGTAATGAAGATAATCCACAAAATGTTCATATTGGCACCACGCTCACTTCACAAGAAAGCAATGAACTAATCAATTTATTAAAAGAATTTAAAGATGTTTTTGCTTGGATGTTTTTGCTTGGTTTTATGAAGATATGCCAGGCATTAATCCAGAGATTGTCCAATACCATATCCCTCTCTTTCCTAATTCAAAATTTGTTAAGCAGAAATTGAGATGCATGTGACCCGAATGGACTTTAAAAATTAAAGAAGAAGTTGAGAAGTAGTTCAAAGCTGGATTCCTGATGGTAACCCAATACCCGAGTATGTGTTGATTTCAGAGATTTGAACAAGGATCCGAGTATGTGTTAACCAACATAGTTCCTGTGCCAAAGAAGGACGAAAGGATCCGAGTATCTGTTAGCCAACATAGTTCCTGTGCCAAAGGACGGAAGGATCCGAGTATGTGTTGATTTCAGAGATTTGAACAAGGCTAGTCCCAAAGATAATTTTACGAAAGAAAAGTTGAAGCCTTATCATGAGTACCTTGATTCTCTACGAACCTACTTCTTGCACATCATGTTCTTCTACCTACCTTAAGAAGAAAATCAGCTAGCGGAATCTTTGGCTACTTTACCATCAATGATTGAAATGCCTGTGGGGATATAGTTAACTCTGTTGATGATTGAACAGAGAGAAAAGCTGTCTTATGAGATGATCGGGGAAATAAAGGAAGCAGAAGAACCTCTGTGGTATACAGATGTGTGGAACTTCATTGAAAATGGGGTATATCCAGAAGGTGCATCCGAGAAAGACAAGAGAGCCATAAGAAGATTCTCTGCTCGATTCTTGATTTGTGGTGGAAGTTTGCTAAAGAAATCGTACAATGGATTCAACTTGACATGTTTGTATGGGAACAATGCGAAGAAAATGATGGAGTAAATTCACGAAGGGGTTTGTTGTCCTCACATGAGTTGACATATGTTAGCCAAGAAGATCATCTAACAAGGGTATTATTGGACTACTATCGACAGAGACTACTACGAATATGTCAGAAAATGTCATAAGTGTCAGATCCATACCGATATAAAGAATGTCCAGCCATCAGTGCTGTACAACATGACTACCCCTTGGCCATTCTCATTTTGGGGAATAGATGTTATTGGAGACCCCGAAGGCGACTAATGGACATCAATACATCCTAGTAGAAATTGATTACTTCACAAAATGGGTAGAAGCAGATTCCTATGCAACATTGAAGGCTAAAGATGTGGCCAGATTTATCAGAGGGAATATACTTTGTCGATACGGGGTCCCTCATAAGTTGATATCCGAGCATGGTAGCCACTTCCAGAAAGAAGTCTTGGATCTACTAGAAGAATACAAGATCATGCATCACATGTCAGCACCATATAGGCCACTGACAAATGGGGCAATTGAAGTAGCTAATAAGAATTTGAAGATGATTCTAAGAATGATGACTGATACATACTGAGATTGTCATGAGAAACTACCATATGCATTGTGGGGATACAGAACATCTATCAGGACATCTAGAGGAGCCACTCCTTACTCCTTGGCTTACGGAATGGAAGCAGTACTCCAAGTCGAAATATAACTACCATCGCTAAGAATTGTGGCAGAATCTGAGATTCCTGAATTTAATTGGCTAAGAAACCGATATGAAGAGCTAATGTTACTTGATGAAAAGATATTGACTACAATTGATCATGTGCATGTGTATCATCCCGAGCATTCAACAAAAAGTTTCGTCCAAGAAAACTTGAGGAAGGCAACCTTGTGCTTAAAGAATTAAAAGCCCAGTTTTTGATCCTAGAGGGAAATTTAAGCCAAATTGGGTTGGTCCGTACATCATCAAGAAGCTTCTCTCTGGAGGAGTAGCATACCTGATGCATCTAGATGGAATTGAATTCAATAAGCCAATTTACATTGACCGTCTCAAGAAATGCTATGCTTAAAAACCTTTCTTTCAAACCTTTTCTTTCAAAACCTCCAGCCTTCGAGGAACTACGCTTGACCTGATTCCCACTCGGAGATACATAGGCAAACTACTCGGTTCGGTCACTACTCCTAAAATACTCAGCAGTATCAAATACTTTCTTTCAAAACCTCAGCCGAACTACTTTTGGACCTGATTCCCACTTGAGGATAAGTAGGCGAGCTTCCTTGGCTCTCAGTCCCTGAACCTTGCAAATCAGGGGCAAACTTTCATGTTTTCCCAGAAGCTCAAGATATCATTGCCACACTAGGGGCAAACTGCGTTTACCCAACTTCCATTTATCCATATCAACTAGGGGAAAACTGTCATTTGGCCATACTCTACTACCTATCCTCTCTGGATCATTTAGCTATCAGAAATAAGCACCTAAGTGAAAAATCTGGCAATTCTTGATATTAAGTTGAAAAGTTCTCAAGCAATCTAAAGATGTAAGTGTAATGTCAAGACTGAAACATTATGTGGAAAATTTTCAAAGCTCCAAGATTATATGCAAAGCCAATTCAATATCCCGCTACAAGATAAATTTTTCATTTCAAATATGAAAATCCTCATAAATTCAAGCATCAAAATTTGAAGACACTATCGAGTAAAGGAATCATCAGGAAATCTCCTTTGCATGTAACTGAGTCCTCTGTCATTGTGCAAAGTGTCAAGCAAATTCGCCTCGTAACAAGGAATGCAATACAAAAGCAGAAGATAGCATAAAGCAGCATCAAGCAAAGTCAAGAGTACAGACCCATCAAGTCTCAAATAGAATACATCAACTTCGATCTCAACACAGAAAGCAAGAAAACAAGAAAGATAGTCATGGGTGCATATGAAAGGGGGTAATCATTGGAATCAGCGATGACGAGTAGCCTGTGGGTGTCAAGCAGGCATATCTAAAGCCGTAGAACTATCATCATCATCAATTTGGCGCCTTCGCCTAGACCCACTAGCCCCACTAGAAGGGCCTGCATTCATCCGTTCCAACTGTGATTGAAGCTTCCTAACTTGAGCCACCTGTCAGAAAGAAGAATTAGTACAGGGTTAAAAGTGCAATGAAAGAAAGAAAGGTCAAGAAATTTACCAGAGCTGCATCTCGATCTATATAAGTCTGGTACATGCCATCCCACTACAAAAGAAAAGATACGATTAGAAGGATCAGAAGAATCAGAAGTAATGAATTCAGAAGTACTCACATATCCCTCTCGGGCAAGACTCCAAGCTCTCAGATTTTGTGCATAAGCTTGTTCTTTATTAAAAATAGCTCGGGGAACTGACTCATATTGCTCTAAAACTAGCTGAGGCTCCACAAGATCATGGGAAATCTCCACTAAAGATATAACTCCACGCAGCATAGTAGAAGCTCGCCAATCAAAAGAAGGAATGTGAGGAAGGTCGACCAGGGCCATCCACAAAAGAGCTCCCCTGCAAATGACAATGAGAAATAAGAAAACAAGCATTTAATCAAAAATAAAGAAGTCATGAAAATACCTACAGGTCATCCGAGAGTGGGAAATTGGGCATAAGATGAGTGGCCTTGAAGACATCATAGTTCTCCTCAAAAAAAGTAAATGAGGCAGAAGGAATTCCATTCAAAGCATCAATAAGATCTTCATCTTCCAGATTCTGCATCGACCTCATGCATGAAGGCAATTCTTGTGGCACTAAGAGACGATCCTCCAAATTAGTCTGAGGAGCCACTCTATCTCCAAGATACCACTCAAGAACAGAGGGACCCTCAAGAAGAATTCTTTCTCTAGTCATCTGTCTGGCCAAACTAATCTCAATCACATCACCATTGGTTGCTCAAGGATGCTAGTTAACTTGATTGAATCTGAGACGGGTCAGAAAATCCTGACAAGAAATAACATTATGAGCATCATTCTTGACACCTACAGCTTGTCGACACCACTTTAGAGCCCGTGAAAAAATATGTATCTCTTCCTCCCGGAATGATGGAGTTGTCATTGAAAAATACTTAAAGGCCCACACCTGTAAGAGAATATATAGCAGTAATCGAAATACAGAATATCAAAGATAGAACTGGAAATGAAAATATTTCAGTACCTCCCAAGCTCTCTAGAAGCCACCAAATCCCGGGGATTAGTCTCGCGAATGCTCCCCCATATGACTGAAAAGAATGGCTAGGCTAATAAAGCCCCAGTCAAAATCTACGATCTCCTCAAGATTTTGAAGGCTATCAAGCATGTTCAGTGTAATCCGCTCAGCTCGAGTGGAAAGAAGAGAGCAACCAAGCAAATACAAGATAAAATCATGGGTAAGTTGCATATCAGTAAATTGGGCCACTTTTTCAGAAGGCCAGAAGTTGTTGACAAACCATGTGATGCTCACACTTGATCCATGAAGATCTCTATGGGTCAGAATAATGCTTAGAAGTCACTCAATAATGGCGGGGTGTCTTTGTATGTTCTTCGTAAAGGCAAGACGGTGCCCACCAAATGAGATGCCAATTAGCAAGAGCTTGGATCATGGCCAACTCATTAGCGGGTCACTCCAACAAGGTTACAAAAGACCCAAAGCCTGCTCGTTTTACATTGGCTACTACTTGGGGACGTGATTCTGACAATTCATTAAACCATTCAAGACATTTTCCATGGCTACCATGACCTTTGGGGTGCCCTACCACATTCTAGAAGAAAAATTGAAGGATGATTCCTAAGAATTTGTAAGAATTTGAAAGCGCACATACATGAAGCAGAAATAATGCAAAATTAATGAATGGGTTACCTCGTGACGAAAGGCCCTTTTAGAGATGTGATTTTATGGCTCCTTCATAGTTAGATACTCCATGGATTGAGTTGATGAAGCTCCCCTAGCTTAAAATTGGCTTCTACGTGTTCTAGAACTCTCACCTTGGCCATGGAAACTCATGGTTGTTGATACTTGAAGCTTGAAGACAAGAGGTTGAAGATGATGAATAGTGAAATAATTGGCACTTCAATCTCCTAGAATAGAGAGGAGTTGATGAAATCAATAAGGTTTTTGGAGGTTTTGATGCATGAAATCACTCAAAACATCAAGAAATTGCAAGATTTGGACACCTTAGAAGAAAGAAGTGATGCATTGGAAATGAGATAAATGAAGAACAAGAAGAAAAATGGGTTTAAAACCCATAAGTCATGGCTGGTGGCTCCCAGGATGGTGTGGGGAACTGCCATTTACTATTCAATTTATGTCATTTCCTCATTTTGCTCAATATTCGTGTTTTAACCCGAGAACTCTTGTTTTGACCCTAGATTAGTCCAATTTTGGTGTACAAGCCTTAAGAGTGCTTGAAAATTGTTAAAATTGATCTAAAAGGACCCTTGAAGAATTTGAATCATGGTTGAACACCATTCAGAAAAGTCCCGAGACATGAAGAATCAAGGGCACCGTTGCTTGAAAAAGCCAAGAATTGATGATTTGCAGCGAACTCTTGTTGGTTTGGGATTAATTGTGTATTAACTCATAGATTGGACATTCGGGTCTACTATCACTCAAGAATTACATCCAGAACAGATTTGTTGGGTATACAGAAGATGGGTCAGAATACAATATCTTCAAACCATGAGCAAGATATTCAAGAAAGGGTCAGAATAAGCCCGACGTGTTGCAAGAATGTGTGAGCTGGTCGAAGAATCGATATGAGTCTCAGATTGAATTAGTAGGGCCTCCAGAATATGTGCTCATACCTTAGTAATCTCAGATATCTCCCTAAGCAAAGAACTTTCAGATATAGTCAGAGTTTCCTCTAGAAGAAAGGCATACTTCAGCAGATTCATGAAATCAGAACCCGTGCATCTCTCAGGATCATAGAATTTCCCCAGCAGAGAATTTTCAAAATTTGTGTTGCCTCTAGATAAAGGGTATCTATCAGCATCAACTATCATAATTGCCACGAGATATAAGGTATCTCTCAGCATCGTGTATCAGAAGTGCCTCCAGCTATAGGGTATCAATCAGAATCGTGTATCTCAGAATCGAGTATCGGTGTTACCTCCAGACATAGGGTTTTTCTCAGCATCGTGCTGCCTGCAGATAAAGGCTATCTCTCAATACTATGTATCAGAATTGCCTCTAGATGTAGGGTATCTATAAGAATCATGTATTTTAGAATCGAGTATCGGGGTTGCCTCAAGATATAGGGTTTCTCTCAGCATCGTGTTGCTTCCAGATATGGGATATCTCCCAGAATTGTGTACATCTTAGAATCGTATATCAGGGTTGCCTCCAGAAGTAGGGTATCTCTCAGAATCCCTGTATCTCTTAGAATTCGTGCATCAAATTCGAAGATTTATCCCCAGCAGAAGGATCTATTTTAGAAGAACAGAAGAATTGTCTCCAGAAGAAGGACCTGTTTTAGAATATTTGTCTCCAGACTTATTATAGAAGATTTGCCCCCAGTAGAAGGACCTATTTTAGAAGTACAGAAGATTTGTCCCCAAAAGAAGGACCTATTTTAGGAGTACAGAAGAATCATCCCTAGCAGAAGGACTCTACATTAGCATATCATCCCTAGCAGAAGGACTCTACATCAGCATATCATCCCTACTAGAAGGACTCTACATCAACAAATTGTCCCCGACAGAAGAACTCTACATTAGCATATCATCCCTAGCAGAAGGACTCTACCTCAACAAATTGTCCCCAGCAGAAGGACTCTACATTAGCAAATCATCCCTAGTAGAAGGACTCTACATCAGCAAATCATCCCTAGCAAAAGGACTCTACATCAGCAAATCGTCCCCAGCAGAAGGACTCTACATCAGCAAATCATCCTTAGTAGAAGGACTCAACATTAGTAAATGTCCAAGGGTTAGGACTCTGCATCAACAATCATCCCCAGTAAAAGGACTCTACATCAGTCATTCGGGGTTTAAGGAGACATTATTTCAGAAATCGTCAGAAGTTATCTTTAAAATTCAACTAAGATGCTCTGCTACTTGATCAATCATCAGAGATATAGATGACACCTACAAGCCTCAGGCTCAGAAGAAAGACTCTGATAAAACTTTGAGAATCATCCAAGATACAGATAACATACTTCTCTTTAGACATACTCGACTGTGAGAGTGAGACGTTGCATCCCTTGCATTAGATTTTGCATCTAAGGAACCCTTGAGGACGATTCCTCTAGCATGTGCGCATTCACATTTTCATAGCATCATCATCCTAGGATAGGAGCATTTATCCGTGTTGTTGTTTGTGTGTTCTTTGTTTCCTTAAATGCTTGAACTACGCCCTGGTCTTATTCTTGGAAGGGATATGTAGGCAGCTCCAGCAGAGCACGACAAGGAGCAGCTTAGATTTAGAAACCTCTACCCAGCATTGCATTGTATTCTTGCTTTTGTGATTTCTTGATTTTCTCTGATTTTGAATTTCTTGATTTTTACGGATTTTTGTTTTTCCTAAAATCTCTCAGTATGGTTATTGGGTGCCTTCTAGCTTTGGCACTCACTTGCAGTTCACGTTGTTCACAACAAGCTTTACCAAAAAGGGGCAAACTGTAGATGCCCAATTGACCACATTGATAGAATTTAGGGTGGACAACTCTTGGAGGATTTAATGATGAAAAGTACCCCGTGGGAGGTACTAAATTCCATATAATCGAAAGATCAAACTTCGGAAACTGACTTCAGGCTCAGAAAAGCTCTTTTCCATGAATAAATACCGATTTTGTCAAAATCGTCTCTCTGAATTCATATTGACTCGGGGTTATATGAACATGAAGTGTTCTAAACGCAGTATTCTAGGTATCCAGAGATTCAATTTTAAAGCAAAGTTCGAAATCGACGTGCAATGAAAAGCAATTTTGGAAAAGACGTTAGATTTCAAAAAGACGACGAAAGTTCCAGAGGACTTCTAGGCTTCAATTGGACTTCAATTTTCATTTCAAAACTCCCTAAAATATTTATATACTGAAATTCAACTCGATAGCTTTCCAACAGTACGTAAACAGACAATTTTGGACACTAAAAAGCATTTTTATGAAAATCTGGAAAAGTAGTGCACCTAATATTTTGAACATAACTTAAAGGCAACCAGAGGAGGAGGAAAAGCAGGTGGCGGGTCCCATATTGGGGGTGGTAGGTCCCACCTAAGCCACCACCCACATAGTGCCCCCTCTATCGAGCTTTTTGAGTTCCAGACCCTTCTAGAAGCCTCCCACTACGAGGAAATTGCCCAAAAATTGCGTTTAGGCAACGAAATGGCCATTTTAACCATTTTTTGCTCTATAAAAATCATGTTTTAACCCTATAACTTAAGAGTTAAATTTTCAAAACTCTATATATAGATCTATATGAGATCATCTTTGACACACAAGAGGATATATGGACACACACGTACATATAGAGGAGAGGATATACAAGAGAGAAGTACATACAAGTGAATGTATTTGCAAAAATACTTTCAATTTAAGAGAGATTTCTAGAGAGAAGAAGTGAGTTATCAATTAAACTAATCTCAAGATAATTAGATTAGAAATTTGAACATCAATTGCTTCCCTAAAACTCCCATGGATGAGTGCTTGAAGAATTTGAAGAATACTTGAAGAAGAAGACTCTTCAATTCAACTTTGGTGATATAGTTGAGAATCCTCCAAGAGATAAACACTACAATTCATGTCTAATTCCTACTTTTATACATAGATCTATAAGACTTGGATCTAGTTTAGTTTTGTTTTCCTTGTTAGAACAATAATCTTCTTCCTATCTTATTCTTCACACACTCACATAGCTAGATCCAAGTCTCTTTTGATTTTATTGGTAATTTTTAATTAGAGATTGATTTTCACTTTGATTTTCAATTTTGATTCCCACTTTCTACTTAGCTTAGATCCATGCATACATGATTATACATATATATCTACTTTGAATTCTATGATGGTTTGGAAGTATGGTCTATGATAAGGATGATTCCTATGTTCATACCTATCTCTTCATTATTCCTTTAACCTAGAATTCCTATTGAATTTCATCTCCAATAGGATATTTGTAAGTCCCTTTGATCCATGATCTAGAGTTCTTCATAGAACTTGAGGGATAAATTGATTGGGAATTATGTTAATCAAGTGGATCTATGAGTTTTATCTCTCTAAATAAACTTCAACCATCACTTAAGATATTTTCCTCACACTTTAAAATAAACTAGTTAAAATTCAACAAAACAAATTGGTTTTGTCCATAAGATTTGGTCCATAAAAACCCGTAGTTCGATGGATTTCAAATTTTCTGAGTAAACTTGGATGAATTAGCTTTCATTCAATTCGTTTTGAGAACCTCTAGGATACATATGCTATTTTTAGAAATTGTTGAGAAATCGGTTGACAGATTTGAACATAGTCTCTTTGTGATTGAATTTCAAAAAATCTATGATAGTTATCGATGTTCTTCTTTTTGAGGATGATTCCTAACTCATGTATCTATATGTTGATGTAAAATCGTGAACATACGATCGAGTTAAGATCTTTTTCGAAGCATTTGAAGTTGATATAACTATTCTAGAATTTTCTAGATCTAACTACAATTATGAGCATGTCTACAAAATGGTCATACCTTGATCACTCAACAACAATTAATGAATAAAACATGGTTTAAAAATCATTTAGGATAATTTGATGAGAGACCAAAAGCTTAGATTAACTTGATTAACATGATTCATGAACTTCTATTATGTTTTGCATTCCTTTGTCGAATGATACCAAACTTCCAGAATAACTGAATCTGTTTAAAACAACTTTTCAGAAACCTTAAGGTGATGACATGTCCATGGGATTATTTTTGTCATAAACTACAATGAAATAGCTTTCTTGTTACACCAAATAGAGCTCCAATCGATTTTTGTAGAATTAATTATGATATTTACAGGAACAGTGGTCAATCCTGGTCCACTGTTCCCAAAACTCTTATTTCTCAAACTTCAAAAATGGTAATGAGATTTTACTTTTTGGAGAAGTTCCCTAAGACATGTATCTAACTTTTTGTAAAAGGGTTTTAACGCAGCGTATGTTTAAGATCACTTTTGATAGGATTCATTAGAGGTTTCTGAATTTGGAAATTTGATTGATGACATCTTTTCCTTGTTTATCATGCCTATTATTTGTTTGCTTGTATTTTTGCAATGCTTGGGTATTTCTTGGTGTCTTAGTGTAGAGAATTGAATTTCCTGGATTCAGACTTCGATTTATGGACTTGGCTCGTCTACATGTGGCTTAGTGCCCATGTATGATGTACTATCTCTCTCCTTTCTCTTAGAAATTTTCTAGGTTTACAACTTTGTTTTCAACATCACAATTCCTTTAGGATAGTCACCGTTTATGTGCTTATGTGTTTCAGACATCTTATCTAGGAATATTGCATGATTGCATTGCATATCTCCTTTCTCTTTGCTTTTTACGACTTTGCTTGAGTCAACCCAATGTATGTTCTCTTGTTCCCTTTTGCATATCATGACATGTTTCCTTTACTTGCATCAGTCCCGAGCGGGACTAACCACTGTGAGTATACCTCTCTCTTGTATTGCATGTACATCTGACTTCTACTTGATTTAATCTCTTGACCTGATTTTTCTTAGATGTTTGCTTTTGACATATATATATATATCTAGTATGTTTGAGGAAACAACACCAATTATGAATTAAGAACAAGGATATTTGAATCAAGGCCTACCATTCTGTAGGACGAGGAGGGGGTGCTTTAGTCCTACTTGGTCTCCTTACACTCTCGTACCATGACCCCCGAACCTAGTTTCTGGTAATGAAGGGCGAGTAACCTTATTCAATTTTGGGCTAGTTAAACTTGGATTTCCTAATTCCCGATAAAAATTAGGTGGCGACTCTTTGTCTCTAGGATCGCGTGAGGAAATCCTAGTTTTTCCAGAATTTTGCTCCTTGGGATCCATCCCGGGACACTGTCGAGGGAGAACGCCAGGACCCCCTTTCCCGCATGGTCCATAGCATGAGAGAAGAAAATCTTTGAAACGCTGCCAAGTTTGAGTGAAGGTTTCATTGCTCTTTTGTTTGTAGGAATTTATTTGACATTTATGATCGGTGGTCATGCGAGGTGGAAAGAATTTCTTTGAAAACGGAGTGTTTATTGCATGCCAGGTGAGGATAGAGTTTGGTTCGAGGGTGAGCAACCACACTTTCGCTTTATCCTTCAGGGTGAAGGGAAATAACATTAAGCGTGTCACATCTACAGGACAATTTTGGGAGAATGTTTTGCACACATCCTCAAAATCTTTGGCATTTAGATATGCCTTCTCGCTCTCCATTCCGTGAAAGGTTGGAAGGAGTTGAATCATTCCATTGCGAAATTGGAATTCGCCCGTATGGGGTGGAATGAGAATGCAAGAAGGCGTAGGTGTGTGTTCTGGTTGCATGAGATCGCACAAGGGACGCAGTGAATCGTCAATAGGCACAACCACATTCTCACCATTTTCACTTTGAGTGTCACCCATTGAATCTGTAGGTGTGGCTACGGGGTTGATTAAATCAGAGGAATCAAATAAGTTAAATGGATTTTCGAAAATTCCTTCAATAGAATTATCGGACATGAAAAGGAAAAGTCTAAAAGATTTTAAACCTAAAGAAAAAGAAAAAGAAAAAAAGAAATTGATGAAGAAAGAGCGAGGTAATCTAAATACAAGTTGGTCGTCTTCCCCGACAACGGTGCCAAAAACTTGACACGAGATTTATTTGTGTGCGCTTGTTTGCAATACCCAAGTATAGGTAGATGTGAAAATAGTACTGGATAAGACCAGGTCAATCCCACAGAGAAGATTTTCAAACTAGTTACTTAGATTAAACTCTAAAATAAACTAAAAATTCAATATTTAAAAAGGGTGTAGAACACAAAGTTCCACAAACTGCTGCTACTAAGTGAAGCAACAAAATTAAACTAGTGATTAACTAATCAACTAAAGCGATATTTAAAGATGGTTTTTCTTTATAGAAGGGGAACGTTGGGATTGTTGGGTTTGTGCCCTCAAACCATTACTTTATATAGGAGACATTGACATTTTAATATATGGATATCAGCTTTACATTTTGTTATGTATGTTTCTTTCATGAGATGATTGTTATCCTTAAGTATCATAGTAAGTAATTCGTGTATGTATGAGATACATACAAGTGAGATATGAATTGCTATTCTTTGTTACTTAGAACATGTCACAGTGGATGTTGAGACTAGGATATCTCATCAGGTTTACACTGTAGCATGATTAACTACCATTGGATGGAGTGATCAATCTCAAATCACTAGAGTGTAACTCTTAGTTAATATGCTAGTGCTTATAGTGCATTGACGGACCTGAGCTTTTCTATTGACACTCAAGGCTGTCAAACAGTCGATAGGAACTCATAACTTGTATAAGGTACGTGTTCTTAATCTTGAGACGTTTATGAACACAGACTGTGGATATGGCTACTTTGACTTACCAATCAGTGAGGTCTATAGAAGATCAACACCTGGGTATCTTGGGTATGTCATATTCATAGGGTTGTGAACATATTTTGTCAAGACAGAATCTACCCTCTGTTTCAGAGTAAGCATTCCCTTGAGAATGTCACCAAGTCAATTACTGAGTACTGCAGTCTTGTTGATAAGAGTTATCAACATGTTTGGTAATCATGAGAGGTGAATAGGACTCAAGGAATACAAGAAGTAATCATGATTCAGGTTGACAGTAACAGTTATCCGACTACCTGAATATGATTACGAATGCTAACGGTAGAGGAACATTAGTACACCATACAAGTCTAGTTATCGCTTCGGATATGTTCTTTTGCGTTGGAGTTCAGTTATCGTTTTATAGTGGAGTAAACGTTAACTGATTAGTCGATTGATTTGCTGATCAAAGAGTTTGGTCATGGGAATTAATCAACTGATCTGAGCCAACAATAAAGAGCCTAGGAGGTCCCACTCTTAGCTCTGCTAGGATGCTTGGAAAGACAAATGAGGATGATGTCAAGACAGGTTCGATCGATCGAAGTTGTCTCGATCGATTGAAGTCTAGAGGTTCGATCGATTGAAGATGGTTCGATCGATCGAATGTTCGATCGATCAAAACCACTTCGATCGCTCGAAGTCTAGGTCGGTTCTGGGAATCTATAAATAGGGCAGCTGCGTTCTGGAAAAAAGGTTCGTCGTTTGTTATACGAAAAAGCTGCAGAAACTGTTTAGGTTTCCTAAAACCTTCCAATCCTCTCCATTAGGGTTCCCACCAACCCTAGTCCTTCCTGCGAGCATCCATAGGAGTCATAAGAGTGAAGGCCATCTAGTGGAGGCTGCTGGAAGTTGAAGATTTCAGAATTGGGTTCAAGACACTAAGGTATAAACTCTTGTCCCTTCTTGTACGCATCTATGGAATTGACGAGTAGTAGATCATAGGCTACCAAATAAGTTTTTACAACTTGACTTTTCCGCTGCGCGTTTAAACTTTTAACTTAAACCGGTTTTTCCATCAATTGGTATCAGAGCCACGCTCATTTGGATCTATAGATGCGTTTTTGGAACACTATATTGATTAGCATGTTGATTTTAGAACTGTTTTCGAAACGGCATTGTCACAGATCTGTTTCTGCAGTGTTATCGCAGCAGAATACAAATCTGTGATTGCATGGGATGCAAGGAGGGTTCGATCGATCGAACAATTTTCGATCGATCGAACATTCTGTACTCGAGCGATCGAACAGTATTCGATCGATCGAAACCTCTGGTATTCGATCGATCGAATGAAGTTCGATCGATCGAGACAGAGTCTTTGTCAGGTTCTCTGTTTCACAGTTTAAAAGTGTTTTGAAATTAAAAACTTTAATTTTAAAATATTATGTAAATTTTTCAAATCATTCTGTGAAACAGAATGTTCAAGCGATTGCACAGTGTTCAATCGATCGAAGGTTCGAGCGATCGAACGGTCTTCGATCGATCGAACTGTGACAGAGAAGTAAGATGCTGTTTTAAGTTCTAATTCAGTATGTAAAGAGTTTATATACTGTGTGAATCAATTAAGTGTTTCAACAGTTACATATATTTGTTATGTATGTATGGATGCGTGTACGACTAACCCTTTTGCAGCTAGATTAGTCGCTATCTCCCATGGCACCAAATCATTTGAATATTTGTATTTAAATTGTTTGAGATTGGTGCATGTTGTAATTTAATGGTTTGGTTTTAAGGCGTATGTAAAGGGCGCTGCGGCTTCAATCCTACGAAAAGGAAAGTCGCACCGGTTTCCCTAGCCTTTTATTTCTTTTTTGTTGTTATTTCTATTTCTAGATAAATTGTAAACTTCGAAAGAAGCATAGGACAAATGTAATAGAATTAGAAAATCCATGAAGATGGAGCAAGGAGCCGTTGTCCATAAAGATGGAGCTGGAGGCGATCAAACCAAAAAGGAGGTTCTATAGAGATAGAGCCATGGGAGATAGAGGCATTGTTTGAATGCCTATATTTCATTTTAGTTTTTTGTTTTATGTGCTTGGTTTGTGATTGGTGTATAATACATTGTTGCATGCACGCAAAACAAGTTTTCTAAAATAAAATTCAAAAAACCGTTTTCAACACATTAGTAAACATTAGATGTTTATGGGAAGTGTGTAGAAACAGATTTTTTCAAAAAGCAAAATCCTTTTTACTAAAACTAGTGGGAGAGGGTCTTATTGATTACACCCACGATCTTCCATTAACGGTTCACTGTAAGATGAGTGGTGCATTCTGTGTCACCTCGTCAGGGGTGATCATTCCATACGGAGGGTGCATTACTCATTGGTTACTAGGAGTGAACTTCTTATGATAGGATCAATCAGACGTGTTAGAGGGTGACCACCACACGGAGGCGCTACTTGAGACGGTTGTGATTGGATCCTAGTTAATGGTACACACTAGCTAAGCTATGGATAAGGGATTCCACACGGGGCATTGTTCAGAAACTTAGAGATCAAAAGGGATCGGGAGTCATAACTTGTTTTGCAAGAGTTGCATAGCGGACAAGTCTTGATTAATCGAAAAATAGAAAATTGACCTCCACACGGAGGCTTTATTCTTTTGTTTCGATATTCCGGCGACTTTGTTTTAAAATAAGAGTTTTAAGGATTCTTTTATTTCAAACTGTCAAATCCTGATATCCATATTTATTTTGTTTGTTTGATTTTCAGTAATCATAATGTCTGGATCTGCATTTAGTCCACTTGCCACCATACTCACTCAAAACAAGTTAACTGGAAACAACTACACTGAATGGAAACGTAACCTTGACATCGTGTTAACTGCGGAGGATCACATATATGTCCTCACCACCCCATGCCCCGAAGAACCCGCGGCAAATGCTTCGGCAGCTGCCAGACGCGAGTTCGACAAATGGAAGAAGTCGAATGGAATGGCTCGTTGCTATATTCTGGCCTCAATGGCTGGTGTATTGCAACACCAATTCCAATCAAATGATTCTGCCAGTGACATTATCACATCCCTGAAAAAGATGTTTGGGGAGCATGGCAGGCCTGCCAGACAGGTAGCCATGCAAAAGATAATGAGTGCAAAGATGTCAGAAGGGACTCCAGTCAAGGAACATGTTTTAAAAATGATTGGTTATTTAAACGAGCTAGAGACCCTAGGTGCCAACATCGATGCACAGACCCAAGTTGATATGATCCTTAATTCGCTGTCGCCTTCATTCGCTCAATTTAAACTTAACTATAATATGAATCAAATGAATTTTTCAATGAGCGAATTGATGAGTTCTCTTTTGGCAGCGGAAGGGGTGATCAAACCTGGGGTCAACGTTTTGAACGTTGAGAAAAGCGCTTCCTCCTCCCGATCTGTGCCGAAAGGAAAGAAAGGGAAGAAGAAAGCTAGCACTGGTGGTTCAAGTGTTGGACCAGTCCCTAAGATTGTAAAATCTAAGGGAAAAGGTAAGGGCAAAGGGAAGGTGGGTGGCCAAGGCAAAGGAAAGTGTTTCCAATGCGGTGAGAAGGGCCACTGGAAGAGGAACTGTCCAGAATTCTTAGCTACAAGAGTTCAAGGTATGATTGAATCACATGTGATTGAAGTAAGTTTTATAACGGATACTTCAAACACTTGGTGCATTGATTCTGGTGCGACTAACCATATCTGTAATTCATTGCAGGGGTTCAGATCAACCAGGAGGTGCAGTGATGGGGAAATCGTACTTACTCTAGGTTCTAGCGCAACCGTTTCTGCGGTTGCTATAGGAGTCGTAGTTTTAGAATTTCTAGACAATAAAATTTTGATTTTATCAGATGTACTTTACGTCCCTTCAATGAGACGTAATTTAATTTCAGTTTCTAATTTATCGAATAATCTTTATTCTTTTCATTTTGGAACTGAAGTTGTGATTAAAAGAAATAGTTCTTTTATATGTTCTGGTGTTAAATCAAATGGTTTGTATGTGATCACTCCCAATATTTCTAAAGACTCTTGCATGGAACTTAATAACTCAGTGGTTAATATACCATCTAAAAGAAAGAGACCTTCCACTAATCCAACAAGGCTTTGGCACATGAGGCTTGGCCATATCAATCTAAATAGGATTGGCAGACTAGTCAAAGAAGGGATCTTAGGCGATTTGGTTCTCAAACCAATGGAAGTCTGTGAGTCTTGTTTAGAGGGTAAGATGACCAAAAGGCCCTTTCCAGCAAAGGGCAATAGGACCAATGCATTGTTGGAATTAGTTCATACTGATGTGTGTGGACCAATAAATATTAGAGCAAGGGGTGGTTATGAGTATTTCATAACATTTACCGATGACCACTCTAGGTATGGATATGTGTACCTAATGCAGCACAAGTCTGAAGCCTTTGAAAAGTTCAAAGAGTTTAGGACTAAAGTGGAGAAGCAATTGGGCACACATATCAAGGCCATTCGATCTAATCGAGGTGGCGAGTACCTCTCTAATGAGTTTATTGATCACCTCGTACAGAATGGGATTCTGTCACAGTTGACTGCACCTGGTACGCCTCAGCAGAATGGTGTAGCGAAGAGAAGGAATCGGACTCTTTTAGACATGACTAGGTCGATGATGAGTTATTCTGAGTTACCATTATTCCTTTGGGGTTATGCTTTGGAAACCGCTACTTACATACTAAATCTAGTACCAAGCAAATCTGTTCCAAGGACACCACGAGAGATGTGGATTGGGCGCAAGCCTTCTTTGCAACATCTCCGAATATGGGGGTGTCCGGCACATGTGCTGAAAGGAAAGATAAGCAAATTGGATTCTAGATCGGAAGTATGTTACTTTGTGGGTTATCCAAAGGGTACTTATGGATGGTATTTTTATGATCCAAGGGAACAGAAAGTGTTTGTTAGTACAAATGCTGTTTTCTTAGAGGATGATTATATCATGAACCATAAACCTAAGGGAAGGATAGATCTTAGAGAGATAGAAGGAGAGCCCTCAGTCCAACCCGCAGTTAATAATGATGTAAATCAAGAAAACACCATTTCTTCACCTATTTCCGCACCGGTACCTCGTCGTAGTGGGAGGATGATCAGCCAGCCTGATAGATACATGTTCTTAGGAGAAGTTTTTGAAGCTGTCTCCATAGAATCTGAATCTGATCCTGTCACATACGAAGAGGCAATGGCTGATGTTGATTCAGCTCATTGGGTTAAAGCTATGAAGGCTGAATTGGAATCTATGGATTCCAATCAGGTCTGGGATCTTGTAGAACTTCCAGCCAATATTAAACCCATTGGCTGTAAGTGGGTCTACAAGAGGAAAAGAGGATCTGATGGAAAGGTTGAGACCTTTAAGGCTAGGCTTGTAGCGAAAGGTTATACTCAGAGGGAGGGCATTGACTATGAGGAAACCTTCTTGCCGGTGGCCATGCTCAAGTCCATTAGGATACTGTTATCCATTGCTGCATGCCTAGATTATGAGATCTGGCAGATGGACGTCAAGACTGCATTCTTGAATGGCAATCTTGAGGAGGACATCTATATGCAACAACCAGAAGGGTTCATAGCTGGTCGGAAAGGTAACTTGGTATGCAAGTTGCAAAAGTCCATTTATGGGCTTAAGCAGGCATCCAGGAGTTGGAACATCCGATTTGACCAAGCGGTCAAGTCGTTTGGTTTCATACAGAATCTGGATGAACCTTGTGTATACAAGAAGAGTGAAGGAAAAGTGGTGGCCTTTCTTGTGCTTTACGTTGACGATATTCTACTCATTGGGAATGATGTAGCGGCATTATCAACAATCAAGGTTTGGCTAGCTAGTACTTTCGATATGAAGGATCTAGGAGAGGCGAGCTATATTCTTGGGATAAAGCTCTTTCGGGATCGCAAGTGAAAGATAATGGGATTGTCTCAAGCTGGTTATATCGATAAGGTGCTAACTAGGTGTTCTATGGATAATTCGAAGAAAGGTTTGTTACCTTTCAGGCATGGTTTAGCGTTCTCCAAGGACCAGTGTCCAAAGACACAGGTGGAGAGGGATCGCATGGCAGGAATTCCATATGCTTCGGCGGTTGGAAGTCTCATGTATGCGATGTTATGCACTAGACCAGATATCTACTTTGCCGTTGGCATGGTCAGTAGATATCAATCGAATCCTGGTCCAGAGCACTGGACAGCCGTTAAGCACATTCTTAAGTACTTGAGAAGAACTAAAGATTGCATGCTTGTGTACGGCGGTAGTGAGTTAATTCCAGTAGGATATACTGACTCAGACTTTATGTCAGATAAAGATTCGAGGAAGTCGACGTCCGGTCATCTCTTTACCTTGGGAGGTGGTGCTGTTAGTTGGAGGAGCATTAAGCAGAAATGCATTGCAGACTCAACTACAGAAGCTGAGTATGTGGCTGCTTGTGAAGCCGCAAAGGAAGCTGTTTGGCTCAAGAAGTTCCTTATGGAACTCGAGGTGGTACCAGCGTCGTTGTTGCCTATTACGCTTTATTGTGATAATAGTGGGGCAGTGGCTCAGTCCAAGGAGCCAAGGAACCACGGAAAGGGAAAGCACGTAGAGCGGAAATATCATCTTATCCGAGATATTGTTCAACGTGGAGATGTGACTGTCACCAAGATTGCCACCGCTGACAATCTTGCTGATCCGTTTACAAAGGCCTTGCCACAGAAGGTCTTTGATCGTCATCTAGATAGTCTAGGTCTCAGATGTAATCCTGTATGGTTGTGAGTGCAAGTGGGAGTTTGTTGGGTTTGTGCCCTCAAACCATTACTTTATATAGGAGACATTGACATTTTAATATATGGATATCAGCTTTACATTTTGTTATGTATGTTTCTTTCATGAGATGATTGTTATCCTTAAGTATCATAGTAAGTAATTCGTGTATGTATGAGATACATACAAGTGAGATATGAATTGCTATTCTTTGTTACTTAGAACATGTCACAGTGGATGTTGAGACTAGGATATCTCATCAGGTTTACACTGTAGCATGATTAACTACCATTGGATGGAGTGATCAATCTCAAATCACTAGAGTGTAACTCTTAGTTAATATGCTAGTGCTTATAGTGCATTAACGGACCTGAGCTTTTCTATTGACACTCAAGGCTGTCAAACAGTCGATAGGAACTCATAACTTGTATAAGGTACGTGTTCTTAATCTTGAGACGTTTATGAACACAGACTGTGGATATGGCTGCTTTGACTTACCAATCAGTGAGGTCTATAGAAGATCAACACCTGGGTATCTTGGGTATGTCATATTCATAGGGTTGTGAACATATTTTGTCAAGACAGAATCTACCCTCTGTTTCAGAGTAAGCATTCCCTTGAGAATGTCACCAAGTCAATTACTGAGTACTGCAGTCTTGTTGATAAGAGTTATCAACATGTTTGGTAATCATGAGAGGTGAATGGGACTCAAGGAATACAAGAAGTAATCATGATTCAGGTTGACAGTAACAGTTATCCGACTACCTGAATATGATTACGAATGCTAACGGTAGAGGAACATTAGTACACCATACAAGTCTAGTTATCGCTTCGGATATGTTCTTTTGCGTTGGAGTTCAGTTATCGTTTTATAGTGGAGTAAACGTTAACTGATCAGTCGATTGATTTGCTGATCAAAGAGTTTGGTCATGGGAATTAATCAACTAATCTGAGCCAACAATAAAGAGCCTAGGAGGTCCCACTCTTAGCTCCGCTAGGATGCTTGGAAAGACAAATGAGGATGATGTCAAGACAGGTTCGATCGATCGAAGTTGTCTCGATCGATTGAAGTCTAGAGGTTCGATCGATTGAAAATTGTTCGATCGATCGAATGTTCAATCGATCGAAACCACTTCGATCGCTCGAAGTCTAGGTCGGTTCTGGGAATCTATAAATAGGGCAGCTGCGTTCTGGAAAAAAGGTTTGTCGTTTGTTATACGAAAAAGCTGCAGAAACTGTTTAGGTTTCCTAAAACCTTCCAATCCTCTCCATTAGGGTTCCCACCAACCCTAGTCCTTCCTGCGAGCATCCATAGGAGTCATTAGAGTGAAGGCCATCTAGTGGAGGCTGCTGGAAGTTGAAGATTTCAGAATTGGGTTCAAGACACTAAGGTATAAACTCTTGTCCCTTCTTGTACGCATCTATGGAATTGACGAGTAGTAGATCATAGGCTACCAAATAAGTTTTTACAACTTGACTTTTCCGCTGCGCCTTTAAACTTTTAACTTAAACCGATTTTTCCATCAGGGATCACACGAATCCATAGTGACCTAACCATCTACCATGCAGTTACATTGAAGCACTATGGAGTACGTCTCTCTACAGTATTCTGTATTTTCTAAAGATAAAGATTCAATAGTCCTTTCATGACCGGGTCTATATCATCATAGTTGATTTAAAAATACATGAAGGCAGTTTAAAACAATAGTCAAGACTCGCACTTTGAATGGTGTTAGCATTCAAAGTGGTTTGCAAAAGTTATTGAACAAAAATGCCTTAAGGCTTAAAGTTAATAAATTGTTTTGATAAACTGAGTATATGGGGACAATTTTATAACAAATCTCAAAAATAGAAAGTCTAGGAATACTGCAAAGCACCATCTCTAGATTCTGAAGGCTCGATCGATCAACGCGCTTTCGATCAATAGAACATCATCATCTCTCGAGCGATCGAAATATCTTCGATCACTTGACTATATCTCTGGTTAGATCGATCGAACTAACTTCGATCGATCGAACGTAGGTTTTATTCTGCTGCATGGCAGAGGCTGGAGATCACTGTTTCATCGTGATCTCCCAACCCTCATATTCTAGAATATCACAGATTCATTTTTTAACATAGAAGTTCATTAAGGTCTTGTTTGGTTGTGATTTAAACATGCAAACTACAAAAACTACAGATTTTATCACTACTACTATAAAAACCTACGATTGTAGCAGATTAAACTACGATATTAAACAAGAAGATTATTAATTAACTAAGATAAAAGAACCTGGAATGTAGAACTTTGATTAAACTTACTGAAAGATTCAAGAAAAACAATATTGAGCTTTGAAACCTACAAAAAGCAAACAAGAACTCTCTATCTCTCTATATAAATGTTAAAATAGAATGTTGGGCATCCTCTGGATGTCTTCATAACTAATATATATATACTAAAAGCTAAAGCTAGTGTTACAAAAAAATATGTCTGCTACGTGCGCGTAAATTCTGATAAAAGGCATGTTTGATCGATCGAACTTCACTCGATAGCTTGAACATTGGAATTACTCAAGCGCTTGAACAGTCTTAGATTGATCGAAACCTCGATCGCTTAGAGTTCTTCGATCGTTTGAACTCCACTCTTCATCTTGCATTGCCTTGCTTATAATCAAGCTTTCCTTTTTATCCTGTTATTCATTTCTGCACACAACACAGCAGCATATCCACACAAAACAACAGCTAATACACAAACTTATCATAGATTTATCACATTGTATAAAAACTAGCATTGTAACACAACTCGTAGATATATTAGGGAGTTGTAAACTACATCAGTATATTTCCTTCTTTTAGCGCGCTTGTATTTTACAAATACCCTCGCTTGTCACATACTTTTATCCCCAAGTCCCTAGATTTAAATGTATATCAATGATTAAGTGTTTTCTATGCTTTTGGGACTCAAACATGTGTTTTTACACTATTTTATAGGTCATGGAAAGCAAACGTTGCATAGAAAGTGATTCTGGTGGAGAGAACAACGAAAGTAGCTGAGAAAACGACATTTTTGACAATAAAGACTCCAAATTTGGAAGATTTCCCTAGAAATATAAAATGCAGATCATTGAGTTACAGTCACGTGGCCATGAATAGGAGGTCAATCCCATGTCTAAGTGAAAAGATATGGCCATTCTCCCATCGGTGCACAAAGCTGTCAAAATCAGAGAAGTTCAATAGCTTGAGGAGAGTTCAATCGGTTGAGACTTCGATCGATCGAACTAAGCTCAATCTATTGAACTTTATTTTCCCCCAAACGTTGCATACATTCTACAGGTACCCTATAAATAAGTCATTTTGATGGGAGACGAAGGGAGGACGCTCCAGAATGCAAAAAATAGCAGTTTTAGGGTTAGATTAGGAGTATAATAGGTTAGATTTTTATTCTTCTTCATCTTTTCCATTGTTATACTGAAGATTATTGAAGATTCAAGTTCATTACAAGTTTATTTCAGCTTATTTACAGGTTTTTATTCTCCTTTTTCTTTATTTGATTGTTTATTAGTTTAGATGCTATGATTGCTTTAGTTTACGATTTCTGCACATGTTTATTCATGTTTCTGTAGTTTAGACGTTGGGAATATGTGATGAAACATTTATTCCCAACCTCTTCCATGCAATCTTTAGAAACCTTGGGCTCGATCGATCGAACCAGAGCCATAGTCAAGCAATCGAAGACATTTTGATCGATTGTTTGATGATGTTGTACGATCGATCGAGAACGCTTCGATCGATCAAATCTGTTGATTCCTCAGATGATTCTTTTAAGTATTCCAAGACTTTCTATTTTAGAAATTTATCATCAAATTTTCCCTAGAAGCTCAGTTTCTCACAACAGTTTTTAGAACTTAAAGCCTTAAGACTATTTTCGTCAATTACTTTTGAAAACCACTTGAATGCTAACATCATTTAGAGTGCAAGTAATAACCATGATTTTAAACCGTCTTTCAAGTATTTTAAATCAACCGTGATGATATAGTCTCGGTCATGTAAGGGCTATTGATTATTTATCTTTATAAAAATACAGAATGCTGAAAAGGAATGAACTCCATAGAATGTTAATGAGTATGCATGGTAGATAGTTAGGATCAATGCGGATTCTCATATTTCCATCACCTTTAATTAATCTGTTTAATTAGTTATGCTTCTTTATACTTTAGTTTATTATTTAATTTAATTAATTAATTTGGATTCGTTAGGACTTCCACTTTTTACATTCTTATTTTCTTTTCCTTTTCTTTAGGTTGTAACTTAGTATATTTTCTTTCTATTCCGTCCTTGTGGGATCGACCTGGACTTATCCAGTATTACTTGCACGATCACTTACACTTAGGTGTTGCACAAGAGCGCACAAATTTTTAGTCGTATCAAGTTTTTGGCGATGTTGCCGGGAAAGGCAACTAGGTTAAGATTTTACTAAGTTATCTCCAATTTTTCTTACTTAATAATAAAAAAAAAACTTTGGACTTTTTCTCTCACAGGGAAAAAAATATTAATCAAATAAATAATATTCTATTGTTTAAAATTTTTGGTTAAACATGTCTTATCCATATTACCCTCCATACAACACAAACACCATGAATAGGTACACCTTAGGTAATGAAAACTATCCTCCAAGTTGGCAAGCACCCACATATGACGCAGATTATCAACATGAGTGCTACCAACCACCACAATGGGAAAACAATAGTGGTAGTCCATCATATTATCAAAAGTATCAAGAACCTCCATATGGAGAGTTCTATCAATCGCAATGGGAATATACCCAAAATAAAAGTGTAGGATATAGTAGTATTTCCCATTATTACCAAATGCACCAAGACTTTCCTTCTGGAAAGTCTTGTCCACAAACACAATGGGATGAGAATTACTACCAACCACAATGGGGAGAAACTTCGTATAGTAATAATGAGGAGAATAGCCAAGTTGAAGATAATGGTATGTTAAAATATCTACTTAGTGAAATAAAAAGGCTAGATAGTGCACTTGATAAATTAGAAACGAGACATCAATAAGCATTTGATAGCCAATCTATAGAAGACTATACCAGTCCTTCAACACTACAACCCAAATTTCAAGACACTAACAATGGAATAAAAATGGAGGACTACGACGGGTTTATACTGAATGAGGTTAACAACTCACTCGAGAAAGTGATAACCCAACAATAACTCCAAAACCAAGCCATTGAGCATAAAGTTGTAAAACCATCTTCTCCTCAATATACAACCCCAAATATCAACTCCTTCACTGCCTGGATAAAATTGCACAATCTCTTTGTCCAGAGCTCCTCAATCGATTACATATATAGTGAGGAGAGTTACAAGGATGAGAATGAGATTTTAAAAGATGATGAGAGTTTAGGTGATTGCACACAATTAGGAAAGGAGGAGTCCCCTGTTGACTCTACCCCTACCTTTGATAGTGACACTAGGGAGGACGGAATTGAAAATTTTAAATCCGATATAGACTCTTATGATATTCATGACCCTCACCTCTTTCAGCCGAAGAGGTGGTGTCACTAAGTTGTCCATCACCTATCCTCACTGTTAATCAAAGCTCTTATTCCGAGCTTGAAAGTTATGTGTACCCCAATATTGAACAAATAGAATGTGTTGTGGAAGAGGATGGTAAGAATTCTAGCACATGTACTTCACCAAATTTTAAATTACAAAATTTTGTGAGAGAGGACTTGGAAAATATTAGGCTCACATTCGATGATATTCAACTTCAACAAGAAGCTAGTAATCTTCTAGACTGCTTGACCTTCTTGAGTGATAATGACATTGATGCCCAAATAGATAGCTTTATCCAAGTCCAGTCCAATACTATTTGCATAGAATAGAAATCCAATTCCTATGATCAGATCTCCATAGATTCTATTCTAGGACTAGAGGAGGGTAATAAAACTTTATTAGAACATTACTTAGACATTGTCCCTTTTATTGAACCATGGCCATATCCTAGTATTAAAATAGAGGCCGTTATAAGAAATATCAACACCAAAGGTCATTTTTTGCATATAATTCCTAAAAAGTGTGGTATAGTAGTTGATTATGCTATATTACCTAATGAGATATCCAATCTCATCATCTACTATGACAAAATCTAAGTGTCATAGAATAGTAATTCACATCTCACTTGTATGTATCTCATACACTCAAGAATTACTTACTATGATACTTAAGGATTAACAATCATCACATGAATGAAACATACATAAGAAAATGTAAAGCTGATATCCATATATTAAAATGTCAATGTCTCATACACAAAGTAATGGTTTGAGGGCATAAACCCTGCAAACTCAATATTTCACAATGGACATTGTCCCAATCCATCCCAAACATAACATAGACTCCTGGTTCCATGTTAATTAGACACGTAGTCCCATACCTATGGTCTGTCATACCTGACACAAAGTCCCTCGCTTTAACACATAAATCAGGCACGTAGTCCTATATCACACGAACTATCAAATCCCAACACACTGTCCTAACGTTCTGGCCTACCCGCCCAGATATAATACGGCCAACATGCCCTGATATAATACGACACATAGCCCAACACTCAGCTTCGTAAGTACTCAGCTCCACCACAACACTCAGCAATACTACAGCACTCAACAATACTATAGCACTCAACAATGTCACAGCATTCAACAATATAACAATACTCAGCCCCGTAATACGTCAGCACCCACCACCGCTATACTATGACAGCACACAACCCTAAGATGCTACTACGGCACTCTAGCCCTAAAATATTATAGCTACCAGCTCTAATATATTAACCTTGACACGAAGTACTACATCGCATAACCTCCCAAATCTAACACATAGTCCAACCCTATCATACGTTAAACATGACACGTAGTCCAACTCTATCATACTTATAACCTGACATAAAGTCCAACTCTATCATATTTCACCCTGACACATAGTCCCGATCCTATCCCTGCACCTTAGGATTCCACATCCGACATCATATAATCTTAGCGACAACCTTCATATGCATAGATATAAATAGAATCGACCTCTATGGTCGACAGACCCACTACTATGCATATCGTCTTTTCATTATAATTTACAACATTATACCATCATTATATAATTGGTTCCACTGTCCAATGCATTAAGTCCATTATTCCACATGTGTATTATTCCAATACTACTTTTAACCATCAACGTATGATAATATACAACTTAATAGGTCATCAGATATAAAAAAACTAAATGTTTAACATTCTATCATAATCGATTGATTGAGCAATGTTCAATTGATTGAACAGTATCACAGTTCGATCGCTTGAACAATGTTCGATAGATCGAGTTTGGTCTGTGTTCAATTGCATGAAAATAACTCATTTCTTCCCAAACTAAACTGCACTACCCGTGTACGTTTAGGGTCCATTCTTTCTTGCCGAAACACATATATACCTACATATCTATGCTACTAGGTGAGTATAGACACTCACCGTGAAATTTTGCGACGCTGGCGAGCTTGGTGTGGCTGCGGGTGGTCTTGGGGTGTCTTCTCTCTCTTCTTTTTCATTCTCTTTCTTTGCCTCTCTCTCTTTCTTATTCTGTCTTCTTCTACTCCTCTCTTCTTCTTCTTCTTCTTCCTCTAACTTGAGAGTGTGTATGTTGGTATATATAGATATCCATAAATCTAAGTATATGTATATATGTGTATGAGCATATATATAAACTCTATATCTCTCTAAACTCTCTCTTAGTTTCCAAACTCGTGTGTGTATGATAAGGATACATATATATAGGGGAGAGGGAGGGTGCAGGTTGCAGGACACGTATACTGGAAATACGAAGTTCGATCGATCAAAGTGGGTTTAATCGATTAAGAACAGGTCAATCAGGGTTCGATCAATTGATGACACAACTAAAAAGTTGTGCGCTCTTGTACAACAAACAAGTGTAGGTGATCGTGCAAGTAATACTAGATAAGTCCAGGTCGATCCCATAGGGAAGGAATAGGAAGAAAATATACTAAGTTATAACCTAAAGAAAAAGAAAAGTAAATAAAAATGTTGGAGCGGAAGTTCTAATGAACCCTAATTAATTAAATTAAACTAAAGTAGAAAGTAGCATAACTAATTAAATAGATTAATTAAAGGTGTTGGAAATACGAGAATCCGCATTGATCGTAACTATCTACCATGCATACTCATTAACGTTCTATGTAATTCATTCCTTTTCAGCATTCTGTATTTTTCTAAAGATAAAGAATCCATAGCCCTTACATGACCAGTACTACATCATCACAATTGATTTAAAATACTTGGAAGACGGTTTAAAACAATGGTTATTACTTGCACTCTAAATGGTGTTAGCATTCAAAGTGGTTTTCAAAAGTAATTGAAGAAAATAGCCTTAAGGCTTTAAGTTCTAAAAACAGTTGTGACAAACTGAGCTTATAGAGACAATTTGATGATAGATTTGTAAAACAGAAAGTCTTGGAATACTTCAAAGAATCATCTCAGGAATCAACAGGTTCAGTCGATCGAAGTGCTCTCGTTCGATCGGACATCATCATCGTTCAATCGATCGAAATGTCTTCGATTGCTTGACTATGACTCTAGTTCGATCAATCAAAATATCTTCAATCGATCGAGCCAAAAGTTTCTAAAGATTGCATGGAAGAGGTTGGGAATCAATGTTTCATCACATATTCCCAACGTCTAAACTACAAAAGCATGAATAAACAAGTGCAGAAATAGCAAACTAAAGCAATCAAGCATCTAAACTAATAAACAATCAAATAAAGAAAAAGGAGAAGAAAAACCTGTAAATGATCTGAAATAAACTTGTAATAAACTTAAATCTTCAATAATCTTTAGTATAACAATGGAAAAAATGAAGAAGAACAAGAATCTAACCTATTCTACTCCTAATCTATCCCTAAAACTACCCTAAAACTGCTATTTTTTGCGTTACGGAGCGTCCTCCCTTCGTTTGCCATCAAAACGACTTGTTTATAGAGTTCCTGCAGAGTGTACGCAACTTTTGGGGGAAAATAAAGTTCAATTGATCGAGCTTAGTTCAATCGATCACCTGTTTGCGGCCACGCAACTGTAACTCAAAGATCTACATTTTATATTTTTAGGAAAAGCTTCCAATCTGAAGTTTTCAATGTCAAAAATGGCGTTTTCTCATCTGCTTCCATTGTTCTCTCCACCAGAACCACTTTCTATTCAACGATTGCTTTCCATGACCTATAAAATAGTGTAAAAGCACATGTTTGAATCCCAACATCATAGAAAACACTTAATCATTGATATGTATCTAAATCTAGGTACTTGGGGATAAAAGTATGCATAAAAGACCATATAATATGCTATGAATATGCACTTTTAATCTCTAATCACACCCCCCAACTAGCTCGTTGCTAGTCCTTAACAATGAAGCAAACGATGGCAATGTTCATTTGAACTCTAAAAATTAAAAACAAAAGAAAGTAAAAATCCTAACTCACTTTCGCAGGAATCGTGATTGCATTTAACATATGCAACAAGCCTTTAAACCCCTAGGTTCCCCCTAGTGGAGTGTTGTCTCGTCAGGGCTTGCAGTGAATCTACCCACAAAATTCATGTTTATGCTAATGGTTTTCATTTAAATGTTTTCAAGAAAAATTTTCCTCTCATTTAGCAATGTGGTTAAGCTTAACAATCTCATGAAACTCTCTAGCATGCCATAGCCATGCAACACACACATTACAGTTAATCTACTATAAAAGTCATTAGAATATTCCATACCTATTAATCTTCAAGTGTGTGTGTGAATGGACAACCAAAATACAAAAAATTAGTTTCAAAGCTCGCATAACCTAAGACGCTATCAAGACATTCATTTTGACTCAACTCTTACCGGGATTACACTCTCAAGATGAATTCACTCTGAATTAGGTGTAGTAATTATCACTCATGACATGGAAACTATAAAGAGCAAATGTGAATAGAATCTGCTGCTTCTCATATCTAAATTGAAAAACGGACATTTCAGTGCACAAAGTCTCATGAAAGGATTCTTTTCACTAGAAGAGCGAGATACGGTGGAGAACTCTCTCATTACCTTAATTTCAAATCCAATTTACTTAAAATCATCAGGTCTTTGAAAAAGGGGTGTTTCATTAAAATGAAAAAGGCTCGTGATATTCAATTGGGTCAAAGGATTTGATTTGAATGTCTACTATAACTTTTCAAACTTCTCCACATCTGCAATCTCTCTCTTTTGTTTTTTTTCACACTCTTCTTTTTATTATTATTTTTTTCTCTTGTAACAACCATTAGCATGCTTATTTATTTATTTATTTTGTTTTCATGCATTTTTTTCGTCATTTTTTTTCTTTGCCAACTTTCCCTTATTCACACAACAAAACTTCTTGTCAAGATAGCACATCCCAATCACTCTTAAATAAGAACTGAGGCTTGGAGTTAGGTATAAAATTAAGGATTGTGAAGACAAGGCGATTATGATGAAGGCTCAAGAGGTGAAGTAAAGGAATATCATAAAGGTAGGCCAAAGTTGTATTATACATGTATGGTCAAAAGATGGCCTAAATCATCTTCTATGTTAATAGGATAATTCATTTCAGTAAATTCAAGAGCTCTAAATTGGTAAATCCTAAACGTTGTCTTCTAGTGATTAGTCAAAATGAAGAAGAAAATTGAGACTTTCAACGAATTAAAATGCTTTTCAAAAAGTAAGAGTAATTTTATAAAACCCTGAAGAAAAAAGAATGACTCAAAAGCTCACTTGGGTTATTAGTGTCCACTACAGTCTCTCAAGACACCTAAGTTATGCTTACTAATTCATTTTAGCTAAGTACAAGATTGTCACAACGTGCTCAAAGCTGTTTGAAGACTAACAGACATGAAACACACTATGACTAAGATAGTAAAGAAACTACCAAAGTGTATCGCATACTAATAACATATAGAAAATAACACTACTGTATCATAGCTAACTATATTTACTAAGATGCTACTACGGCACTCTAGCCCTAAAATATTACAGCTACCAGCTCTAATATATTAACCTTGACACGAAGTACTACATCGCACAACCTCCCAAATCTAACACATAGTCCAACCCTATCATACTTCAAACATGACACGTAGTCCAACTCTATCATACTTATAACCTGACACAAAGTTTAACTCTATCATATTTCACCCTGACACATAGTCCCGATCCTATCCCTGCACCTTAGGATTCCACATCTGACATCATATAATCTTAGCGACAACCTTCATATGCAAAGATATAAATAGAATAGACCTCTATGGTCGACAGACCCACTACTATGCATATCGTCTTTTCATTATAATTTACAACATTATACCATCATTATATAATTGGTTCCACTGTCCAATGCATTAAGTCCATTATTCCACATGTGTATTATTCCAATACTGCTTCTAACCATCAACGTATGATAATATGCAACTTAACAGGTCATCAGATATAAACAAACTCAACGTTTAACATTCTATCATAATCGATTGATTGAGCAATGTTCAATTGATTGAACTGTATCACAGTTTGATCGCTTGAACAATGTTCGATAGATCGAGTTTGGTCTGTGTTCAATTGCATAAAAATAACTCGTTTCTTCCCAAACTAAACAGCACTACCCGTGTACATTTAGGGTCCGTTCTTTCTTGCCGAAACACATATATACCTACATATCTATTCTACTAGGTGAGTATAGACACTCACAGTGAAATTTTGCGACGCTGGCGAGCTTGGTGTGGCTGCGGGTGGTCTTGGGGTGTCTTCTCTCTCTTCTTTTTCATTCTCTTTCTTTTTCTCTCTCTCTTTCTTATTCTGTCTTCTTCTACTCCTCTCTTCTTCTTTTTCTTCTTCCTCTAACTAGAGAGTGTGTATGTCGGTATGTATAGATATATATAAATCAAAGTATATGTATATATGTGTATGAGCATATATATAAACTCTATATCTCTCTCTAAACTCTCTCTTAGTTTCCAAACTCGTGTGTGTATGATAAGGATACATATTTATAGGGGAGAGGGAGGGTTCAGGTTGCAGGACACGTATACTGGAAATACGAAGTTCGATCGATCAAAGTGGGTTTAATCGATTAAGAACAGGTCAATCAGGGTTCGATCAATTGATGACACAACTAAAAAGTTGTGCGCTCTTGTACAACAAACAAGTGTAGGTGATCGTGCAAGTAATACTAGATAAGTCCAGGTCGATCCCATAGGGAAGGAATAGGAAGAAAATATACTAAGTTATAACATAAAGAAAAAGAAAAGTAAATAAGAATGTTGGAGTGGAAGTTCTAATGAATCCTAATTAATTAAATTAAACTAAAGTATAAAGTACCATAACTAATTAAATAGATTAAGTAAAGGTGTTGGAAATACGAGAATCCGCATTGATCCTAACTATCTACCATGCATACTCATTAACGTTCTATGTAGTTCATTCCTTTACAGCATTCTGTATTTTTCTAAAGATAAAGAATCCATAGCCCTTACATGACCAGTACTACATCATCACAATTGATTTAAAATACTTGGAAGACGGTTTAAAACAATGGTTATTACTTGCACTCTAAATGGTGTTAGCATTCAAAGTGGTTTTCAAAAGTAATTGAAGAAAATATCCTTAAGGCTTTAAGTTCTAAAAACTGTTGTGACAAACTGAGCTTATAGAGATAATTTGATGATAGATTTCTAAAACAGAAAGTCTTGGAATACTTCAAAGAATCATCTCAGGAATCAACAGGTTCAATCGATCGAAGCGCTCTCGTTCGATAGGACATCATCATCCTTCAATCGATCGAAATGTCTTCGATTGCTTGACTATGACTCTAGTTCGATCAATCAAAATATCTTCAATCGATTGAGCCAAAAGTTTCTAAAGATTGCATGGAAGAGGTTGGGAATCAATGTTTCATCACATATTCCCAACGTCTAAACTACAAAAGCATGAATAAATAAGTGCAGAAATAGTAAACTAAAGCAATCAAGCATCTAAACTAATAAACAATCAAATAAAGAAAAAGGAGAAGAAAAACCTGTAAGTGATCTGAAATAAACTTGTAATAAACTTAAATCTTCAATAATCTTCAGTATAACAATGGAAAAGATGAAGAAGAACAAGAATCTAACCTATTCTACTCCTAATCTATCCCTAAAACTACCCTAAAACTGCTATTTTTTGCGTTACGGAGCGTCCTCCCTTCGTCTGCCATCAGAACGACTTGTTTATAGAGTTCCTGCAGAGTGTACGCAACTTTTGGGGGAAAATAAAGTTCAATCGATCGAGCTTATTCCAATCGATCAAAGTCTTAATCGATTGAACTCTCCTCCAGCCCTTGAACTTCTCTGATTTTGATAGCTCTACGCACCGATGGGAGAATGGCCATATCTTTTCACTCGGACCTCGGATTGACCACCTGTTTGCGGCCACGCAACTGTAACTCAAAGATCTACATTTTATATTTTTAGGAAAAGCTTCCAATCTGAAGTTTTCAATGTCAAAAATGGCATTTTCTCATCTTCTTCCATTGTTCTCTCCACCAGAACCACTTTCTATGCAACGATTGCTTTCCATGACCTATAAAATAGTGTAAAAGCACATGTTTGAATCCCAACATCATAGAAAACACTTAATCATTGATATATATCTAAATCTAGGTACTTGGGGATAAAAGTATGCATAAAAGACCATATAATATGCTATGCATATGCACTTTTAATCTCTAATCACACCCCCCAACTAGCTCGTTGCTAGTCCCTAGCAATGAAGCAAACTATGGCAATGTTCATTTGAACTCTAAAAATTAAAAACAAAAGAAAGTAAAAATCCTAACTCACTTTCGCAGGAATCGTGATTGCATTTAACATATGCAACAAGCCTTTAAACCCCTAGGTTCCCCCTAGTGGAGTGTTGTCTCGTCAGGGCTTGCAGTGAATCTACCCACAAAATTCATGTTTATGCTAATGGTTCTCGTTTAAATGTTTTCAAGAAAATTTTTCCTCTCATTTAGCAATGTGGTTAAGCTTAACAATCTCATGAAACTCTCTAGCATGCCATAGTCATGCAACACACACATTACAGTTAATCTACTATAAAAGTCATTAGAATATTCCATACCTATTAATCTTCAAGTGTGTGTGTGAATGGACAACCAAAATACAAAAAATTAGTTTCAAAGCTCGCATAACCTAAGACGCTATCAAGACATTCATTTTGACTCAACTCTTACCGGGATTACACTCTCAAGATGAATTCACTCTGAATTAGGTGTAATAATTATCACTCATGACATGGAAACTATAAAGAGCAAATGTGAATAGAATCTGCTGCTTCTCATATCTAAATTGAAAAACGGACATTTCAGTGCACAAAGTCTCATGAAAGGATACTTTTCACTAGAAGAGCGAGATACAGTGGAGAACTCTCTCATTACCTTAATTTCAAATCCAATTTACTTAAAATCATCAGGTCTTTGAAAAAGAGGTGTTTGATTAAAATGAAAAGGGCTCGTGATATTCAATTAGGTCAAAGGATTTGATTGGAATGTCTACTATAACTTTTCAAACTTCCCCACATCTGCAATCTCTCTCTTCTGTTTTTTTTCACACTCTTCTTTTTATTATTTTTTTTTCTCTTGTAACAACCATTAGCGTGCTTATTTATTTATTTATTTTTTGTTTTCATGCTCTTTTTTCATCATTTTTTTTCTTTGCCAACTTTCCCTTATTCACACAACAAAACTTCTTGTCAAGATAGCACATCCCAATCACTCTTAAATAAGAACTGAGGCTTGAACTCCTAATTTGGAGTTAGGTATAAAATTAAGGATTGTGAAGACAAGGCGATTATGATGAAGGCTCAAGAGGTGAATTAAAAGAATATCATAAAGGTAGGCCAAAGTTGTATTATACGTGTATGGTCAAAAGATGGCCTAAATCATCTTCTATGTTAATAGGATAATTCATTTCAGTAAATTCAAGAGCTCTAAAGTTGGTAAATCCTAAACGTTCTCTTCTAGTGATTAGTCAAAATGAAGAAGAAAATTGAGACTTTCAACAAATTAAAATGCTTTTCAAAAAGTAAGAGTAATTTTATAAAACCTGAAGAAAAAAGAATGACTCAAAAGCTCACTTGGGTTATTAGTCTCCACTACATTCTCTCAAAACACCTAAGTTATGCTTACTAATTCATTTTAGCTAAGTACAAGATTGTCACAACGTGCTCAAAGCTGTTTGAAGATTAACAGGCATGAAACACACTATGACTAAGATAGTACAGAAACTACCATAGTGTATCGCATACTAATAACATATAGAAAATAACACTACTGTATCATAGCTAACTATATTTACTAAGAGAGAAATACAAGAACCATCTTATTATCTTTTGAAAAAATTAAAAATTTTAAAATTTTGTAATTTTTGAAAATTTTAATTTACTGAGTCATGTGGCTAATCAGGTATATTGACATTAAAGCATAAAAAGAAAGAAACGAGACATGTAATGACTCACTCCCCCCAACTAAAATTAAACATTGTCCTCAATGTTCTAAACTAAGCACATGGATATGTAAAGTAAAGCGAGAGAAGGAAGGATGTTACCTCGAGGCGTTAATATCCAGATTTTTTTTATTTTCTTTTATTTCTTTGATAAGTTACCTGCAAAATCATTAGTAGCAACAAGGAAAAATAAGGAATATAATACAACAACTCAGTTAATAAATTCAGTTAATCAAGATTTTTATCATAGAGTAACAACTGAAATTTTTGAGGATCTTCCCAA
Organism: Hydrangea macrophylla; assembly: GCA_033977485.1. Lineage (NCBI taxonomy): Eukaryota > Viridiplantae > Streptophyta > Magnoliopsida > Cornales > Hydrangeaceae > Hydrangea > Hydrangea macrophylla. The sequence continues at coordinate 23,002,607 of CM066992.1, forward strand.
TGAAATAATTTAGAAGTGAGACGAGTGCGGGGGTCCTCATAAAAATGCAACTTTCCACCAACTAATGTCAGGCTCAAGGTTAGAGGAGATGATGCAAAACCCATGGCGTCCAAATTTGTCAGGGACAGTTATAAGAGATTGGATGGATTGATGAATCTTAATCACTAGAGTGCATCTCTTAGTTAATATGCTGGTGCTTATAGTGCATTGACGGACCTGAGCTTTCCTATTGACACTAAGGACTGTCACAGTCAATAGGAACTCATAAATTGTATAAGGTACGTGTTCTCAATTTTGAGACGATTATGAACACAGACTATGGATATGGCTGCTTTAACTTACCAATCAGTGAGGTCTATAAAAGATCAACACCAGGGTATCTTGGGTATGTCATGTTCACAGGGTTGTGAACATATATTGTTAAGATAGAATCTACCCTCTATGAAAGACTAAGCATTCCCTTGAGAATGTCACCAAGTTGATTACTGAGAACTGCAGTCTTATTGATAAGTAGTTATCAACATGTTTGGTAATCATGAGTGGTGAATGGGACTCAAGGAATACAAGAAGTAATCATGATTCAGGTTGACAGAAATAGTTATCCGACTACCTGAATATGATTATGAATGTTGATGGTAGAGGGACATTAGTACACCATATAAGTCTAGTTATCGCTTCATATTTGTGTTTTTTATGTTAGAGTTCAGTTACCATTTTATAGTGGTGTAAACGTTAACTGACTAGTTGGTTAATTTGCTGATGAAAGAGTTTGGTCATGGGAATTAACAACTGGTCTGGGCCAACTATAAAGAACCTAGGAGGTCCCACTCTTATAGCTCTGTTAGGATGTTTGGAAAGACATAAGAGGATTATGTCAAGACAGGTTTGATTGATCGAAGTACTCTCGATCGATTGAAGTCAAGACAAGTTCGATCGATTGAACATTGTTCAATCGATCGAAGGTCCGATCGATCAAAGCCACTTCGATCGATTGAAAGTTATGTCAGTTTTGAGAATCTATAAATAGGGCAGCTGTATACAGAAAAAGGAGTTCGTCATTTTTATAAGCCAGAAGCTGCAGAAATTGTTTGAAGCTTCCCAAACCTTCTATATCCTCACTATTAGAGATCCCACCATCTCTAGGCTCTCCGAAAAGCATTCGCAGGAGTCACAAGGGTGAAGACAACCTTGTGGAGGCTACTGCACCATCTAGGAAGAAGAAAATCAAAATTGTTTTCAAGACCTAAGGTATAATCTCTTCCCCCTCTTTTGTATACGCATTTGTAGAATTGATAAGTAGTAGATCCGGGCTACCAATAAAGTTTTAGTAACTTAATCTTTCCGCTGCACGTTTACATATAATTTTAAGCCTAATTTTTCTTCTAATTTTAAACCAATTTTTCTACAATTGGTTTCTACAGTAGTCTCACACCAGAATACAAATGTATAATTGCATTGGATGCATGGTGGGTTCGATCGATTGAAGTAAGTTCGATCGATTGAACCTTTCTGTTCCCAAGCGATCGAATTGGTTTTGATCGATCGAACGTTGTTTTGTTCAAACGATTGAAGGGGGTTCGATTGATCGAGAGTGATTCTCTCTCCAGATATTCTTTTCACAGTTTTAAAAGGTTTTAAAATTATATACTTTAATTATAAATTTTTCTGTAAAATTTTTCAAAACATTCTGTGAAACTGAACGTTCAATCGATTGAACGATGTTCAATCGATCAAAGGTTCGAGCGATCGATCCTTTGTCGATTGATCAAAGGGTGACAGAGAATTGAGATGTTGTTTTAAGTTCTAAATCAGTATATAAAGAGTTTATGTGCTATGTGAATCAATTAGGGGTTCCAACAGTTACATATATTTATTATATATGCGTCAATGTGCGTACGACTAACCTTTTTCCAGCAAGATTAGTCCACTATCTTCCATGGCACCAAGATCAGTTTTAAATATTGTATTTAATATTTGTGATTGGTGTGTTTTATTTACAGGTTTGGTTTTAAGGCATATGTAAAGGGTGTTGCGACTTTAATCCTACAAAAAGGAAAGTCGCACGGGTTTCCCTAGCCTTTTTGTTCTATTGTTGCTATTTCATTTTCTAGATAAATTGTAAGCTTTGAAAGAAGCATAGGTCCAATGTAATAGAATTAGGAAACTCATGAAGATGGAGTGAGAAGCTGTTGTCCATGAAGATGGAGCCGGAGGCAATCAAACCAAGAAGGAGGTTGTATGGAGATAGAACCATGGGAGATAGAGGCATATGAATGCTTTTATTTCAATTTTAGTTTTTTTTTTAATTTTATGTGCTTGTTTTGTGATTGGCATCTAATTACATTGTTACTACTTACATGTACGTAAAATAAGTTTTCTAAAATAAAATTCAAAAATCGTTTTAGCACATTAGTAAACATTTGATGTTTATGGGTAATGTGTGGAAACAATTTTTTCAAAAGCAAAATCCTTAATTACTAAAACGAGTGGAAGAGGGTCTTATTAATAACACCCACCTTCCATTAACGGTTCATTGTAAGATGAGTAGTGCATTCTTTGTCACCTCGCCAGGGGTGATCATTCCATACGGAGGGTACACTGCTCATTGTTTACTAGATGTGAACTTCTGTCACGCCCCGGCGTAGCCAAAATATGGAAAAATTTAAAATTTTCATATTGAACCCTGAGGCAAGTGACTGGTGGAAGTACCGAATTGTCCATGACCAAAATAATAGTAACTAAATGCTATGACAAAAGGGTAAAAACATCATCTACTACTGGAATATGTTACACTGAAAGGCTACAACGGTAGTGGCTAATTAAATACATAAGAGTCTTATGGCTCTCGGCCTTACAAAAACTATTACAAAAATATGATAAGTCTTCTGATTACAACAAAAATATTTACAAAAGGAAGCTACTGGTCTTCTTCCTAACTCGCATAACCATAATCCTCTTCAGTATAATCTTCTTGCACATTATATTCTTGAGTAGCTCCATAGCCTGTGTTCTTGTGACCTAGATAAGCTGGACATGGGAATGTCCAGCGACATGAACGTCATCAGCTTATGAAAGCTGAGTGAGAAAACTAAATCAAATGGAACGTCTATAGTAAAGCACAACAGAGATACACTTATTACTTTTTAACACGTCTTTTAAGATCTTTGCGTTCTCACTGTCGAGTTATAACTACCAATATACCCAACCACATATTCAAAAAGAAAACGTCCAACTGAGAAAACTCGTTTCGACATTCTTAACGCCACTATCATCTGTTGCCAACATCCGACATCATTTACTAACATAAAACATCTCTTACTAACTAAACCATCTTTCAATTACCAAAACACCTTCCACCAACCGAAACATCTTTTAACAACCACTTCGTCACGAAGAACCGAAGTGTTAGGGAGTGTAGGAATATCCATTCCATCACGAAGAACCGAAAGGAGTCTTCACTCTACGAAACACTACTTCGCCATCATGAAGAACCGAAGCATTCACGGAGTGCAAGAACATCCATTCCATCACTAAGAACCGAAATGAGTCTTCACTCTAAGAAACACCACTTCACCATCACGAAGAACCGAAGAGTTTACGGAGAGCAAGGATATCCATTCCATCACTAAGAACTGAAAGAAGCCTTCTCTCTAAGAAACACACTTCGCTATTACGAAGAACCGAAGTGTTTACGGAGTGCAAGAACATCCATTCCATCACTAAGAACTGAAAGGAGTCTTCACTCTAAGAAACACCACTTTACCATCACGAAGAACCGAAGCATTTACGGAGTACAAGGACATCCATTCCATCGCTAAGAACTGAAAGGAGTCTTCACTCTAAGAAACACAAATTATATACTCTATTTTTATGGCGCCAGATTCTCAAATCCTCTATTTTTATGCAATGTACAATCATTTAAGCTCAGGGTACACAAATTATATACTCCTATGAGTAGTATAACATGCCTACAGAAGTGTAGATACTCCATATATATCTATCCAAGCATGGGTCTATGTACAACTAATTCAAGCTTATGTTAAGATTTCAAAGCATCATCTTGGTTATACTTGTAAAATACATGCATGGGTTCATTATCATGTCTATAGAACTAACAAAACTACACAGACCCTTAACATACTCATCTAATTGATAGCACTACCATAGCACAAGATATTCATAACCACACAGGTATCGGAGAACAAGCATCATCAATAAACACATCATACAAATAGTTATACAATCTGCCAGGAATTAACTTTACTATGTCGAATGAATTGATATGATTTATTTGGGCATGATAAATTGATTTGTAGATCAAACTCAAAACTAGAACATTGTAGATAATTGGATTAGCTTTTTGCACAAAAAAATCTAGCTTCAATTACATTTTTGAGCTGCTCAAAATATTTATTTTACTTAGACATTTCTATATTTTTGGACTGCTCTGTCCCAGATTTATAGCACTATGTTGCATGTGCATTTCACCTATGAAGTATTGATTTCTAGACTGAGCCATAGAAGAGTTATTTGTAGATAAATGAGTTAGATTTCTCCATAAAAAAACCTAGCCTCATTCCCATTTTTGAACTACTCGAAATGTTCATTTTGCTAAACAACATTCTGCTGGAAGTTTTTGCTTCTCAGATTGATAATACTTCATTGTACATACATTTCACCTATGAAGAAATGATATTTAGACTAAGCTATAGAAGTGTTATTTGTAGATAATGAGTTGGCTTTCTTCACAAAAAAACATAGCCACATCACCATTTTTAAACTGCCCAAAATGTTCGTTTTACTAAACAACATTCTGCTAGAAGTTTCTGCTTCCCAGATTTGAAGATTTGACTTGCATGTTGCATAGAACCTCAAAATACGACATCAAACACTTGATAAACATTACTACATACTATATAGGTTCTAAAGTGTGTTAGAATACTCACCAAAGCTTGAAATTTAAGCTTGATATTGGTTGACGCTTAGTGAAGCTTGAATCTTCAAACTTTATGGATGGACGGTTCTTCCATGGAACTATAACCCCAGCTCTCTCTCCCTCTCAATTATGTGCAAATTGTAGAGACAAAAGTGTCTCAATTGTGCGTATGTGCATGATATATAGGAGATTGGCATGGCTAGGTGTCAATTGCATGAGTTCATGCAAAGACGCGTGTCCAATATGTGGACAAATGTCATGGGAGGAGATGACAAGTGGAAGGAGTGGCACATGGGGCTGTCTTGTGGCCAGCCAGTGGGGCCCACTTTGGGTTACGTGCTATTTTCTCAGTTTTCATGCATAAGTTCCTTGTTATGCGTGTCAATCTCTGTTTACGTGTAGACGGGTATTATTTCTAATGTCCGGGTCTAGGCAAGGGACTAAGTTAATTCTAATTACGATCGAGTCGGTATGGTTACTACAGTCTAGTCAGTAATCTTATGATACATCAAAATCGTCACAATATTAAAATAATAATTTAAAATTAGACAGTCAAATGCAAAAATTCATAAACTGATATTTATTAATGAAAAGAAAATTACAGATATTACATTTCCTACCACGTATTACAGGATTTCGTCCTCGAAATCTGGACTATCTAGTCATTAAATAGAAAAGAAAATTTCTCCCACATCTCGGATTCTAGCTCCCAAGAGGCTTCTCCTTCGTCATGGTGTTTCCACTGAATCTTTAGCAGTAGAATCTCTTTATTTCTTAAATTCTTGATTCCATGTTCCAGAATCTTTACAAGTCCTTCAATGAACGTAGCATTGTCGTTTACTTCGATATCTCTGAAATCGATCTCGTGTGCCGGGTTATGAAGACATTTCCTCAGCCTCAGCATGCTTACATGGAAGATGTTATGAACCCCCGACATCTTTGGTGGTAACCCCAACCTATAGGCGACTTTCCCCACACGATCCAGAATTTCAAAAGGTTCAATGTAGCGTGGCGATAGTTTTCCCTTCTTCTGTCCAAACCTTACAACGCCTCGAACCGGGGAAACTTTCAGATACACGTGATCTCTGACTTCAAATTCTAGGTCTCGACGTCGTTTGTCCACGTAGCTCTTGTATCTACTTTGTGCTGCCTTCATTCTTTCCTTACCATATTGATTCCTTTATTGGTCTCCTAGACTAAGTCTAGTCCAAATAGTTTGCCATCCCCAATTTTAGCCCAACACAAAGGTGATCGGCACGGTCTTTTGTATAGTGTTTCAAACGGTGCCATCCCTATACTTGAATGAAAATTGTTGTTATAGGCAAACTCAACCAAAGGTAAGTGAGTTTCCCACAAACTTTTGAAATCGATTACACATGCTCCGAGCATGTCCTCCATTACTTGATTCGTCCTTTCTGTTTGTCCGTCAGTTTGTGGATGAAATGCAGAACTTAACTTCAGAGATGTTCCCATTGCTTTCTGAAGACTCTCCCAAAATCTAGCTATGAATCTCGAATCTCGATCTAATACGATTGATACCGGTACTCCATGTGACCACACAACCTGTTACAGGTATAGTCGACTCATTTTTTTGACAGGATAGGTCATGTTGTAGGCAATAAAATGGGCTGATTTGATCAATCGATCAACGACTACCCAAGTAGCATTATGGTTTTGCTGGGATCTTGGCAATCCCACAACAAAATCCATAGTGATATGCTCCCATTTCCATTCTGGGACTGGTAGAGGTTTTGTAATAATGCTGGAGGTCATTGGTTTTCCTCCTTGACTTGCTGGTAAGTAGGGTATTTGGCTACGTATTCTGCAACTTCTCTCCGTAGAGATAGTGCCTCCAAACCTTAAGTGTAAAGAAAATTGCATCCAATTCCGGGTCATGTGTAGGATAATTCAATTTATGTGGCTTTAATTACCTGGATCCATAAGCGATCACCTGACCATTCTAAATAAGTACACATCCTAGTCCTTTAGTTCTTGAAAGGCGCGTTCGTGTTTATCTTTCCATTCAAACTTCGAATCCTTCTTTGTTAGTCCGATTAAAGGAGACGAAATCCTTTAGGATCCTTTCACGAATCTCCTGTAGTATCCGGCCAATCCGAGGAATTTTCGTACTTCTTATGCATTGGTTGGTCTATTCCAACTAGAAACTGCGTCCGTCTTGGTTGAGTCCATTGAAATTTCATTTTGTGAAACTACATGTCCCAAGAACTTAACTTCTTTCAACCAAAATTCACACTTACTTAACTTGGCATAGATATGATTCTCTTCGAGTGTCTGGAGTGCAATCTGTACATATTCCTTGTGTTCTTCTTCACTCTTTGAGTAAATAAGGATGTCGCCGATGAACATAATGATGAATTAATTTAAGAAGTGTCTGAACACTCGATTCATCAAATCCATGGATACCGCTGGGGCATTAGTTAATCCAAAATGCATAACTAAGAATTCATAATGCACATGTCTTGTTCTGAAAGCCATTTTTAGTATGCCTCCCGATCTAACAAGTAACTGGTGGTAACCTGATCGTATATCGATCTTTGAAAAGGTTTTTATTCCTTGGAGTTGGTCGAATAAGTCATCTATCCTGGGAAGGGGTACTTCCTCTTGATATACCTAGAGTTTACTTTAGTGATTGTGGACTGTATTATAGTAGTCGTTGGTGTCATTGGTTTGTTTCTTCTGCGTCTTTAATCGGTAAGATTCTTACCTCCCAGCTTCTTGATGTGATGGTTGAGATGCTTAGTTGGTCTCATGATTGTCTTTTATAACTTGTAGGGGTAGTAGCGTCCTCTTAAGCGTGTTGTTGTGATTGAGTTCCTTTACGCGTCGACATGAAATCATTGTGGAGTTTCGGCATCGTAGGCAATGACACAAGCCATTAAGGAATTTCCCCGTGCATTAATTAATACATAGCATATATAAGGTGTTACTAGTAGTTGGAGTAGGATTGAATTCACTTATAAGGAGTTGAATTCATAACAAAATGAATACTCATGGTGTATTGAGTTAGAAATGAAGAGGTTCATGATTACTCACTTGTAGGATCACGATGAATAGAATGAGTATCTGAGAATGATCATTAGATGATTACTATAGGACAATCATAGTAATGCAATGACTAAAGGCGTAAGGCCTTCAAGGTAGGACATAAGAATTCGTATCTCATGAGCCAATAATTTAGGTGAAGTCTTAATGATAAAAGTTAAGAAGAATTCATGAAATGAAAGGAAATGAAGACAAGTTTACAAAGGGGTGTAATATGCTTGAGTTCCTTAGTTGAACAAATACAGAGAGCTCCTTTGCAAAAATGTCAAGGGATACGCACTTGCAAGAGTTGGTCAAATGGTTGACAGTCTAAACGATTCATAAAGATTAATTTAACAGATCATAAGTCCAAATGACTTACAATGAGTGGTTTATAAATGAATTGTTGGAATCGATTTACATGAGGATAAGTCCAAAAAAAGTGACTTATAGCATTAGAAAGCAAATGAATTCACAATTGGATTTATCACTGATCAAAATGATCCAAAATCTTGTTAAGTGAAATCAGAGGGGACGATGAATAACTGTCAAGTAGTAGAACAATAAAGGACGTCCCAAGGTTCATCATAAGAATAATTGATCTAACGTAACCAATGATAGAAAAATAATGGGTTTACTCAAAAGGAGTTAAATCAGAGAGATGGATCTAATTACTCAGCCTTATATGGTTTTAATTTATAACTTGCACATGATGTTGTAAACCCAAAACGTGTCTTCTCTTGGTAGGCCCTATGCGATCTGATCGTTGGCTTGAAGGTGGAATGCAGTACTCATCTTTACTAATGCTCCCAGTACGAGTCGTTCGTTGTGATTGAACGTGGTCGATGTCAGCAATCTATGAGGTCGTTCGGTCTGTCGAAGGTACGTTCCACTCTCGCGTGTTTTCCATCGACTTGGGTATTTAATTAAGTTAATATCTCATGTGCTCCTTGCTATAGAAAAGCATTGTCGTTGTGTGCCCTCAGCATCTAATAGTCCTTGAGAAGATGACCCTTCTTGCTGTCATTCTAGCAAATGAAATCTGGTCGGCCGTAGATCTTAGGAGTTTGACAATCTTTGTGCATGTGTCCTGGAAGATTGCAAGTGTAGCAGACGTTGCAAAGATTCGCAAATTCTTATGTATGAGTTAGTGTCCATAAGGTTATCCCAACTTATCCTATTTTGTACATCGCATACTATCTAAACAATATAGAGCAATCCAAGCGTATAAGGTGTCTATCTATCCACAAGGCCTATTTATATTTCTATATACGACTAGGGAATTTTTATTTCTAAGTTTCGTGCTATGACGTTGTCTAACTTACAAGTGGAACCACTTAACTAACATGTAATTTAAGGTGATGAAGTATCTTATCCTTAGTCTTTCTAGACTTTAGGCTAAGGTGACTGTTCCGAGATTCGTCTCAGGAAATTCGTCAAAGCCTAAACATCTTGTCGATATAACAAGTCGTTCTAACAAAATATCTAAGGAAGCCATCCACATAAACTAAGCGTCTATCGTCTAACGGCTAACCTTATATCCTTCGAAGACGTCTGGTATTATGTACGGCTCCATAACTTACCTGCTTAACAAAACTAACTATGACCAGTATTGGTCTAAGAAATCTTACGGTTTATAGCTTAAGTGTGTTGGACAGACGGTAAAAGCCTAAACCTAGGCTCTGATACCAAAAATATCTGTCACGCCCCGGCGTAACCAAAATATGGAAAAATTTAAAATTTTCATCTTGGACCCTGAGGCACGTGACTGGTGGAAGTACCGAATTGTCCATGACCAAAATAATAATAACTAAATGCTATGACAAAAGGGTAAAAACATCATCTACTACTGGAATATGTTACACTGAAAGGCTACAACGGTAGTGGCTAATTAAATACATAAGAGTCTTATGGCTCTCGGCCTTACAAAAACTATTACAAAAATATGATAAGTCTTCTGATTACAACAAAAATATTTACAAAAGGAAGCTACTGGTCTTCTTCCTAACTCGCATAACCATAATCCTCTTCAGTATAATCTTCTTGCACATTATATTCTTGAGTAGCTCCATAGCCTGTGTTCTTGTGACCTAGATAAGCTGGACATGGGAATGTCCAGCGACATGAACGTCATCAGCTTATGAAAGATGAGTGAGAAAACTAAATCAAATGGAACGTACATAGTAAAGCACAACAGAGATACCCTTATTACTTTTTAACACGTCTTTTAAGATCTTTGCGTTCTCACCGGTGAGTTATAACTACCAATATACCCGACCTCGTATTCAAAAAGAAAACGTCCAACTGAGAAAACTCGTCTCGACATTCTTAATGCCACTATCATCTATTGCCAACATCCGACATCATTTACTAACCCAGAACATCTCTTACTAACTAAACCATCTTTCATTTACCAAAACACCTTCCACCAACCAAAACATCTTTTAATAACCACCTCGTCATGAAGAACCGAAGTGTTAGGGAGTGTAAGAATATCGATTCCATCTTGAAGAACCAAAAGGAGTCTTCACTCTAAGAAACACCACTTCGCCATCATGAAGAATTGAAGCATTTACGGAGTGCAAGAACATCCATTCCATCACTAAGAACCGAAAGGAGTCTTCACTCTAAGAAACACCACTTCACCATCACGAAAAACTGAAGCTTTTACGGAGTGCAAGGACATCTATTCCATCACTAAGAATTGAAAGGAGTCTTCACTCTAAGAAACACCACTTCGCCATCATGAAGAACCGAAGTGTTTATGGAGTGGAAGAACAACCATTCCATCACTAAGAACCGAAAGGAGTCTTCACTCTAAGAAACACCACTTCACCATCACGAAGAACCGAAGCATTTATGGAGTGCAAGGACATCAATTCCATCACTAAGAACTGAAAGGAGTCTTCACTCTAAGAAATACCACTTCGCCATCACAAAGAACCGAAGTGTTTACGGACTACAAGAACATCCATTCCATCACTAAGAACCGAAAGGAGTCTTCACTCTAAGAAATACCACTTTGCCATCACGAAGAACCGAAGCATTTACGAAGTGAAAGAACATCCATTCCATCACTAAGAACCGAAAGGAGTCTTCACTCTAAGAACCACCACTTCGCCATCACGAAGAATTGAAGCGTCAACCGTACCCCTTTCGTCATAAAGACCCGAAAGGATACACAATAGTCATCACTTCACAACCCATCACACACATCCTTTACTCACTATCCTGACCTCCGCGGCTTGGTTTACCTATCCAACACTTATCTTGACATACGCTTCTCCTAACCAAGCATAATTAATCCTTACATATCCTTGACCGCATTTGAGTGACTCGTTCTGTGGTTTAATTTGTTAATAACTTTCATTTACACATACAAGGTTGCGTTCCTACGTCCGTTGTTTTGTTTTATGTCGTAATATACCCATGGAGTCAGAATTAACATCGTCGTTCAGCTTCCGGCTTTAGTAGTTACTTAAGAAAACTTTTCCCGAAAAAACTTCCCAAAAACCGGTTTCTCTCATAAATCGGTTTCTAGCGCCAGATTCTCAAATCCTCTATTTTTATGCAATGTACAATCATTTAAGCTCAAGGTACGCAAATTATATACTCCTATGAGTAGTATAACATTTATACAGAAGTGTAGATACTCCATATATATATATCCAAGCATGGGTCTATGTACAACTAATTCAAGCTTATGTTAAGATTTCAAAGCATCATCTTGGTTATACTTGTAAAATACATGCATGGGTTCATTATCATGTCTATAAAAATAACAAAACTACACAGACCGTTAACATATTCATCTACTCGATAGCACTAACATAGCACAAGATATTCATAACCACACATGTATCAGAGAACAAGCATCATCAATAAACACATCATACAATAGTTGTACAATCTGCCAGGAATTAATTTTACTATGTCGACTGAATTGATATGATTTATTTGGGCATGATAAATTGATTTGTAGATCAAACTCAAAACTAGAACATTGTAGATAATTGGATTATCTTCGTGTACAAAAAAATATATCTTCAATTACATTTTGGAGCTGCTCAAAATATTTATTTTACTTAGACATTTCTATATTTTTGGACTGCTCTGTCCCAGATTTATAGTACTACGTTGCATGTGCATTTCACCTATGAAGTATTGATTTCTAGACTGAGCTATAGAAGAGTTATTTATAGATAAATGAGTTAGCTTTCTCCACAAAAAAACCTAGCCTCATTCCCATTTTTGAACTGCTCAAAATGTTCATTTTTCTAAACAACATTCTGCTTGAAGTTTCTGCTTCTCAGATTGATAATACTACGCTATACATACATTTCACCTATGAAGGAGTGATATTTAGACTAATATATAGAAGAGATATTTGTAGATAAATGAGTTAGATTTCTTTACAAAAAAACCTAGCCTCATTACCATTTTTGAACTGCTGAAAATGCTCGTTTTACTAAACAACATTCTGCTGGAAGTTTCTGCTTCCCAGATTTGAAGATTTGACTTGCATGTTGCATAGAACCTCAAAATACAACATTAAACACTTGCTAAACATTAATACATACTATATAGGTTCTAAAGTGAGTTAGAATACTCACCAAAGCTTGAAATTTAAGCTTGATATTGGTTGAAGCTTAGTGAAGCTTGAATCTTCAAACTTCAAGGATGGACTTCCTCTTTCTTCTATTCTTCCATAGAGCAATAACTCCAGCTCTCTCTAACTCTCAATTATGTGCAGATTGTAGAGACAAAAGTGTCTCAATTGTGTGTATGTGGATTATATATAGGAGATTGGCATGGCTAGGTGTCAATTGCATGAGTTCATGCAAAGACACATGTCCAATATGTGAACAAATGTCATGGGAGGAGATGACAAGTGTAAGGAGTGGCACATGGGGCTGCCATGTGGCCGGCGAGGTAGGGCCCACTTTGGGTTGCATGCTACTTTCTCTATTTGCATGCATAAGTTCCTCGTTATGCGTGTCAATCTCAGTTTACGTACAGACGGGTATTATTTCTAATGTCCGGGTCTAGGTACGGGACTAAGTTAATTCTTATTACGATCGAGTCGGTATGGTTACTACAGTCTAGTCAGTAATCTTATGATACGTCAAAATTGTCACAATATTAAAATAATTATTTAAAATTTGACAGTCAAATGCAAAAATTCATAAACTGATATTTATTAAAGAAAAGAAAATTGCAGGTATTACAACTTCCCTTAGATAGGATCAATCAGACGTGTTAGAGGGTGACCACCACACGGAGACACTACTTGAGGCGGTTGTGAGTGGATCCTAGTTAATGGTACACACTAGCTAAGCTAAGGATAAGGGATCCCACACGGGGCATTATCTAGAAACTTAGAGATCAAATGGGTTCAGGAGTCATAACTTGTTTTCCAAGAGTTGCATAGCAGACAAGTCATGATTAATCAAAAGATCGACTATTGACCACCACACAGAGGCTCTAATATTTCGTTTCGATATTCCGGCGACTTTATTTTAAAAATAAGAGTTTTAAGGATTCTTTTATTTCAAATTGTCAAATTCTGGTATCCATATTTATTTTGTCTTTTGATTTTTCAGTAAATCATAATGCCTGGATCTGTATTTAGTCCACTTGCCACTATACTCACTCAAGTTAACAAGAAATAACTACACAGAATGGAAATGTAACCTTGATATTGGTTTAACTACTGAGGATCAAATATATATCTTCACCACCCCATGCCCTGAAGAAACCGTTGCAAATGCTTCAACTGCTGCTTGACACGGGTTCGACAAGTGGAAGAAGTTGAATGGGATGGCTCGTTGTTATATACTGACCTCAATGGCACCAATACCAGTCGAATGATTTTGCTTCTGCCATTATCAAATCCCTAAAAGAGATGTTTGGGGATCATGGCAGACCTGCTAGACTGGTTGCCATGCAAAAGATAATAAGTGCCAAGATGTCAGAAGGGACTTCAGTTAAAGAACATGCTTTGAAAATGATTGGTTATTTGAATGAAATGGACCTTGGGAGCCAACATCGACGCACAGACCCAAATTGATATGATCCTCAATTCGTTGTTGCCATCGTTCACTTAATTTAAAGTTAACTATAATAAAAATTAAGTGAATTTTTCAATGAGTTCTTTATTGGCACCAGAAGGGGTGATCAAGCCTGGGGGCAACGTTTTGAACGTTGAGAAAAGCTCTTCCACTTCCCGATCTATGCTAAAAGGAAAGAAAGAGAAGAAGAAGGCTGGCACTGGTGGTCCAAGTGTTGGAGTAGTCCCGAAAATTGCAAAATCTAAGGGAAAAGGTAAAGGCAAAGGGAAGGTGGGTGGCCAAGGCAAAGGAAAGTGTTTCTAATGCGGCGAGAAGGGCCACTGGAAGAGAAACTGTCCAGAATTCTTTTCTATAAGAGTTCAAGGTATGATTGAATCACATGTGATTGAAGTAAATTTTATAACAGATACTTCAAACACTTGTTGCATTGATTCTGGCGCGACTAACCATACCTGTAATTCATTGCAGGTGTTCAGATCAACCAGCAGGTGTAGTTATGGCGAGATCGTACTTATTCTAGGTTCTAGTGCAACCGTATCTGTGGTTTCCATAATAGTAGTAACTGTGGAATTTTTAGACAATAAATTTTTGTTGGGTTTGTGCCCTTAAACCATTACTTTGTGCATGCGACATTGATATTTTAATATATGGATATCAGCTTTACATTATCTTATCTATGTTTCTTTCATGAGATGATTGTTAATCCTTAAGTATCATAGTAAGTAATTCGTGTGTGTATGAGATACATACAAGTGAGATACGAATTACCATTCTTTGACACTTAGGTTTTGTCATAGTGGATGATGAGACTGGATATCTCATTAGGTCTACAATGTAGCATGATTAACTACCATTCGATGGAGTGATGAATCTCAATCACTAGAGTGTATCTCTTAGTTAATATGCTGGTGCATATAGTGCATTGACAAACCTGAGCTTTCCTATTGACACTCAAGACTGTCAACAGTCGATCGGAACTCATAACTTGTATAAGGAACTTGTTCTCAATCTTGAGACAATTATGAACACAGACTATGGATATGACTGCTTTGACTTACCAATCAATGAGGTCTATAAAAGATCAACACCGGTGTATCTTACGTATCTCATGTTCACAGGGTTGCGAACATTTATTGTCAAGATAGAATCTACCCTCTATTAAAGAGTAAGCATTCCCTTGAGAATGTCATTAAGTTGATTACTGAGAACTGCAGTCTTGTTGATAAGTAGTTATCAAAATGTTTGGTAATCGTGAGTGGTGAATGGGACTCAAGGAATACAAGAAGTAATCATAATTCAGGTTGACAGTAACAGTTATCTGACTAACTGAATATGATTATAAATGCTGATGGTAAAGGGACATTAGTACACCATACAAGTTTAGTTATCGCTTCAGATTTGTTCTTTTGCATTGGAGTTTAGTTATCGTTTTATAGTAGAGTAAACATTAACTTACCAGTTGGTTAATTTGCTGATCAAAGAGTTTGGTCATGGAAATTAACAACTAGTCTAAGCCAAGAATAAAGAACTTAGGAGGTCCCACTCTTAGCTCTGCTAGGATGTTTGGAAAGACATAAGAGGATCATGTCAAGATAGGTTCGATCGATCAAAGGAGTCTTGATCGATTAAAGTCAAGAAAGGTTCGATCGATCAAACATTATTCAATTGATTGAAGGTTCGATCGATCGAAGTTTCGATTGATCGAAGCCACTTTGATCGATTAAAAGTTAGGCCGATTTTGGAAATCCATAAATAGGGCAGTTGCGTCTAGAAAAATGTGTTCGTCATTTTTATAAAGCAGAAGGTGCAAAAACTGTTTGAACCTTCCCAAACCTTCTATATCCTTACTGTTAGAGATCCCACCATCTCTAGCCTCTCCGAAAAGCATCCACAGGAGTCATAAGGGTGAAGACAACCTTGTGGAGGCTGCTACACCATCTAGGAAGAAGAAAAGTATAATTGGGTTCAAGACCTGAGGTGTAATCTCCTCCCCCTCTTTTGTATACGCATCTGTAGCATTGATAAGTAGTAGATCTGGGCTACCAATAAAGTTTTACTAACTTAATCTTTCCGCTGCGCGTTTAAATATAATTTTAAACCTAATTTTCCAACAGAGTTTGGGCATATATGTATGCAAATGATGAGATGATCCTTTTATTGATGCTGTTGTTTTATATTCTATAAATCTATAGATACTCTGTTAGTATTTGTATTCACTCAACTTTCATAGCTGACGGCGCTTATACTGCTAGATATTCGACGTCCAGCTGGCTAGGGTTATGAGTATGTAGGAGATGCATACATGGATAAGGGCTACAAGGATGGAGCCTGTAGGAAAAACCGGTTTAAAAATTATTTTAAACACGCAGCGGAAAAGATTCAGTTATAATAACTGATTGGTATCCCAGGATCTACTACTCACTAATTCTATAGATGCGCACAAGAGGGGACAAGATTATACCTCGGTGTGTTGAACCCAATTCTGATAACTTCAACCTTGGTGATGCAGCAGCCTCCACTAGGTTGTCTTCACCCTTATGTCTCCTGTGGATGCCTGCCGGAAAGACTAGAGATGGTGGGATCTCTAATATAGATGATAGGAAGGTTTTGGAAGACTAAAACAGTTTCTGCACTGGTTAATAAAAACGATGAATTCCTTTTCCAGAACGCAGCTTCCCTATTTATAGATTTCCAGAACCGACCTAGACTTCGAGCGATCAAAGATCTTCGATCGATCGAATCTTTGATCGATCGAACCATTCTCGATCGATCGAGACTGCCAAGACTTCAATCGATCGAACATACTTCAATCGATCGAACTTGTCTTGACAACTTCCTCATGTGTCTTTCCAAGTATCCTGGCGAAGCTAAGAGTGGGACCTACTAGGCTCTTTATTGTTGGCTCAGACCAGCTTGTTATTTACCGTGACCAAACTCTTTGATCAGCAAACTAACTAACTGGTCAGTTAACATTTACTCCACTATAAAATGATAACTGAACTCCAACGCAAAAGAACATATCCAAAGCGGTAAATAGACTTGTATGTTGTACTAATGTCCCTCTACCTTCAGCATTCGTAATCATATTCAGGTAGTCGGATAACTATTACTATCAACCTGAATCATGATTACTTCTTGTATTCCTTGAGTCCCATTCACCTCTCATGATTACCAAACATGTTGATAACTATTTATCAACAAGACTGCAGTTCTCAGTAATCAACTTGTGACATTCTCAAGGGAATGCTTACTCTGAAACAGAGGGTAGATTCTGTCTTGACAATAAATGTTCATGTAATATACAAGTTATGAGTTCCTATCGACTGATTGACAGTCTTGAGTGTCAATAGGAAAGTTCAGGTTCGTCAATGCACTATAAGCACTAGCATGTTAACTAAGAGTTATACTCTAGTGATTGAGATTAATCACTCCATCCAATGGTAGGTAATCATTCTACAGTGTAAACTTGATGAGGTATCCAGTCTCATCATCCACTGTGACACATTCTAAGTAACAAAGAATCGTAATTTGTATCTCACTTGTATGTATCTCATACATACACGAATTACTTACTATGATACTTAAGGATAACAATCATCTCATGAAAGAAACATACATAACTAAATGTAAAGCTGATATCCATATATTAAAATGTCAATGTCTCATATATAAAGTAATAGTTTGAGGGCACAAACCCAACAAACTCCCACTTGTACTCATAACCATTCAGAACTACATCTAAGACCTAGACTATCTAGATGACGATCAAAGACCTTCTGTGGCAAGGCCTTTGTAAATAGATTAGCAAGATTGTCAGCGGTGGCAATCTTGGTGACAGTCACATCTCCACGTTGAACAATATCTCGGATAAGATGATATTTCCGCTCTACGTGCTTTCCCTTCCCGTGGTTCCATGGCTCCTTGGACTGAGCCACTGCCCCACTATTATCACAGTAAAGCGTAATAGGTGACAATGACGCTGGTACCACCTCGAGCTCCATAAGGAACTTCTTGAGCCAAATAGCTTCCTTTGCGGCCTCAATGATTGAGATTCCTTTGGGAATAAAGCTAACTCTGTTAATGATTGAACAAAGAGAAAAACTGTCTTATGAGATGATCGGGGAAATAGAGGAAGCAGAAGAACTTCCGTGGTACACAGATGTGTGGAACTTCATTGAAAATGGCGAAATTCCAGAAGGTGCGTCCGAGAAAGACAAAAGAGCCATAAGAAGATTCTCGGCTCAATTCATGATTTGTGGTGGAAGTATGCTAAAGAAGTCATACAATGGGTTCAACTTGACATGTTTATATGGGAACAGTGCGAAGAAAATGATGGAGCGAATTCACGAAGGTGTGTGGACCTCACATGAGCGGACACATGTTAGCCAAGAAGATCATCCGACAAGGGTATTATTGGACTACTATAGACAAAGACTGCTACGAATATGTCAGAAAATATCACAAGTGTCAAATCCATGCCAATATGAAACATGAGCTGCCGTCACTGCTAGACAACATGACTACTCCTTGGCCATTCTCAGTTTGGGGAATAGATAATATTGGAGAAGTAACCCCGAAGGCGTCTAATGGACATCAATATATCCTGGTAGTAATTGATTACATCATAAAATGGGTGGAAGCAGAGTCCTATGCGACATTGGAGGCTAAAGATGTGGCCTTATCAGAAGAAATATAATCTGTCAATACGGGCTCCCTCATGAATTGATATCCTATCATGGCAATCACTTCTAGAAAGAAGTTCTAGATTTACTAAAGGAATATAAGATCATGCATCACATGTCAGCACCGTATAGGCCACAAATAAATGGGGCAGTTGAAGTAGCCAATAAGAATTTGAAGACGATTCTGAGGAAGATGACTGATACGCACTGAGATTAGCATGAAAAACTACCATATGCATGGTGGGGATACAGAACATCCATCAGAACATCTATAGGAACCACTCCTTATTCCATGGCTTACGGAATGGAAGCAGTACTCCCAGTTAAAATAGAACTACCATCGCTAAGAATTGTGGCAAAATCTGAGATTCTAGAATTTGACTGGCTAAGAAACCGATATGAAGAGCTAATGTTACATGATGAAAAGATGCTAGCTGCGATTGATCATGTACATGTGTATTAGAGGAGAATAGCTCGAGCATTCAACAAGAAAGTTCATCCAAGAAAACTCGAGGAAGGTGACCTTGTGCTTAAGGAATTAAAAGCACCTGTTTATGATCCTAGAGGGAAATTCAAGCCAAATTGGGTTGGTCCGTACATCATCAAGAAGCTTCTTTCTAAGGAGCAGCATACCTGATGGATCTAGATGGAGTTAAATTCAATCAGCCAATCAACATTGATCCTCTCAAGAAATACTATGCTTAAAACCTTTCTTTCAAACCCGTTCTTTCAAAACCTCCAGCCTTCGAGGATCTACGCTTGACCTAATTCCCGCTTGGGGATACTTAGGAAACCTACTCGGTTTGGTCACTGCTCCTGAAACACGCAAGCCACATCTCAAATACCTTCTTTCAAGACCTCAACCGAACTACTTTGGACCTGATTCCAACTTGGGGATAAGTAGGTGAGCTTTCCTGGCTCTCGGTCCCTGAACCTTGCAAACTAGGGGCAAACTTGTAAACTTTCAAGTTTGCCCAGAACCTCAAGAAATCACCGCCACACTAGGGGCAAACTGTGTTTGCCTAAACTTCCATTTATCACTATCAACTAGGGGCAAACTGCCGTTTGCCCCTATCTCGCTACCTGTTCTCTCTAGATCACCTGGCCATCAGAATTAATTAAGTGAAAAATATGGTAATTCTTGCTATTAAATTGAAAAGTTTTTAGCAATCTAAAAAAAATGTGAGTATAATGTCAAGACTGAAACATTATGTGGAAAATTTTTAAATCTTCAAGATTACATGCAAAGCCAATACAATATCCTTCTACAAGATTAAATTTTCATTTTTAACATGCAAATCCTTGGAAATTCAAGTATCAAAGTCAAAAGACATTCACAAGAAAGGAAATCATCGAAAATTTCTTTTCCTTTTAAACTGAGTCATGTGTGTCAGTGTGCAAAGTGTCAAGTAAATCAAACTCGTAAGCAAGGAATACAAAGCAAAAACAAAAGATAACATATAGCAGCATCAAGCAAAGTCAAGGGTACAAGCCTATCTAGCCACAAACAGAATACATCAACTTCAGTCTCAGTACAGAAAGCAAGAAAGCGAGAAAGATAGTCATGGGTACATATGAAAATGGGTAATCATCAGAATCAGCGACCGCGAGTAGCCCGTGGGTACCGAGCAAGCATATCTGAAGCCGTAGAGCTACCATCATCATCAATTTGATGTCGTCGTCTAGACTCGCCAGCCCTACCAAAAGGGCCTATCTTCATCCGCTCCAGCTGTGATTGAAGCTGCCTGACTTGGGCCACATGTCAAAAGAAAGAATCAGTACTAGGTTGAAAATGCAATGAGAAAAGAAGAAGAAGTCAAGAAATTCACTAGAGTCGCATCTCGATCGATGTAAGTCTGGCACATGCCATCCAACTGCAAAAAAAAAAGATTAGATCATAAAGATTAGGGGAATCAGAAGATTGAGTTCTGAACTACTCACATGTCCCTCTCGAGCAAGGCTCTAAGCCCTCAGATTCTATGCATAAGCTCACTCTTCATTGAAAACAGCTCGAGGAACTGACTGCTACTGCTCTGGAACTAGCTGGGGCTCCACAAGATCATGGGGAATCTCCACTGAAGATATGACTCTGTGCAGCATAGTTGAGGCCCACCAATCACAAGAAGGAATGGGAGGTAAAGGTTGGCCAGGGCCATCCACGAAAGAGCTCCCTTGCAAACAATGATGAGAAATGATATATAACAAGCATTTAATCAGAAGTGGAGAAACTGTGAAATTACCTGCGGGTCATCCAAAATTGAGAAATTGGGCATCAGATGAGTAGCCCTGAAAACGTCATAGCTCTCCTCAAAAAGAGTGAATGAGGCAGAAGGAATTCCATTCAAAGCATCAACAAGGTCTTCATCTTTTAGATTTCGTGCTGACCTCATACAAGAAGGTAGATCCTGTGGCACTAAGAGATGATCCTCCAAATCAGTCTGGGGAGCCACTCTCTCTCCAAGATACCACCAAGAATGGAAGGAGCCTCAAGAAGAATCCTCTCTCCTGTCATCTGCCTGGCTAAACCGATCTCAGCCACATCACCATTTGAAGCCCAAGGATGCAAGTTAACTTAATTGAATATGAGACAGGTCAGAAAATCCCAGCAAGAAATAACATTATGAGCATCATTCTTGACACCTACGGCTTCGCAACGCCACTTCAGAGCCCGTGAAAAAATATGTATCTCTTCCCCCCGAAATGATGGAGCTGTAATGGAAAAATACTCGAAGGCCCACACCTGCAAAAGAATATATAACAGTGGTCAAAATGCAGAATATCAATGATATAACTCAAAAATGAAAATATTTCAGTACCTCCCAATCTCTCTAGAAGCCACCAAACCCAAGGGATTTGCCTCGTGGATGCTCTCCCATATGGCTATACAGAATAGCTAAGCCAACAGAGCCCCAGTCAAAATCTGTAATCTCCTCAAGATTTCTAAGGCTATCAAGCATGTTTAGTGTGATCCCCTCAGCTCGAGTGGAAAAGAAGAGAGCAACCAAGCAAATACAAGATAAAAACACGGGTAAGCCGCAAGTCAGTAAATTAAGTCGCTTTTTCAGAAGGCCAAAAATTGTTGACAAACCATGTGATGCCTACACTCGAGCCATGAAGATCTTTCTGGGTCAGGATAATGCCTAGAAGTCACTCAATAATAGCAGGATGTTTATGTATGTCCTTCGCAAAGGCAAGACGATGCCCACCAAATGAGATACCGGTTATTATTGCAAAATCAAGTGGGGTCATGGTTATTTCTCCAAAAGGCATATGGAAAATATTTGTGGAATCCCACCACCTTTCGGCAAGAGCTTGAATCATGGCCAAGTCATTGGCCGGTCTCTCCAACAAAGTTATGAAAGACCCGAAGCCTGCTTATTTTATGTTGGCTACTACTTGGGGATGTGAATTTGATAATTCATTAAACCATTCAAGGCATTTTCTATGGCTACCATGTCCTCTAAGATGCCCAACCACATTCTAGAAGGAAATTGAAGGATGATTCCTAAGTATTTGCAAGAATTTTGAAAGCACATATACATAAAGCAAATAAATAGTGCAAAATTGAGAGAATGGGTTACCTCTTGATGAAAAGCCCTCCTAGAGATATGATTTTGTGGCATCTTCATAGTTGGATACTCCATGGTTTGAGTTGATGAAGCTCCACTAGCTTGAAATTGGCTTCTACGTGTTCTAGAACTCTCACCTGGTCTATGGGAACTCATGGTTGTTGATGCTTGAAGCTTGAAGATGAGAGGATGAAGATGATGAATAGTGAAACCCTTGGCACTTGAATCCCCTAGAATAGGGAGAAATTGATGAAATCAATAGAGTTTTGGAGGTTTTAATGCATGAAAACACTCGAAACATCAAGAAATTGCAAGATTTAAACACCCTAGAGGAAATAGGCGATGCATTGGAGATAAGGTAAATGAAGAACAAAGAAGAAATGAGTTTAAAACACATAAGTTGTGGCTAGTGGTTCCCAAGGGTATGTGGGGAATGCCATTCACTATTCATTCCCCATCATTTCCCTATTTTGCTCTATATTCACATTTTTACCCCCGGAACTCTTGATTTGACCTTGGATTGGTCCAATTTTGATGTATAAGCCTTTAGAGTGCTTAAAACTTGTTGGAATTGGTCTAAAGGACCCTTGGGAGTTTGGATTTTGGTTAAAAACCATTCAGAGTAGAAGAAAAGTCCCCAGACAAAGAATCAAGGGCCCCGTAACTTGAAAATAGCCAAAGATTGATGATTTGCAGCAAACTCCTATTGTTTTGGGATTGATTATGAAAATGGACAGTTGGGTATTCTTTCCCTTGAGAATTACATCTAGAATGGATTTATAGAAGATGAATCAGAATACAGAATCTTCAAACCCAGAGCAAGATATTCAAAAGGGTCAGAATAAGCCCGGCGTGTTACAAGAATGTTTGAGCTAGTTGAAGCACCGATATGAGTCTCAGAATGAATCAGCATGGCCTCCAGAATATGAGCCTTTTACCTTAGATATCTCCCCAAGCAAGAGAACTTTTAGATATCGTCAGAATCACCTCCAAAAGAAAGATATACTACAATAACTCATGAATCATTGAATCTCCCCAGCAAAAAATTTTTAGAAATCATGTATCAGAATTGCCCTCAAGAGAAGGGTATCTCTCAGAATCGTGCATCTATCAACATCGTGTATCCATGGGTTACTCTCAGAAGAAAGGTATCTCTCAGCATCATGTATCAAAAGTGCCTCTAGATGAAAGGGTATCTCTCAGAATTTGAATATGTGGGTTGCCTCCAGATGAAGGGTATCTCTCAGAATTTGTATCCAAATATAGGGTATTTCTCAGAATACGTGTATCAGAATTGCCTCCAGATATAGGGTTCCTCTCAATATCGAGTATCAGAACTACCCCCAGATATAGGGTTTCTTTCAGCATCGTGTGTCAGAAATGCCTCCAGGTATAGGGTATTCATCAGAATCATGTATCTCAGAATTGGGTAGCGTGGTTGCCTCCAGATATAGGGTTTTTCCTAGCATCGTGTTGCCTCTAGATATAGGGTATCCATCAGAATCGTGTATCTTAGAATCAAATAATGGGGTTTTCTCCAGATATAGGGTTTCTCTCAGCATCGTGTTGCCTCAAGATAAAGGCTATCTCTCAGCATCGTGTTACCTCCATATATAGGGTATCAATAAGCATCGTGTTGCCTCTAGATATACAGTTTATCTTAGCATCATGTTGCCTCCAGATATAGGGTATCTCTCAGAATTATATACATCTCAGAATTGTGTATTCGTGGGTTACCTCCAAAATGTAGGGTTTCTCTCAGAATCTGTATATCTCTCATAATTTATGCATTAGAAATAGAAGATTTGTCTAGCAGAAGGACCTATTTTAGAAGAATAGAATATTTGTCTCCGGCAAAGAGACCTGTTTTAGAAGATTTGCATTCAGACCTGTTTCAGAAGATTTGTCCCCCGAAGAAGGATCTATTTCAGAAGAACAGAAGATTTGTCTAAGAAGGAGGACATATTTCAGAAGAACAGAAGATATGTCTCCGATAGAAAGGCCTGTTTCAGAAGATAGACTCTACATTAGCATATCGTCCCTAGCAAAAGGACTTTACATCAGCAATCGTCCCCAGCAGAAGGACACTACATCAGTAATCGTCCTTACCAGAAGGACCTTTTTTTTCAGTAATTTTTCCCAGTAGAAGGACTCTACATCAGTAATCGTCCCCCGCAGAAGGACCTTTTTTAAGTAATCGTCCCCAGTAGAAGGACTCTACATCAACAATCATCCCCAGCAGAAGGACTCTACATCAGCAAACCGTCCCCAATAGAAGGACTTTACATCAGTAATCATCCCCAGCAGAAGGACTCTACATCAGCAAATCATCCCCAGCAGAAGGTCTCCACGTTAGCAATTGTCCAGGGATTAGGACACTTTTTATCATAAGTTGTTTGAACATGATACTCAACAGTCGTCCGAGATATTGATGACACCTATAAACCTCAAAATAAAGACTCCGATAAAGCTCTGAGAATCATCTAAGATACATATATCATGCTTCTCTTTAAAATATTCAACTGTGAGAAGTGAGGCATTGCATCTCTTGCATTAGATTTTGCATTTAGGGAACCCTTGAGGACGATTCCTCCAGCACTTGCACATTCAAATTTTCATACTGCATCAGCATCCTAAGATAAGAGCAATTCATCTGTATTGTTGTTTGTGTGTTTTCTGTCCTCTTGAACGCTTGAACTATGCCCTGGTTTGATTCCTGGAAAGGATACATAGGCAGCTCTAGTGGAGCACGACCAGTAGCAACTTAGATTTAGTAGCCTCTACCCAGCATTGCATTGCATTATTGCTTTTTGTAATTTCTTGATTTTTGCAAATATTTGTTTTTCCTAAAACCTCTCAATATCGTTATTGGGTGCCTTCAAAGCTTTGGCACTCACTTGCGGTTCACGTTGTTCACAACAAGCTCTGTCTAAGAGGGGCAAACTGTAGACACCTAATTTTGACGAAACTGATAGGATTTAGGGTGGACAACATCTTGGAGGATTCGATGATGAAAAGTACCCCATGGAAGGTACTGGATTCCACACAATCGAAAGATCAAACTTCAGAAAGTGACTTGAAGCTCAGAAAAGCCCTTTTCCATGGATAAATTCCAGTTTTGTCAAAATCATCTCTCAGAATTCATATTCACTCAGGGTTTATGAACATTAAGTGTTCTAAACACAGTCTTATAGGTGATGATGCCAAAAATTGGTAAGAGAAATTCAGAGAGAAATACGAGGGACACAAGAGTTTGTGTGTGGTTCAGTTCTGTTAATGAGGTGACCTACATCCACAGGTGCGTCAGTGCGCTTCACTAGCAGATCAGCGGCAGGCCTGGTGAGCCAATAATTGGGCGGTACTCCTAGTAAAATCGACTGGATATATGCGTAATAGTCAGAATAAAATGCTATTCATTTTAATAGAATGCCCCCTCTTAATGGGGGTGAGCGGCCTATTTTATAGGTGCAAGAGACCACCCGTAGATGGTAAGTTAGTAGATTAGGAAGCCTAATCTATTTACAGCATAATTTTCATGAATTTAGGGATGTTTCCTAAGTGGTTTAGGAAACTACCTGCTCCTTCCATTTATTCTTCTAACTGGGATAGGAAACTGCGTAGAGGCTTACTGACCAAGCAATCGCGCCTCTTAGGGGCATACCCATGTGGTGTCCATATGGAAAGAACGACCAGACTTACAGCCATCCCGGGTAGTTTTGCGTAACAACCTGGGATGGCTGTGCAGTCAGTCTAAATTCAAGATGACCTGGCTTCTCTTTGCTGAGGTGGCGAGGCCTGACTTTGACCTGATATTTTTGTGCCTATTAGCTGCCCCCCATTTTCAAAACTAACGGGATGCTCTATCGGATGAGCTTTGAAAATTAAGACTGCTTCTAACAAAAAACCATTCAGGAAATGGCCCCGAGTTACGACTGATTGGGCTGATCTTCCGGGGTCAGGACCGAGCGATAGCTATGTGGGCCAGGGATCAACTTCTGCCATGTGTCAATTGCTGGTTAGCCTGGTTTAGATCCAGCGAGGTCGGTCTGAAAGTAGCTGAGCAGTTATGTGATAACCGAATCGTTTGATCAAGCATTTAATGCACGCGCCTTTTGAGGCGACGCTTCACGTGCCCGAGGTGACAATTATCAGGCAGTTTTAGCAGGAAAGTGCCTAAACTGTTGGATCTGGTTTGATCTTGGCCGTCCGTGCCCCTTATATAAGGACCACTTGTCCATTTCTTGAATTCCTGCTGGCAAGACGTATATTCCCGACCAGTTTGAGAGCAAATAAAGTCCCCGGTAAGAATTTTCGAGCCCTTTCTTGCGTTGATTTTTGTAAGTTTCTTTTTCCTCCAAGTTCCTTTTTCTCCCTTCCCTTTTTCTTTTCGAAACGAGGCTGGAGGGAGTGAACCCCTTGGGATTCGAGCTGGAATGGGATTTTTTCCTCCTTAGATTCTGTTCTTTTTTTAGGTTACGTGGTACCTTGGGTCAATCGAACCGAGCGGGTGTTCCCAGAGTAGTCTTAAGAGAGTACCACCTAGCGTTAAGGACCATTTACTCTCTGCAGGTTAGCGACCCTACCCCCTTTGTACATCAGGCTTTGGGTCTCTGACCTATACTTAGGCTGTAACCTACTTCCCCATCCTACTATAGGAGTACCAAAAATGGAGCATTCTGACTTCAATTCTGCTTCTCGATCAGAGGATGAGATGTCCCAGTCGGGAACACCTGACAATAGCTTGGATCCACCTTCCGCCTCCCCATCTGGCCATCAGAGTGAGGGTAGGATTCATGTTCGCGTGTTCGATAACGAGTCTGACCAGGAGGCCCCCTTTGCCTCTATTTTCTGAGGCAGAGGTGATGAGACACTGGGGAGACCCAGACCCCGAGATCGTGTGTGCCTGCGAGTCTACCTCATCTACCCAACGCTCCCAAAATCTTATGCGCACTAGGGAGAGGTATTCGCTTCCTTACAATTTTTCCTTAGCCGTTAACCCCGGCGGAACACACCTTTACCAGCCAGGCTTTGTCACCCTGTTTGAGGATGCACTGATGGCTAGCCTCTGCCTTCTACTTCATCCAGTCGCCCGGGCCATCTTAATTTACCTCAGGATTGCCCCCAGGTAATTAGCTCCCAATGGGTGGAGGTTCTTGACGGGGCCAATCTCCCTTTGGCCCCAAGCCTTCGGGTATGAACTCACCCTTCAAGAGTTCTTATGGGTGCACCGTCCGTTCCTTGTACATCGGGAAATCGGGTTCTTCTCTTTTCCAGCCTGGCAGGGCCGAAAGATCATTGTTAACTACCCGAGCAATAACAAGGGGTGGAAGAGCAAGTTTTTCCAGGTGTCCACCCTTGGTCTTTACAACCCGGCCCCGGGAACTCAGCTGAGGACTTCCTGGGCGGGGAAATTGAGGGGTGAGACCGCTCGGTATGCCTCTCTTTTTGCTTTCCCTTACCATAGAAGGTTGTACATCTGCTAACTATTTTCATGTTTTTTTTTGTTACAGCTGGGTCGACCAACCCACAGGGATCCCCATGGAGTGTCAGGCTAGGGTCTTAGGTTTGGCTGACCTACCTACCAACATCTGGAACATACTATCCCGGACGAGCGATTTCGTCCAATCCTATTCCCCAGAAGAACCCATCCAAGCTCCTACCTTTCCTCCAATCATTCCTGGTGAGTGCATGGCAACCTGTATCTCTGTTCCACATTTCCCTTTGGCTACCTCCTTCGTTTACTGACTGGGTAATTTTCTTTCTATAGAAATAGCCCTAAAGAGGGATCTAGAGCTGCTAAGGGCCAGACAGGCTACTGCTGCTGCTGAGGCCTCGGGCAGCGAGCGTCCCCTCAGGCGAATCTGGTACAGGACTGCAAATCGTCCAGAACTCGTAGGGACGTCAGCTCCCCGAGTGGTGGTGGTTGAGGAAACAGGACCCCAGGCGGATGCACCTTCCACCTTGCCAATAGGGGGATCTGCCGAGGTTAGGGAGAGGGCGAAGTCTGCCTAATCCCTAGTTAGGTGGAGACATGTGCAGGCCTGTCTCACAAAGACTTTCAAGGCTAGCTTTACAGCCTTTCTCATTTGGTGAGCTTCTTTGCCTCCCGCATGGTTGCTTTTCTTCCCTATTTTCTTTTTATTTGCCTTTTTGACTGACTCGTGTATTTCCTTTCATTGCAGGTTGGCTGCATGGCCGCCGGGTCTGAGTCTCTCTTGTCTTCTTTAGCCGGGAGGGCCAGTACCACCGAAGCTGCCTTGTTAAAGGAGGGGCAGAATCGGAGGCTAGGAAGACTGCCCTGGCCCTCGAGAAGGACAAGACCAAGGCCTTAGCCTTGAGCTTGGGTGTAGTCCTTGTGGATCTGGCGATTGCTCAGGCCAATTTAGAAGCTTCCCGAGCCCTTAGAGCAGCGGCTGAGGCCCGAGCAAAGACCACAGCTGAGGTAACGGCCGTCGGAGCCACAGAAGAGGCGTTTGATGACGGCTTCTTCTAAGGCTACGAGGATCTAAAACGGCGGATTGGCCAGGATCACCCCGAGTGGGACATCTCGTCCTACGAGGGGATTGATTCGGACTACTAGGATGTCGGTCCCGCAGATGGTGAGGATCTGCTTGCTAGTACTGGAGCTATTGAGCCTGCCCTGGGCGGGGGCTCGGGAACTGAAGAAGGAGCCGCCCCAAGAGAAGAGGCTGGGGAGACTGAAGATGTGATCAAAGTGAATGACTAAGGTCCCCGATTTGTTTTCTTTTTATGTTGTAGTTTTGTTCTTTTTTTTTGTTTTGGGGAGGCTACTACAACTGCCCCCAGGTCCTGTACAAATTGTCTTTAATTAATGAAAAGGTCCTCGAGACCAACTTTCCAATTGTTTACTATTACTGCACTTATGCCTGTTTGTGATTGCCTGTGACCGACCGGTTGCAAACCCGTAGGAACCTTGCCTTAACAAAAGTTAGGACTGTAATCGGCAGAGAACATTTGGTCTTTTAGGGACTTGATATAGGGGTCCCGCTCGAGTATAGTAAAGTTTTGCGACTGCTTACTACCCGAGCGGTTTCTCTGGGTACTGTAGGTACTTTGGGAATATTAGAAGTGTTCTAGGATTCTAAGTCCTGTTAGTATCTGGTATGATTTCTTGTTTAGTCTACCCTGCCCGCCAAGCTTTTGCTAAGGCAGGCGTATAGAGGGAATGACTCTAGGAAACTGACACGAGAATTTTTTCTGTGTGCGCTTGTGTGCTATACCCAAGTGTAGGTAATCGTGCAAGTAGTAGTCTGGTTAAGTCCAGGTCGATCCCACAGGGAATGTGTTGAACTAATTACTTAGATTATTCTCAAACAAGAAAATAAAATTCAATATCTTTTAAAGGAATGTAGAACACAAAGTTCCACAGTTTAGCAACTACTAAAACTGAAGCAATTAAACTAGATTAACTAATTACTAACTTATTAACTAAAGCGATGATTTAAAATGTGTTTTTCTTAATTAAAAAGGAATGTTGGGATCACACGAATTCACCGCGACGTAGCTATCTACCATGCAATTGCATTAAAGCTCAATGGAGCACACTCTCTACAGGATTCCGTATTTCTCTTAGGATAAAGAATCCATAGCCCTTTCATGACAGAGACTATATCATCACAATGGAGCTTGAAATACACAAAAGTGGTTTAAAACAATAGTTAAGACTCTCACCTACAATGGTATTAGCATTGAGGGTGGTTTGCAAAATATATTGAAGAAAAATGCCCCAAGGCTTAACGTTTATAGACTGTTTTGACAAACTGAGCGTTTTGGGACAATTTGATAACAATCCAGTAAAACAGAAAGTCCAGGAATACTGCATAGAATGTCCTCAAGAAAAAGGGTGTTCGATCGATCGACGCGCTTTCGATCGATCGAACATCATCTTCTCTCGATCGATCGACCCATCTTCGATCGCTCGACTGTGTCTCTGGTCCGATCGATCGAACTACTTCGATCGATCGAACACAGGAATTAATCTGCTGCATGGCAGAGGCCTGAGATCATGGTTTCATCGTGATCTCCCAACCTGGGGACTACTCAGACATGGTCTGGAGCGTCACAGTGTTGTTTTTAACTTGAATATACATTAACGGTGTGTTTGGTAAAGATTTTATCATCAAAACTATGAAACTAATGGTCTAAACTTATTTAGCATTCAAAACTACAAGTTTAACAGATTATAGTACTAGAAAATAAGTGCAGAAAGTAAATAAACAATAACAAAGTAACCTGGAGAGATAAACTTGTATTAAACTAGATAAAGATCAATCCCAAAGCAATATACCACCTTCAAAACCTACAAAACATAAAAACTCTCTATCTTTCTCTCTAAAAACTGATAAAAGCAATGTGGGCGTCCTTCTGGACGTACATAATACAAGTATATATACCTAAGCCTAATGCTAGGGTTAAAAACCCGCTTTTGCTGCGCGCGCGCTTATTCTGATAAAAGCCATGTTCGATCGATCGCACATAGCTCGATCAATTGAACTTCTGGGTATTCGATCGCTTGATCTTTTCTCGATCGATCGAATCTTCGATCGATCTAATGGTCTTCAATCGATCGAACTCTGTATTTCAGCTTTTGATTATCTTCATTAGAGTTCAGCACTTCCTTTTATCGTTATCTTTCAATCCTTCACACAGCAACTGTAGTCTGCACAAATTACAGCTAAAACAAACAACTTATCATAGTTTAATCAATATGTGTATAAACTAGCATTATAATTCAAATTGCAGATAAACAAGGGAATTGTAGACAAAATAAGTGTATTTTCTTCTTTTAGCACAGTTGTATTTTACAAATACCCCCGCTTGTCACAACCCCCAACTAGCGATTTGCTAGTCCCTAGCAATAGAGCGAAAATAAAAACAAGCTAAACTAACACTACAATGACTAAATCAAAAATAACATAAACTCAGGTAAACTAAACGAAAAAGAAACTACCTAACTCACTTTCGCAGGAATCGCGGTTGCACTTAGCGAATGCAACAAGCCGTTAAACCCCTAGGTTCCCCCTAGTCGACGAGTGTTGTCTCGTGAGGGTTTGCAGTGAATATACCCACAAAATTCTCTGATTAAGCTCAAAAAGATATAGAATAACTTTTAAACATTCCCTTTTCATTCACTATTGATTTAGTTCTACAAAACATATCATCCTCATTCAAACCATGAAAGAAATGCACATGTTCCTCATGTCACCAAGATAAAAATAACATATGCGTCACACCCATGCATCCGTGTGTGTGTGAAATTAACAGCTATACATCAAACTTTATTTAGAGTTGTTTAAACAATCATACTCTCAGAACTGGTAGTTTCAACTCAATCCTCACATAGTTATTACACTAAAAAATGAACATCCCACAGAAACTTGGCTAATAATGATCGCACATGGTATAAAAGCTTTCATAGGAGTGATCTTTCGGATACTAATGCTTCCATACTCGACTCTATAAAAGACAAATATTTAGAGTGTATAGTCTCATGAAAGGAATACTACTTACTAGAAGAGTGAAATACCGTGGATAACTCAAATTACACTTTCATGTTTAACTAAGTTGTTGAGAATCATTAAGGCTTTGACTTTTCGGTTTGTATTGAGTAGGGTAGAAATGAAAGGGTAGAAGTTGCACATCTTCATGTGATTTAGTTTAGTAATTTATCCTTCTCTTCATTCCAACCATTCTTCTGTATATATACATATATATATATATAATTTTTTTTAACCTCTTCTCCTTTTCCCCCTTTTTTTTTTTTAATATATATGCAGCCCTTCTCACCACTATTCCCTCCTCATACTTCAACAATCTAATCACATTGGGTGTGCAATAGGGTATATTGAGGTCAATGTATGAAAGTAGTGGATTCGGCATTATTTATTAGGCGTGGGGTTAAGAACAATGCATATTCACAGATGTCGATAGAGGTAAATGGAGAAGGTAAGGAGCAAATACGATGGCTTAAATCATTTTTCCAACTTCTTAATCTTTACACATCAATGTTCAGTGAGTTTAGTTGGTAAATCCTGAGCATTCTCCTCTAATAAGCAGCCAAAATAAAGAATTAGAGACTATTCAACGAATTTTATTACGCTTATTCAATAAAAACCATTCGAATATAATGTGATAGTTCCCTCAAAAGTAAAGATTGGATTCAAAAGCTCACTAAGGGTGACTAGTTTTCACTACTTCATTCTTTAAAGTACAAAAGTCGTATTAACTCTTATTTTAAGTTTTCTGCATAGCTATTAACACGTGCAAATGATTTGGATACAAGAATAATCAGCATATGCATTCAACCTAGCGAACTAGAAAAACGCGTGAACTTAATTCATAAAAGGATGAGAACAAAATGGTTGTGTCATTGCTTGATAGCAGAATAGAAGTGAATAATAAAAAAATTTCTACCAATTTTAATTCTAAAACTTACTTAATTGTTTGAAAATTTTGCAAAGTTGTTGAATGTGAATTTATGTATATATATTTTAATATTTACTTTAGTTGCTAGTGGAAATTGTATGACAAACACACTAGATAGAATGGTCCAAATTGCTACGAGCTAATGTGCACAAGTGATTATCTATCTACATCCCACCCCAACTGAAAATTGCAATGTCCTCAGCAGGCAATTTTCAAAAGAATAGATAGAGAGATATCACCTGTTATATATCATCAGAAGAATGGCAACTGTAACAACCTGTACAGAGAGCATACAAACTCCAAGCAGTAGAGATCAAAAGAATATGAAATATAGAACATGGGATCCATGCTTGGAATGGAACTAATCACCGGAAATATAATAAAGTGAACGAACAGAACTGTGATAAAATGCACCATGCAACTAAAATATAAAATATACAAAGCAGCCATCAATACAAAATTTTCCAAGAGTATCCAAAAATATATCTAACAACAAACCAACCCATCCAACTCCAACCACAAGAACCAAAATACACAAACAATCAACAACACCCATCCCCCAGAAACTAGACATCATCAGCGACGTCCGATAATATCTCACGAACAATATCAGGAGCATCCCCACCGCCACCCTCAGCAACAGTCGGTGCTGCTGGGTCACTCGTAGTCATGGAAACTGGAATAGATAAAGATGTGTCGGCCATGACAAGAGGAGGTGGAAGTTGTATCTCCGTAGCAAGCGGTGACGCCGGTGATGTAGAAGCTGCAGGATCAGTCGGGGAAGATGGATCGGCAGATGATGGGCCGGTGATGGATGGTGGAACAGCAGATGTAGTAGGTGGGACGGTGGAAGTGGTAGGAGCAGCTGCAGGTGGGTCACTGGGTGCTGGTGCAACAGTGGCATGAGCTGCCTGGTCGACGCCGATCTGTATCAAGATCGCCTCCAGCAGAGTAGTCGGGAGAGGCTCAGAAGAAGACTCTCCCTGGTTACGAGCCTGAGACCTCTGTCTCAACTCAAATCTCACCACCTCCTCAACAGGATTTAACTCCTCCTCCGAATCATGCTCCTCAGCCTCTGTGGGCGTCCCAGAAGCAGCACCCTCAGTATCAGTGCCTCCTCCTCTCCTCCTCTTCTCTCCAACTTTTGCCATGCCTTTGCCCCGCCTCTTTCTCTTTTGTGCCTCAGATCGACAGGAAGCACTCTCGCCAAAACGGCTGCGAGACTGAGCAGTCATATCACCCGCCAATGGAAGTAGACCCGCCTGCTCAATAACCCGGTGAATGGCCCAAGCACCCTTCAGGTGCTTCTTGGCCTAAATGTAGCGAGTGGGGTGCCTCATGAAATCAATATAGAGATGAGGCAAACAGACAGGCTGCCGTGTCCCAATTGCGTATAATACCCGGGCATACCACGCTGCAATCTTCTCCCGATAAGATGTCACTAATAGGCAGTTGCTGAGGGCGAGGTTCAGCATATGATAATTATCTATAAGGAAAACATCAAGAATAAGAACCTCGTCATCCCAGCTCGGAAGAGCACCCCCAGTGATCTCTCTGATAATAATGGTCGGGGAGAGCAGCGGCGTGTCAGGGGGATGCGGACAAACACAATCGGGTACCTCGGGTACCCCAATAGCAGTAGATACAATAGCTGGACTAAAAATGATCTCCCGGCCATGGAAGAAGGAACGGAGAGTGAACGGAGCAACTGGATCCCTGATCATCGTAGCACACGCCTCCCAGATCCAGGATAGGTTAACAAGCTTAGGCTGGGATAAGAGCGTGTACCACTGTGGCATGGCGCGTATCCGTGCAAGAAACCAAGGAGTGACCAGCCATGCCATCTCGAGGGGTCGCTCAAGCATGACCTTGCGCGACTGGAAATATCTGGTGAACCATACCCAATCTTCGTCGTTTCGGAACCCATGCTCGGGTATAGGGTCGGGTATGGCTAGGTCAAATGGCTTAGCTTTGTGATACCCAGTGATTGGATTCATTTTAAGGCCCTGAAACATAAGAGAGAAACAAAGAAACATTAAAAATAGGAAACCAGAAAAGGAAATGAAACTGTCACAATTCGATCGATCGAAGCTTGTTCGATCGATCGAGAATATTGCAGGTTCGATCTCTCGAGAATGTTTGATCGATCGAACAGATGATGGGTTCGATCGCTCGAAACCAGTTTGATTGATCGAACACAGCGAAGTGCAGTATCAACGATTGAGAATGGGAAGAGCCCAAAGACAACAACTACAATAGGAAAACTAAAGAAAAAGAGTTAACTAACCAATGGGGGGCACCCCCATACAAAAAATGAAATGAAAAGAAAAACGAGGGGGTTCTCGGGTCCGCACCTCGAGAGACGCACCGTGAGAAGGATGACAGTGATGAAGATGATGACCAGGGAGAACGGTTGCTCCGCAATTGGTGTGGTTGGAAGTGAGGTCCAAAAAAAGTCCGCGTGAGATGCCTCTGTGCTCAATCGCTCGAGGAAGTGGGGGAGAGAGAGAAACTGATGAAGTGTCTCAATGATGCCTCGTTTAAATACAGGGTTCGATCGCTTGAGATGTTTCGATCGATCGAACATTCAATCGATTGAGCCCTCCTCAAGGGCTCGAGATTCCGATATTCTCGATCGATCGAGATACGTTCGATTGATCGAACAGAGATATTCTACAATATGCTTGATTTGAGAATTTAAACACCCCCAACTAACCAACACTGGTCTGGACATAGAGAATAGTGATAAAATAGTTCATTGACAGAACATGTAAGCCAGAAACATCATCCTCATAGTAGAAAATTGCAAATTTATATAAATAACTCCTTAAAATAGCATCCACTTGCAATATTATTGCCCCCATACATGATCGTTAAAACCTTATTGAAAAAGAAAAAGCTAGAACGAAGCTAGAATTAACAAAACCTTGTCCAAGAATACACTCCAATTAATGAAAGAAATTATGAAATGACATAAGACAATTGGAGTGAAACACTATTCATCAAGAAGGAAGATCTCGTCTTCCACAACCTGCTTCTCTGCCGGAACTTCAAATGTAGAATCCGAAATTGATGATTCCCTTTCCCAGAACAAGCAGAAAGTAGTGAGGACATCATCGAGCAAGTCTGAACTCTCTAAGGAATTGATTTCACAGACAACAGGGGATCCGAATGGAGACAAGGATAACGGAGTGTAATTGCGCATCGGATGTTCCTCTTGCGGCGGAGAGCCCGGGGACCTTATGTATGGTCCAACTCCATGAAAGAGTTGATGTGGAAGGTACAACGGTGGAAATAGTGGATTCATAGTGATATTCCTGACAAAGGAAAACAAAAAGAAACGAAGAAAATAAATTAACTAGAGCAAAAGAAAAAAAATCAATAGAAAGAATTAAATAAAGCAAACCGAAAAGAAAACGAAAGAAATGTGACTCAAGAGTTAACCTCACTATTGGTCGGATATCCCCAGGTGCACTAGCAGGTAGAGGGCATTGAAGTCGAAACAACAAATAGCTCAAATGGACATAAATATAGGGAACCACATGGATGATCATGAAGTCATCAACATATGGGAAAACAGCATTGTGGAGTTCGGGTACCACATCTTGTAAGTCCTCTTCTTCCCATGGCTCCCACATTGAGTCATTTTCCCATTGTTCCAACAGTGCATCGTCCACTTCTCCAACAGCATACCCTTTAGGTTCTCCTTCCTCTCAAAAAATGTCCATATGCTCGAACGGGTTAATTTGGAGGAGAACAGGATCATAAGGGATGTACCCATAGGGCAGGTCCACTACATCATCTGCCCCTGGTCCTTGATATGGAAAAAAGCAAAATGCTATCTCGTCGGCAGTCCAAGGGGGGTTTGGGTATTCCGAATCGGCCCATGACCCTATAGAATGAACATCGTCGTCTCTCATATTAATATCCTGCAAGGGAAAGACAAACAGGAATAGCAGATTAAGAATTAAGGTCACAGTCTAAAAAAAAATAGAAAAGGATAAAACAAACCGAAATGCAGTAAAATGAAAGAGTACAACAACATTGGGAAAACGCACTCAAGCGTTCTAGGTCGAGGAATAGTTGGGCTCATCCAGTTGGATGTGCTCGACCTCGGGTTGGAAATCCTCTAAGAATGGTTTCA
Organism: Hydrangea macrophylla; assembly: GCA_033977485.1. Lineage (NCBI taxonomy): Eukaryota > Viridiplantae > Streptophyta > Magnoliopsida > Cornales > Hydrangeaceae > Hydrangea > Hydrangea macrophylla. The sequence goes on from CM066992.1 coordinate 23,039,497, forward strand.
ATCTTTGGTCAATGACCTTGAAACTTCCGTCGCTCTTAGGATTAAATAACTCCACGGCCCCGTGTGGAAAGACAGATTTGACTGTGAAAGGTCCTGTCCACCGAGATCAGATTTTTCCTGGGAATAGATGAAGGCGCGAATCATATAGTAAAACTTTCTGTCCAGGCTCAAAAGATTTTCAAAAAATCATTTTGTCATGGCGAGCCTTCAACCGTTCCTTGTGGAGTTTGGCATTGTCATATGCATCTCGTCGAATTTCTTCCTGTTCTGCCAACTGCAGTTTCCGGAGATGTCCTCCCTCTTTAATCTCAAAGTTGAATGAGCGTGTTGCCCAATATGCTTTATGCTCAATTTCAACGGGGAGGTGACATGCCTTACCATACACTAGCCTATATGGAGACATTCCCAGATTTGTCTTGTAAGCAGTACGGTATGCCCATAGAGCATCAGTCAGTTTATAGGCCCAGTCTTTTCTGTTGAAACGAACCGTTTTCTCTAAGATGTGCTTGATTTCATGGTTAGCTAACTCTGCATGCCCATTCATTTTTGGGTGGTAGGCTAGAGCAATCTTGTGATTAACCCCGTATTTTTTGAGTAGTGACTCCAAAGGCCTATTGCAAAAGTGTTTGCCTTGGTCACTTATTAGGGCTTTTGGGGTTCTGAAACGCGATAAGATATTTTTCTTAAGAAAGGACATCACCATTTTATGGTCATTGCGTCTCATCGGTATCGCTTCTACCCATTTTGATATATATTCCACAGCAAGGAGTATATATTCACAGTTATTAGATTTAGGAAATAGGCCCATGAAGTCGATGCCCCAGTAATCGAATATTTCAATTGTGATGATGGGAGTGAAGGGCATAGAATTCCTTTTTGAAATAGTACCTAGCTTTTGACAGCATTGGCACGATTTACAAAAAGCATAGGCATCTTTGAACACGCTGGGCCAATAGAAACCACTATGCAATACTTTGTGTGCGGTCTTTTGGGATGCAAAATGGCCACCGTAGGCTTCAGAATGACAGGAGGCCAAAATTACAGTTATGTCCTCATTCAGGACGCAACGCCTGATGACCTGATTAGCACAATACTTAAATAAGTATGGGTCATCGAAAAAGAAATGGCGTGCGAACGAAAAGAACCTTTTCTTGTCCTGATTTGACCAATGGCTTGGGGTCTCTCCTGTAACGAGGTAGTTAATTATATTCGCGTACCAAGGCAAATGGAGACAGCCATCAGTTGCTCGTCTGTGAATTCATCTTTTATAGGTACCGGCTCAGTGTTGTCAGTGAATGTCAACCGTGATAAATGGTCGGCGACCACATTTTCTACTCCCTTTTTATCCTTGATAGTGATATCAAATTCTTGGAGTAGGAGTATCCAGCAGATAAGCCTCTGTTTCGCATCTTTCTTAGATAACAGGCACTTGAGGGCCGTAAAACAGACTATTGGGGACCCGATGAGATAAGACCTGAATTTGTCTAGCATAAAGACTATTGCCAGTAACTCTTTCTCAGTAGTCGTATAGTTCATTTGAGTTTCAGTCAGTGTTCGACTGGCATAGTAGATTACATAAGGCTTGTTGTCCTTCCTCTGTCCTAGAACTGCGTCAATGGCGTAGTCACTAGCATCGCACATTAACTCAAACGGCAAACTCCAATCGGGTGCCTGTATTATCGGTGCGGAGGTAAGGAGATCTTTAGTGCATCAAAAGATATTTGACAATTTTCCGACCATTCAAAAGGTGCATCTTTGACTAGGAGTTGGCATAGTGGTCGTGAGATGGCACTAAAATTTTGGATAAAGTGTCGATAGAATCCTACGTGTCCTAGAAAAGATCAGATGTCTCGGACGGTATGAGGGATAGGTAGATTTGCAATTATATCGATTTTTGCTTTATCCACTTGGATACCCTTATCAGAGATAATGTGGCCGAGGATGATTCCTTTGGTCACCATGAAGTGACACTTTTCCCAGTTTAGTACTAGGTGTTTGTCCTCGCATCGCGCTAACACATTCTCTAGGTTTTTTAGGCAGTTATCAAAACTATGGCCAAACACTGAGAAGTCATCCATAAAGACCTCGAGTGTTTGTTTAACTATATCACTGAATATGCTTAACATGCACTGCTGAAAGGTAGCAGGTGCATTGCATAAGCCAAAAGGCATACGGCGGTAGGCGAATGTGCCGAACGGACATGTGAAAGTCATTTCTCCTGATCTTTAGGAGCTATTTCGATTTGGTTATAGCCACTATATCCGTCCAAGAAGCAATAAAATTTATGACCCGCCACTCTTTCTAGCATTTGATCCATGAATGGCAATGGAAAGTGGTCTTTTCGGGTCACAGTATTTAACTTTCAGTAATCAATACACATCCGCCATCCAGTGGGGATGTGTGTTGGTACTAACTCACCGTCTTTGTTTGGGATAACTGTTATGCCAGCCTTTTTGGGCACCACCTGGGTTGGACTAACCAAGAGCTGTCAGAGATAGGGTATATTATCCCAACGTCAAGAAGTTTTAAGACTTCCTTTTTGACGACTTCTTGCATATTGGGATTCAGACGCCTCTGCATTTGTCGCAAAGGTTTAGCGTCTTCCTCTAGATAAATCTTATGGGTGTAAATAGATGGACTTATGCCTTTGAGGTCAGCAATAGTCCATCCCAATGCTCCCTTGTGCAATTTGAGCATTTGAATCAACTTATCCTCTTATTCTGGATTTAACGTGGATGAGATTATAACGGGATAAGTCTTTTCAGTCCCCAAAAAAGCATATTTGAGCTCTTTTGGAAGCTCCTTTAATTCTAGATCGGGAAACTGAAAATTTGAAGGCATAGTTAACTTCGTTTTTGGAGGTAAGGGTTCATATGGTGTGGCCCACATGCATTCAGCTCTATCTTCCTCTTTTGTTTCCATCATGAGGCAGGCATGATTTAGGGCAGCATCCAATGGAGTAGAGTTATTAGATTGATAAATAGTGTCGAATTGTGACACAACTACCTCCAAAGGATCTTTGTAATTTACAAAATCAACCCCTCTTCGATGACCGTTTTAATGAAGTTAACTTCTTCTTCATCCTCGTATTCTTCAGGTCGGGGATTTAAAAAATCTTGACATTTAAGGTCATGTTCCCGAATATGATGGTCATAATACCACTTCTTATTTTGATTATGGCATCGATAGTGTTGAGGAACGGACGTCCAAAAATTACCGGGATTTGTGAACATGGGTTAGACACATGTTCAGTGTCCAGAATCACAAAATTGACCAGGAAGATAAATGGATCAATCTGTACCAGAACGTCTTCTAGTATTCCTCTAGGATATTTGACTGACCTATTTGCCAATTGCAATGCAACTCGGGTAGGTTTGAGTTCACCCAACCCTAGTTGTTTATAGACTGAGTATGGCAACAGGTTTACGCTAGCTCCTAAATCAAGGAGTGCGTTGTCTATCCTTTGATTCCCAATTCTGGACGAGACAGTTGGGGTGCTAGGGTCTTTTAACTTCGGAGGCAATTCATTTTGAATGATTACACTTGCTTGGCAAGCGACATAGGCATGTTTCTTTACACTTTGCCTCCTTTTGACCGTGCATAAGTCCTTCAGATACTTAGCGTAGGCTGGCACTTGTTTGATTGCATCAAGGAGTGGGAGATTGATTTTAACTTGTTTGAACAATTCCAAGAACTCCTGATTCTTTGCCTCGTGGTGGGGCTTCTTGAGCCTTTGAGGGTAAGGCGTAGGGAAAGGGCATTTAGGTAATTCGTCAATGACGGGCTCCTTTCCAAGCCTTCTCTCAACTTCTTCTACTTCTTTAGGAGCATCCTTATTTGGTGCTGATGGTTTGTCATTAGTGGATGACTCGTCTACTTGAGTAAATGGTTTACTCCTAGTCACCACTTCTTCCTCTTCATAATCCTCGGGATTAGAATGAGGCATGTTTTTCTCTATGACTTTGCCACTTCTTAATGTAGTCACGGCTTTTGCCTGTTCATGATTAGGAGGGCCATTATTGTATCCCTTAGAGTTTTGAAGTGGCTGAGCAGGAAATCTTCCACTCGACCCCTCTTGACGTGCATCCATCCTCTCTAATGTCGCGGACATTTTACTCATCATTTGAATTAACTGTTGTGTTAAATTCACGTTAGAGAGTGGATCTTCCTCTTGCACCTTCTTGTGAGGTGGCACGTAAATATTTGCTTGTTGGTTGTTAGAGGGTTGAGCTTGATTGTAGTTATTTGCTCTATTTTGATGGAATGGCTGGAACTGCCTGTTGTATTGCCCTTGATATTGATTATTATTATTGTAGGGCTGTTGTTGTTGATATTGGTTTTGGGTCCCAGCATTGTTTTTCCAATCAAACCCGGGGTGATTCCATCTGTTATTATTTTGCGTGTTGTAATTATTGTAGGAATTCCCTGCCCCCCTATACCCTTGCATGGCATTCATTTCCATGGGGGGTTGTTCTTGAAAATACGGCACATTGGGACAGTATTGAGTAGCATGTCCCAGTATGTTGCATGTGCCGCATGGTTCTTCAGGCAAAAACTGCCTAGGACTCTCTCCTTTCATTCCCAACTCTTCCACTTTCTTCACTAGTTCTTCATACTTGTTCATCAGATGATCCTCACTTTTTAGTTGATATAAACTCTTCTCTTCCACACAGGATATCTGTGAGCGTGGGACATCGTCTGAATTTGACCACTCATGGGCATGTTCAGCTGACCACTCAAAATGAGCTTCAGCTTCTTCTGTGTTTTTACGAAGAAATGGCCCTGAGCTCATGGTCTCGACCAACTTTTTTGTTTTACCATTTAGCCCTTCATAAAAGTAGCTGGTGGTTCGCCATTTCTCATACCCATGATGTGGGCATGCGAGTAGCAAATCCTTGAAACGCTCCCAAGTTTGGGTGAACGTTTCATTGCTCTTTTGTTTGTAAGAGTTTATTTGTCATTTAAGCTCAGTGGTCATGCGAGGTGGAAAGAATTTCTTTAAGAAAGCGATGTTCATCTCATGCCAGGTGTAGATGGAGTTTGGCTTCAAGGTGAGTAACCACGTTTTTGCTTTATCCTTTAGAGTGAAAGGAAATAGCATTAGATGTGTTACATCTACAGGACAATTTTGTGAGAAAGTTTTGCAAACATCCTCAAAGTCCTTGACATGTAGATACGCCTTCTCGCTCTCCATTCCATGAAAGGTAGGAAGGAGTTGAATCATTCCATTGCAAAATTGGAATTCGCCTGCATGAGGTGGAATGAGAATACAAGAAGGTGTAGGCGCATGTTCAGGTGTCATGAGATCGCACAAAGGATGAAGTGAATCGTCGATTGGTATAACCACATTATCACCGTTTTCACTTTGATTGTCAGCCATTGAATCGATCGGTGTAACTATGGGGTTAATAGAACTAGATGAATTGGATGAATAGAGTGGGTTTCTAAAAATTCCTTTGATGGAATTATCGGACATAAAGAGAAAGACCCTAAGTAGTTTTTAATCTATAGAACGAGAGAAAAAGATAAACCGAAAAAGATAAGAAAAGATTTGAGGTAATCTAAGTGTTAGCTTGTCGCCTTCCCCGGCAACGGCGCCAAAAACTTAACACGAGATTTTTTTTCTGTGTGCGCTTGTGTGCTATACCCAAGTGTAGGTAATCGTGCAAGTAGTAGTCTGGTTAAGTCCAGTCGATCCCACAGGGAAGGTGTTGAACTAATTACTTAGATTATTCTCAAACAAGAAAATAAAATTCAATATCTTTTAAAGGAATGTAGAACACAAAAGCTCCACAGTTTAACAACTACTAAAACTGAAGCAATTAAACTAGATTAACTAATTACTAACTAATTAACTAAAGCGATGATTTAAAATGTGTTTTTCGTAATTAAAAAGGAATGTTGGGATCACACGAATTCACCGCGACCTAGCCATCTACCATGCAATTACGTTGAAGATCAATGGAGCACACTCTCTACAGTATTCCGTATTTCTCTTAGGATAAAGAATCCAGAGCCCTTTCATGACCGGGACTATATCATCACAATGGACTTTGAAATACACAAAAGCGGTTTAAAACAATAGTTAAGACTCTCACCTACAATGGTATTAGCATTGAGGGTGGTTTGCAAAATATATTGAAGAAAAATGCCCCAAGGCTTAACGTTTACAGACTGTTTTGACAAACTGAGCGTTTTGGGACTATTTGATAACAATCCAGCAAAAAAGAAAGTCCAGGAATACTGCATAGAATGTCCTTAAGAAAAAGGGTGTTCGATCGATCGACGCGCTTTCGATCGATCGAACATCTTCTTCTCTCGATCGATCGAACCATCTTCGATCGCTCGACTGTGTCTCTAGTCTGATCGATCGAACTACTTCGATCGATCGAACACAGGAATTAATCTGCTGCATGTCAAAGGCCTGAGATCACGGTTTCATTGTGATCTCCCAACCTGGGGACTACTCAGACGTGGTCTAGAGCGTCACAGTGTTGTTTTTAACTTGAATATACATTAAGGGTGTGTTTGGTATAGATTTTATCATCAAAACTATGAAACTAATGGTCTAAACTTATTTAGCATTCAAAACTACAAGTTTAACAGATTATACTACTAGAAAATAAGTGCAAAAAGTAAATAAACAATAACAAAGTAACCTGGAGAGATAAACTTGTATTAAACTAGATAAAGATCAATCCCAAAGCAATATACCACCTTCAAAACCTATAAAACATAAAAACTCTCTATCTTTCTCTCTAAAATCTGATAAAAGCAATGTGGGCGTCCTTCTGGACGTACATAATACAAGTACATATACCTAAGCCTAATGCTAGGGTTAAAAACCCGCTTCTGCTGCGTGCGCGCTTATTCTGATAAAAGCCATGTTCGATCGATCGAACATGGCTCGATCGATTGAACTTCTGGGTATTCGATCGCTTGATCTTTTCTCGATCGATCGAATCTTCGATCGATCGAATGGTCTTCAATCGATCGAACTCTGTATTTCAGCTTTTGATTATCTTAATTAGAATTCAGCACTTCCTTTTATCGTTATCTTTCAATCCTTCACACAGCAACTGTAGTCTGCACAAATTACAGCTAAAACAAACAACTTATCATAGTTTAGTCAATATGTGTATAAACTAGCATTATAATTCAAATTGCAGATAAACAAGGAAATTGTAGACAAAATAAGTGTATTTTCTTCTTTTAGCACGGTTGTATTTTACAAATACCCCCACTTGTCAGAAACCGAACTAGAACATGGGTGGTTGCAGGGTATTTTGGGACTTGCCATCATCAGCCACCTAGGGGGCATTGTCCCTGCTTGTAGGTAGGACCTAAGCGAAACCTGTGCCTCGGGTTTTGGACCCGGAGTCTTTTAAGTGCCTTGGGCCTGACCCCGAGGTCTTTTTAAATGCCTGGGGTCTGACCCCAAGGTCTTTTTAATGCCCGGGGTCTGATGCAAAGCGGGGGTATTTGTAAAACACAACCGCGCTAAAAGGAAGAATTGCATTGGTTTTAATCACAACTACCCGTTTTATCTGCAATTTGCACTACAAGGCTAGTTTTCATACAATGTGATTAATCTATGATAAGTTGTATTGTTTTAGCTATTGTTTGTGCAGATCTCTGTTGTGTGGACTAGAGAGATGAACGTCAGGACAACTGGAATGATGTAGTGCAGACAAAAGAATTCAAAGCTAAAGTTTGAAGTTCGAGCGATCGACTATAGTTCGATCGACCGAAGGTTCGATCGCTTAAAGAAGGTTGAAGCGCTTGAGTTCCAAATGTTCAATCGATCGAGAAATGGTCGATCGATCGAACATGGTATTTTCAGAAACTTTCGCGTACGCAGCAGTTGCGGAATTGTAACCCTAGCCTTTAGGTTTTCTATATATATGAGCATTGTATACGTCCCAAAGGACGCCCACTTTTGCTTTTTATCAGTTTTAGAGAGAGAGGGGAGTCTTTCTTGGTGTTTTGTAGGTTTTCCATTGATTCTTGGTTTATATAGCTTGATTACTCTAAGGTTTGATAAAGTTCTTCGTTCCAGTTACTTCTCTACTGTTTATTTATATTCTGCACTTAGTTTAGAATAGTGTAACTCGTTAACTTAGTAGTATTGCATGTTAGAGAAGTTTATATCATTAGTTCTCATAGTTTTCATGCAAAACTCACATCCAAACAATGCCTTAATGTTTTCATATGATAAAAACCAGCCTGTGACACTCCAGACGATGTCTGAGTAGTCGTAGGGTTGGGAGAACACAATGAAACAGTGATCTCCAGCCTCTGCCATGCAGCAGAATAAATCCTGTATTCGATCGATCGGAGGTAGTTCGATCAATCGAACCAGAGATAGTCAAGCGATCGAAGGACATTTCGATCGATTGAGGGATGAAGGCTTTTGATCGATCGATCGAACTTTCTGATTCTTGAGGATGTTCCCTGCAGTATTTCAGGACCTTTTGTTTTTGAGATTTGTTATCATACTGTCCCTAAATGCTCAGTTTGTCAAAACAGTTTCTAAAATCAAGGCCCTAAGGCAATTTCTTTCAATATATTTTGCAAACCACCTTCAATGCTAACACCATTGTAGGTGCGAGTCTTAACTATTGAATTAAACCGCTTTCACGTGTTTTATGTTAACTGTGATGATATAGTCCCGGACATGAAAGGGCTATGGATTCTTTATTTTAAGAGAAATACGGTATACTGTAGGTAATGTACTCCTTAGTGCTTCAATGTAACTGCATGGTAGATGGCTGGGTCACAGTGGATTTGTGTGATCCCGATACTTCCTTTTATTAAGAAAAATCTGTTTTGAAATATTGCTTTAGTTAGCTATTTAGTTCTTTAGTTTAATTTAAATTGCTTTCGTTAGTAGTCTTAGTTTATGGAACTTTATGTTCTGCATCATTATTAAATCGTATTGAATTATTTTTCCTTTCTTTTGAGTTTAGTCTAAGTTAATAGGTCAACACCTTCCCTGTGGGATCGACCTGGTCTTACCAGTTACTACTTGCACGTCTACCTACACTTGGGTATTGCACAAGAGCACACAAGAATATTCACGTGTCAAGTTTTTAGCGCCGTTGCCGGGGAAGGCGACGATCAATTCCTTAGATTACCTCAATCTTTCCTGATCTATTTCTGTTTTCCTTTTTCTTTGAGTTCTCTAGGTTTTCAATCTTCTTAGGTTCTCTCATTTATGTCCGATAGTTCCGTCCACGGAATTTTCGGAAATCCTCTATATTAATCTAATTCTTCCAGTTCTAGTAACCCTGTCACCACTCCAACTGAATCAATGGATGATAATCAGAGTGAACATGGTGACAATGTTGTGGTACCAGCTGATGATTCACTACGTCCGTTGTGCGATCTCATGCAACCAGAACACGCACCTACTCCTTCTTGCATTCTCGTTCCCCCACATGCTGGCGAACTTCAATTTCGCAATGGGATGATTCAACTCCTCCCAACATTTCACGGGATGGAAAGCGAGAAGGCATATCTACACGTTAAGGATTTCGAGGATGTTTGTAAAACATTCTCCCAAACTTGTCATGTAGATGTGACACGCTTAATGTTTTTTCCCTTCACCTTGAAGGATAAAGCGAAGGCGTGGTTACTCACCCAAAAATTGAATTCAATCTTCACATGGCATGCGATGAACACTGCGTTTTTGAATAAATTCTTTCCACCTCGCATGACCACTGAGCTAAAACGCCAAATAAGTTCATACAAGCAGAGGAGCAATGAAACCTTCACCCAAACTTGGGAGCATTTCAAAGATTTACTTCTCTCATGTCCCCACCACGGATATGAGAAATGGCGTACCATCAGTCACTTCTATGAAGGACTAAATGGTAAAACAAAAAAGTTGGTCGAAACTATGAGCTCTGGACCATTCCTTCGAAAGAACACCGAAGAGGCTGAAGCTCATTTTGAGTGGTTAGCTGAACATGCTCATGAATGGTCTAACTCTGAAGATACACCTCGAACTCAAATATCGAGTGTGGAAGATAAGAGTTTGTACCAATTGAAGAGTGAAGATCATCTGATGAACAAATACGAAGAACTGGCAAAGAAGGTAGAAGAACTAGGGATGCGAGGAGAGAGCTTTAGGCAGGTTATGCCTGAGGAACCATGCGGCACATGCATCATGTTGGGACATACAACTCAATACTATCCCAATGTGCCGTATTTTCAAGAGCAGGCCCCTATGGAGATGAACGCCATGCACGGTTTCCAAGGGGCGGGGAATTCCAATAATAACTTTCAAAGTAACAATAGATGGAATCACCCCGGTTTTGATTGGAGAAATAATGCTGGGACCCAAAATCAATATCAACAGCAGCCCTACAACAACAATCAATATCAAGGGCAAAACAATAGGCCGTCCCATCAATACAATCAAAATAGAACCAATAACTACAACCAAGCTCAACCCTCCAATGCACCACAGACCAATACCTATGTGCCACCACACAAGAAGGTACAAGAAGAAGAGCCACTTGCTAATGCCAATCTAACGCAGCAACTCATACAGATGATGAGTAGAATGTCTGCCACGTTAGAAAGGATAGATGCACGGCAAGAGGGTTCAGGAGGAACATTCCCTGCCCAACCACTTCCGAACCCCAAGGGACATAACAATGGTCCTAACAATCAAGAACATGCTAAAGCCGTGACTACGCTGAGAAGCAGAAAAATCATAGGGAAAAGCATGCCTCTGTCTAAACCCGAAGTGTACAAAGAGGAGGAAATGGTGGATAATGAGCTTGAGCAACCATCTACTCAAGAGGAGGAGCCGTCTACTAATGACGAGGCAATAAAGGCAAACATTGAAGCTCCTAGAGTAGAGGAAGAAGTTGAGCAAAGGCCTGGAAAGGAGTCTGTTGAGGATGAACCACCAAAATACCCTTTTCCTGCACCTTATCCTCAACAGTTGAAGAAACCCAAGAATGAGACGAAGAATCAGGAGTTTCTGGAATTGTTTAAACAAGTCAAAATTAACCTTCCACTCCTAGATGCTATCAAGCAAGTGCCGGCCTATGCTAAGTATCTCAGAGATCTATGCACGGTAAAGAGGAGGCAAAGTGTGAAGAAACATGCTTATGTCGCATGCCAAGCAAGTGTGATCATTCAAAATGAGTTGCCTCCAAAACTCAAAGACCCCGGTACACCTACGGTCTCATGTAGAATTGGGAATCAAAGGATAGATAACGCACTCCTTGATCTAGGAGCAAGCGTGAACCTACTGCCATATTCAGTCTATAAACAGCTAGGGTTGGGTGAACTCAAACCCACCCGAGTCGCTTTGCAATTGGCAGACAGATCTATGAAGTACCCTAGAGGGGTGTTAGAGGACGTCCTTGTCCAAATAGACTCTTTTGTCTTTCCGGTTGATTTCGTGATATTGGACACAGAACCTGTGTCTAATCCTGGTGCACACATCCTGATTATCTTTGGACGTCCATTCCTCAACACTATTGATGCCACAATCAAGATTAGAAGTGGTATCATGACTATCGTATTCGGGAACATGACATTGAATGTCAAAATTTTTTTTAATCCCCGACCTGAAGAATACGATGATGAGGAAGAAATTCATTACATTGACACAGTCATTGAAGATGAAGTTGACTTGGTCGACTACAAAGATCCTTTCGAAGTTGTGATGACTCAATTTGGCGATGTCTATCAGCCTGCCGAGTCAACTCCATTGGATGCTGACCTGAACCAGATGTGTCTTATGATGGATACGATAGAGGAGGATAGAGTAGAATGCATGTGGGTAATGCTATATGAACAATTGCCTCCTAAAACTAAGTTGGAAATGCCTTCTAGTTTTCAGTTTTCGGAGTTAGAGTTAAAGGAGCTACCCAAAGAGCTAAAATATGCATTCCTAGGGACTGGAAAAACGTATCCTGTGATCATTTCATCTGCTTTAACTCATGAACAGGAAGGTAAGCTAGTGCAAATGCTGACCAAGCATAAGGATGCTATGGGATGGACGATTGCTGACCTCAAAGGCATCAGCCCATCCATATGCACTCATAAGATATATCTGGAGGAAGACGCTAGACCTTCAAGACAAATGCAAAGGCGTCTGAATCCCAACATGCAAGAAGTAGTTAAAAAGGCTGTGCTCAAACTACTTGATGTTGGGATGATTTATTCGATATCTGATAGTCCTTCGGTCAGTCCAACCCAAGTGGTTCCAAAGAAAGCAGGCATAACGGTCATCCCAAACAAAAATGGTGAATTGGTACCAACACGTGTCCCCACTGGATGGAGGATGTGTATTGACTATAGAAAGTTGAATACTATGACCCGAAAAGACCATTTTCCTTTGCCATTCATGGATCAAATGCTAGAACGTGTGGCAGGTCACAAGTATTACTGCTTTTTGGATGGATATAGTGGATATAACCAAATTGAAATTGCTCCTGAAGATCAGGAGAAAACCACATTCAATTCTCCATTTGGTACATTTGCCTACCGTCGAATGCCGTTTGGCTTATGTAATGCACCGGCTACCTTTCAGCGGTGCATGCTAAGCATATTCAGTGACATGGTCGAACACATCCTTGAAGTTTTCATGGATGATTTTTCAGTGTTTGGCCATAGCTTTGAGGATTGCCTCAGCAATCTCGAGCATGTATTAATGCGATGTGAGGATAAACACCTAGTTTTGAATAGGGAAAAGTGTCACTTTATTGTGACCAAGGGAATAGTCCTCGGCCATATAATCTCCGATGAAGGAATCCAAGTGGATAAGGCCAAAATTGACATAATCTCAAATCTACCTGTCCCCCGTACAGTGAGAGACATCCGTTCGTTCTTGGGGCATGCGGGATTTTATCGTCGGTTTATCCAGAACTTCAGTGCAATCTCTCGACCTCTTTGTCAACTTCTTGTCAAAGATGCACCATTCGAGTGGTTAGAAAGTTGCCAAAAGTCCTTCGAGGATCTAAAAGAGCTCCTCACCACCGACCCTATAATACAGGCACCCGACTGTAGTTTGCCTTTTGAATTAATGTGCGATGCTAGTGATTACGCCATTGGCGCGGTCCTAGGCCAGAGAAAGGACAGTAAGCCATATGTGATATACTATGCCAGCCGAACTTTGAATGAAGCTCAAATGAATTATACAACTACTGAAAAGAAGCTGCTGGCTGTAGTATTCGCCTTGGATAAGTTTAGGTCTTATCTGATAGGGTCACCAATCGTCTGTTTTACAGATCACTCGGCCCTCAAGTATCTGCTGTCTAAGAAAGACGCTAAACAACGGCTCATTCGCTGGATACTCTTACTCCAAGAGTTTGATCTAACAATCAAAGATAAGAAAGGAGTAGAGAATGTGGTTGCAGACTATTTGTCACGATTGACTTTTGTCGACAATGCTGAATCCCAATCCATTAAGGATGAGTTCCCGGACGAACAGCTACTGGCAGTAAGTGGTCTGCCTTGGTATGCTGATATCGTGAACTACCTTGTCACGGGAGAAACCCCGAATCATTGGTCAAACCAAGACAGAAAACGGTTCCTCTCATTCGCGCGTCATTTCATTTTTGATGACCCATATCTTTTCAAGTACTGTGCTGATCAGGTTATCAGGCGCTGCGTCCCCAATGAGGATATAACTGTAATTTTAGCATCATGCCATTCTGAGGCATACGGTGGCTACTTCGCTTCACAGAAGACCATACAAAAAGTTCTACAAAGCAGTTTTTACTGGCCCATAATTTTTAAAGATGCGTATTCCTTTTGCAAGACATGCCAACGCTGTCAAAAGCTTGGAACTATTTCTAAAAGGAATTCTATGCCTTTAACCCCTATTATCACAATTGAGATATTCGATTGTTGGGGCATAGATTTTATGGGCCCATTTCCCAAGTCTAATAACTGTGAATACATACTCCTTGCTGTAGAGTATGTGTCAAAATGGGTTGAAGCAATCCCAACGAGACGCAATGACCACAGAACGGTCATGTCCCTTCTAAGAGAGCATATCTTGTCTCGTTTTGGAACTCCGAAAGCTTTAGTACGTGACCAAGGCAAGCATTTCTGCAATAGGCCTTTGGAGTCACTTCTCAAGAAATACGGAGTCCACCATAAAATCGCTCTTGCCTATCATCCACAGTCGAATGGGCAAGCGGAATTGGCTAACCGAGAAATCAAGCATATTCTCGAAAAGACGGTTAGCTCCAATCGAAAGGACTGGGCATACAAGCTGACCGACGCTTTATGGGCATACCGTACTGCCTACAAGACGAATCTAGGTATGTCCCCGTATAGATTGGTTTATGGGAAAGCTTGCCACCTCCCTGTTGAAATTGAGCATAAAGGTTACTGGGCGACACGCTCATTGAACTTTGATATCCAAGAGGGAGGTCAGTTACGCAAGCTCCAACTTGTAGAGCTAGAGGAAATACGACGAGATGCGTATGACTCTGCAAGGTTGCATAAGGAAAGGTTGAAGGCTCGCCACGACCTTACGATCTTTCGTAAATCATTTGAGCCAGGGCAGAAAGTTTTGCTGTAGGACTCTCGCCTCCACCTTTTCCCAGGAAAGCTCCGTTCCCGTTGGACAGGCCCGTTCATTGTAAAAACTGTCTTTCCACACGGGGCGGTTGAGCTCGTCAATCTAAAGAACGATGAGAGTTTCAAGGTCAATGGCCAGAGGTTGAAACCGTTCTTGGAGAACTTCCAAACTGAAGTTGAGCACATCCAGCTGGATGAGCCCAATTATTCTCCAGCCTAAAATCCAAAGTGGAGTTCCATATTGTTGTTGTATTCCTTATCTTTCCCTGCATTTTAGTTTCTCTCTGTTGTTTTTTTTTTAATTCTTTGTTCGTTCTTTTAGTGTTTGTGATCTCGTTCTAATCCGCTATACCTTAAACCACTCAATTGCAGGTGCTTAAATGCGAGGTGACGATGTTCATTCTATCGGTTCATGGGCTGATTCAGAATGTCATTGTGGCACCTGGACTGAGGGTGAACTCACACCCTGCCCCTTGCTTCATCAAGACCCTGAAGTTCATACTCTCATTGATGCTGCCCAAGGGTACCTTCCATACCCACCGACCCTCCTTGACATCAATCCATATGAAAATATGGAATTTTATGATGAAGATGATGTGGATGAGGAAGAAGACCTGTACATGGGGAGAATGGTGGATGATGCACTCATGGCACAATGGGAAAATGATGATATGTGGGAGCCATGGGAAGATCATAACCTCCAGGATGTCGTCCCGGAACGTCACAATGCAGTTGTTGTTTTTGTTGACGACTTCCTTGTTCCCGAGTTGGTCCCATACCGCTATGTGTACCTGAGCTTTCTGCTATTCAGGCTCCAATGCCCCTTACCAGCTAGTGCATTTTGGGAATCTATGCCAATAGTGAGGTTGGAACTTAGTCACATTTCTTTTTATTTTGTTCCTGTTCCGTGTTTTTCTTTTCGTGTTTTATCCTTGTTTCTTGTGTTCCGTTATCTTAATCTCGGTTTGTTTGTCTTTTGTCGTTTCCTTGTCAAGGATTGTCACTATGTTTTTCAATGGTATTCCGGTGTTCCTTCCACATCAGCTGTTCCATGGGGCTCGCACGCAGTCTCCTGGCACCCCACCACAAGAGGAAGAACAACTGCGGATTTTCACACCATTATCTATGTCTCCACCGCAGTCTCCTCTCATGCGTACACCTCATTCCCTAGCGACTCCAGACATGCTGAATGACACTCTTGCTGCTTTCAGATTATTTTGGGAACGGGAATTGTCAATTTTGGCGTCCAATCTCGAAGATCTGGTGGTGTTCGAAGCAATGGAAGAAGAAGAAGTTTTCGTGTTGGAAGTTTAGTGTTTCACTTCAGTTTTGTTTTGTCATTTTCATTTTTCTCAATTGAAGTGTAATTCTGGGCAAATGATTTTTAGTTTGGTTTTTATTTTAGTTTTTCTATGTAATAAGGTCTACGGATCACGTGGGGAGTTATAATTTTGCAAATTGATTGCATTTTGAATCTTTTATTACTAAATCTTTGCAATTTTATCTTTTGGTGATGTCCATTCTGGCCTACATGTCTGTGGTTGAACTGCTTTTAAGTATCTCTGCATGTCCAGATCTGTGTCTGATAGTTGGGGGTGTTTTGGTTCAATTCTCCAATAAGTTCTATAAGTTTTTGAGTTCGATCGATTTAACCTCTTTCCATCGATCGAAACCCCTGCAAGCTTGAGCGCTTGAACTCGTTCTTAAATCGTTGAGAGTTTTGCTGTCGATCGATCGAACTGAGTTAGATCGATCGAGCACTGTTTTAAACGAGGCGTCTGTAGAACTCCTCTTCATTTCCCTCACTCTCACACACTCGATCGCTCAAGCACAGAGGAGGGGGCGACTCGGCAATTTCGTGACATTAGACATCAATTGGCGGCCAAGTTCACCCCCAAAATCATCCTCTACGTCCTCTCACCCCGCGGGTCTCCTTTTACACCGAGGTAGGCTCCACGAGCCCTTTGTCTTTCATTTTGTTAGAAATATCCCAAGGGGGTGTCCCTTGGTCTTAGGATTTCCCTTTTGTAGTTCTTTTATCTTTCATTTTTCGTTTTCCCATTCGTTTTTGCGATCGCAGAACATCGCTGTGTTCGATCGATCAAACTGTTTTCGATAGATCGAAGCTGAAATGTTCGATCGATCGAACTATGCTCAAGCGATCGAATCCTACTCCAGTTCAAGCGATCGAACTAAGTTAGATCGATCGAACTACAACAGTAGCAGTTTCCCTATTCTAATCTGTGTCGTGTTGCGTTCTATTTTTAGGGCTGCCACGATGAATCCAGTAACTGGCTACCACAAGTCCAAGCCCCTCAGCCTCACTATACCTGATCCGGTACCCGCACATGGGTTCCGGAATGATGAGGATCGGGTATGGTACGAGCGTTATTTTCAGACGCGGAAGGTGATGATTGAGCGTCCTATCGAGTCTGCTTGGTCGGAGCACCCTTGGTTCCTGACACGGATTCGCTCCATGCCCCACTGGTTCCATATACTCTCGCTTGCCAAGAGAGTAAATCTGTCATGGATACGAGGTGCGTGTGCGACAATGATACGCGACCCGCACGCACCATTCACACATCATGCTTTCTTCTTGGGTCGGGCATTCGTCATCAGTCCTGCTACAGTTTCGGCCGCCTTGGGGGTACCAGAGGTACCATATTATATTTGCCCCCATCGGCCTGACGCACCTGAGACCCCACCATCTGCCATTATCCGCGAGCTCACCGGAGGCGCCGTTCCTTCTTGGAATGGCGAGGCTTTGATTGAGGACCACTTCCTTACCGACGATTACCACATGCTTCACCTGGTCCTCAGCAATTGCCTCTTGGTGACCTCTTATCAAGAGAAGATCGCGGCTTGGTATGCGCGAGTATTATTTGCAGTGGGGACAGGACAGCCGGTCTGCTTACCAAGGCTTTATATCAATTTCATGGTCCATCCCACCCGTTTCATCACCTCCAAGAAGCACCTGAAAGGTGCTTGGGCGATTCACAGAGTTATGGCTCAGGCCGGCTTTCCTGAGCTTGCTGGAGACGACCTTCGTGCTTCCCTCAGCCGATTCGGCGAGGTAGCGGCTCGCCGCTCAGACGCCCAGAAGAGGAAACGAAAAGAAAAAGGGAAAGCGAAGGTAGGGGCGAAAAAGAAGAGGCGTGGTGGAACAGACACAGAGGCTGGAGCTTCAGCGATGCCCACAGAAGCCGAGGAGCTTGATACCGACGATGAAGAGGAGGATCCGATTGCTGCTGCTCAGCAGTTCGAGTTGCGACAGCGGTCGCAGACTCAGGCCCAGGGAGAGTCTTCTTCCTCTGTGCCTCTCCCGACAGTTTATGAGCTGCTATTGGAGGAGTGAGAGGCCAGGATTAGACTTGAGGGCCGGATGGATCAGCTGTAGACCGTGCTTGAGTCTATATTGATTCAGATTGGGGTCGATCAGGCCGTTCACTCTGCTCACCATCCTACGACTACCCCGTCTGCACCGCCTGCTGCCGATCCATCATTTTCTGCTGCTCCTGCTCCTACTCCAACAGGTCTATCCACTTCTTCTCCTGCTGCCGATCCATCACTTTCTGCTCCACTTACTGCTGATCTTCCATCCCCGTCTGCTGCTGTTGCACCTGCTACTGCACCACCGCCATCTGCACCATTGACATTCCTTCTGACGTGGCTGATGATGATCCGTCGGGAGCCGCGTAGCATTTTCTGGGAAGGGGGTGGTGTTATTGTACTTTTGATTATATGTTTATTTTTGTTGTACTATTTTTGGTGGGTGTGTTATGGTTGGACATGTGGGACAGTTCTTTATTTTGGTTAGTTTGGTTATGTATGAACATTATTTATCACTGCTTTTATTTTATTCCTTTACCATTCCAGTGGTTTGTATTGTTTGGATCATGGTTTTATTGCTTTATCTTTATCTATTGATCCTTGTTGTTTTGGAGATTGTGTTCTATATTTCTATACCAGGTTGCTATGCTTGTTATCATCGCGTTGCTCTATACAGGTGATACCCATCTATTTTATTATTGAAAATCAACTTCTGGGGACTATGTTGTTTTTAGTTGGGGGTAGGGGATACTAATAGATAGGTATACACCCGTAATGATCATATTTTGCACTTGGATATGTCTTAAATTTAATTAGAATGCAGTCTGGTAAAATTTTGAAAATTTTTAAATATTGAATCTTATTGATAGAATAACTCTGAATAATCTCTCCTGCTTGTTAATTAGGCGATGACACATTTGTAGTATTCTCATCTTTTTATGGATTAAGTGACAAGCGGGGGTATTTGTAAAATACAACCGCGCTAAAAGAGGAAAATATACTAGAAAAGTCTACAATTCCCCTGTTTATCTGCAGTTTGAATTACAATACCAGTTTTTGCACAAATTGATTAAACTATGATAAGTGGTATTGTTTTAGTAATTATTTGTGCAGATTACTGCTGCTGTATGTAAGATTGAAGAATGTTGATAAAAGGAAGTGCTTGAACCTGATGAAGACAACTCAAAGCTGAAATACAGGGTTCGAGCGATCGAGAAGGTTTCGAGCGATCGACGTTTCGATCGATCTAGTGTAGTTCAAGCGATCGAAGTTTCTGAGAGTTCAATCGATCGAGAGATGTTCGATCGATCGAACATGCCTTTTATCAGATTATACACGCACGCAGCAGAAACGGGTTTTTGAACCCTAGCATTAGGTCGAGGCTATATATAATCGTTTTGTTTACGTCCCAAAGGACGCCCAACTTTGTTTTCATCAGTTTTCATAGAGAGTAGAGAGTTTCCTTGTGGTTTTTTGTAGGTTTTTATCAAGATTTACCATTGTAGCTTGGATTCTTGAGGTTTAATAGTAGTTGTTTCCTCCAGGTTACTTCGTTTTATTTCTGTTTACATTCTGCACGTATTCGTTCGTAGTTTAACCTTCAATATTGTAGTATTACATGCTAGATAAGTTAAAATCATTGATTTTCATAGTTTTTATGAAAAACTCTCAAACAAACATAACTTTAATGAACTTTTTCGTCAAAAATCACTCTGAGACTTCGCACACCATGTCTGAGTAGTCCGGGGTTGGGAAATCGCGATGAAACCGTGATTTCAGGCCTCTGCCATGCAGTATTTTTATTTCTGTGTTCGATCGATCGAAAGTAGTTCGATCGATCGGACCAGAGACATAGTCGAGCGATCGAAGATATGTCGATCGATCGAGAGATGAAGAAGTTCGATCGATCGAAAGCGCGTCGATCGATCGAGACCTCTGATTCTTGAGGACATCTAATACAGTATTCCAAGACTTTCTCCTTTACTGATTCGTTATCAAACTGTCCCCAAATGCTCAGTTTGTCAAAACAGTCTTTAAACTTTAAGCCTTAAGGCATTTTCTTTCAATATATTTTGCAAACCACCCTCAATGCTAACACCATTGTAGGTGAGAGTCTTAACTATTGAATTAAACCACCTTTGTGTATTTCAAACTTAATTGTGATGATATAGTCCCGGTCATGAAAGGACTATTGATTCTATATCCTTAGAGAAGTACGGGAAACTGTAGAAGTTGCCCTCCGTTGAGCTTAATTGCATTTGCATGGTAGATGGTTGAGTCATAGTGAATTCGCGTGATCCCAACACTTTCTTTTATTAAGAAAAACCATTTTCAAATCTTGTTTTAGTTAAATAGTTAATCATTAGTTCATTTAATTTAGTTGCTTTTAAGTTTAGTAGTTGTTAATTGTAGAACTTTGTGTTCTACGCTTCTCTTAAAATATTGAATTTTCTTTTCTTTTAGAGTCTAATCTAAGTAATTCAATTCTCATCCTTCCCTGTGGGATCGACCTGGTCTTACCAGTTACTACTTGCACGTCCACCTACACTTGGGTGTTGCACAAGAGCGCACAACTATTTAGTCGTGTCAAGTTTTTGGCACCGCTACCGGGGAAGGCGACGATCAATTCCTTAGATTACCTCAGTCTCTCTTCATCTCTTTCTGTTTTTATTTTCTCTTCTTTTCAGTTCTATTGGTAAACACTCACCTTGGGGACTCTCCTAGTTCATGTCCAATAATTCTATTGAAGGAATTTTTGGAAATCCTTTCTACCATTCTGACTCTGATAGTTCTATTAACCCGATAGCTACTCCAACTGAATCAATGGATGATAATCAGAGTGAACATGGTGACAATGTTGTGGTACCAATTGATGAGGCACTACGTCCTCTTTGCGATCTCATGCAACCAGAACACGCACCTACGCCCTCTTGCATTCAAATCCCACCGCATAATGGCGAATTTCAGTTTCACAATGGGATGATCCAACTGCTTCCCACCTTTCATGGGATGGAAAGTGAGAAGGCGTACTTACATGTCACTGATTTCGAGGATGTTTGCAAAACATTCTTGCAAAATTGTCCTAGGGAGGTGACGCATCTAATGTTATTCCCCTTCACTTTGAAAGATAAAGCGAAGGCGTGGCTCCACTCCCTCAAACCTAATTCAATTTTCACCTGGCATGCGATGAGCACCGCGTTTCTAAAGAAATTCTATCCTACTCGCATGACCACAGACCTTCAACGTCAAATCAATTCCTATAAACAAAAGAGCAATGAAACCTTCACACAAGCATGGGAGCGTTTCAAAGATTTGCTTCTCTCGTGCCCACACCATGGGTTTGAGAAATGGCAGACTATCAGCTTCTTTTATCAAGGATTGAATGGTGAAACGAAGAAGTTGGTAGAAACTATGAGTTCTGGACCATTTCTGCATAAAAACACCGAAGAGGCTGAAGCCTATTTCGAATGGTTAGCCGTATACGCTCATGAATGGTCAAATTCTGACAATGTCTCACGCTCACAGATATCCTGTGTAGAAAAGAAAAGCCTATACCAACTAACTAGTGAAGATCACCTTATGACTAAATATGCAGAACTAGCAAAGAAGGTAGAGGAGTTAAGCATGAAAGGAGAGAGCTCTAGGCAAGTTATGCCTGAGGAACCATGCGGCACATGCAACATGTTGGGACATACAACTCAATATTGTCCCAATGTGCCGTATTTTCAAGAGCAGACCCCGATGGAGATAAATGCTATGCAAGGTTTTCGAGGGGCGGGGAATTCCAACAATAACTTTCAAAGTAACAATAGATGGAATCACCCCGATTTTGATTAGAGAAATAATGCTGGGACCCAAAATCAATATCAACAGCAGCCCTACAACAACAATCAATATCAAGGGCAAAACAATAGGCCGTCCCATCAATACAATCAAAACAGAACCAATAACTACAACCAAGCTCAACCCTCCAATGCACCACCGACCAATGCCTATGTGCCACCACACAAGAAGGTACAAGAAGAAGAGCCACTTGCTAATGCAAATCTAACGCAGCAACTCATACAGATGATGAGTAGAATGTCTGCCACGTTAGAAAGGATAGATGCACGGCAAGAGGGTTCAGGAGGAACATTCCCTGCCCAACCACTTCCGAACCGCAAAGGACATAACAATGGTCCTAACAATCAGGAACATGCTAAAGCCGTGACTACACTGAGAAGTGGAAAAATCATTGAGAAAAACATGCCTCTGTCTACACCCGAAGTGTACAAAGAGGAGGAAGTGGTGGAAAATGAGCTTGAGCAACCATCTACTCAAGAGGAGGAGCCGTCTACTAACGACGGGGCAATAAAGGCAAACATTGAAGCTCCAAGAGTAGAGGAAGAAGTTGATCAAAGGCCTGGAAAGGAGTCTGTGAAGGATGAACCACCAAAATGCCCTTTTCCTGCACCTTATCCTCAATAATTGAAGAAACCCAAGAATGAGACAAAGAATTAGGAGTTTCTGGAATTGTTTAAAGAAGTCAAAATTAACCTTCCACTCCTAGATGCTATCAAGCAAGTGCCGGCCTATACGAAGTATCTCAAAGATCTATGCACGATCAAGAGGAGGCAAAGCGTGAAGAAACATGCTTATGTCGCATGCCAAGTAAGTGCGATCATTCAAAATGAGTTGCCTCCAAAACTCAAAGACCCTGGTACACCTACTATTTCATGTAGAATTGGGAATCAAAGGATAGATAACGCACTCCTCGATCTAGGAGCAAGTGTGAACCTGCTGCCATATTCAGTCTATAAACAGCTAGGGTTGGGTGAACTTAAACCCACCCGAGTCGCTTTGCAATTGGCAGACAGATCTGTGAAGTACCCTAGAGGGGTGTTAGAGGACGTCCTTGTCCAAATAGACTCTTTTGTCTTTCCGGTTGATTTTGTGATATTGGACACAGAACCTGTGTCAAATCCTGGTGCACATATCCCGGTTATCTTTGGACGTCCATTCCTCAACACTATTGATGCCACAATCAAGATTAGAAGTGGTATCATGACTATCGTATTCGGGAACATGACATTGAATGTCAAAATTTTTTCTAATCCCCGACCTGAAGAATACGATGATGAGGAAGAAATTCATTACATAGACATGGTCATTGAAGATGAAGTTGACTTGGTCGACTACAAAGACCCGTTGGAAGTTGTGATGACTCAATTTGGCGATATCTATCAGCCTGCGGAGTTAACTCCATTGGATGCCGACCTAAACCAGACGTGTCTTATGATGGATACAATAGAGGAGGATAGAGCAGAATGCATGTGGGTAATGCCATATGAACAATTGCCTCCTAAAACCAAGCTGGCAATGCCGTCTAGTTTTCAGTTTCCGGAGTTAGAATTAAAGGAGCTACCCAAAGAGATAAAATACGCATTCCTAGGGACTGGAAAAACTTATCCTGTGATCATCTCATCTGCTTTAACTCATGAACACGAAGGTAAGCTAATGCAAATGCTAACCAAGCATAAGGATGCTATGGGATGGACGATTGCTAACCTCAAAGGCATAAGCCCATCCATATGCACTCATAAGATATATCTGGAGGAAGACGCTAGACCCTCAAGGCAAATGCAAAGGCGTCTGAATCCCAACATGCAAGAAGTAGTTAAAAAGGAAATGCTCAAATTACTTGATGTTGGGATGATTTATCCGATATCTGATAGTCCTTGGGTCAGTCCAACCCAAGTGGTTCCAAAGAAAGCAGGCATAACGATCATCCCAAATAAAGATGGTGAATTGGTACCAACACGTGTTCCCACTGGATGGAGGATGTGTATTGACTACAGAAAGTTGAATACTGTGACCCGAAAGGACCATTTTCCTTTCCATTCATGGATCAAATGCTAGAACGTGTGGCAGGTCACAAGTATTACTGCTTTTTGGATGGATATAATGGATACAACCAAATTGAAATTGCTCCTGAAGATCAGGAGAAAACCACATTCACTTCTCTATTTGGTACATTTGCCTACCGTCGAATGCCATTTGGCTTATATAATCCACCGGCTACCTTTCAGCGGTGCATGCTAAGCATATTTAGTGACATGGTCGAAAACATCCTTGAAGTCTTCATGGATGATTTTTCAGTGTTTGGTCATAGCTTTGAAGATTGCCTCAGCAATCTCGAGCAGGTATTAATGCGATGTGAGGACAAACACCTAGTTTTGAATTGGGAAAAGTGTCACTTTATGGTGACCAAGGGAATAGTCCTCGGCCATATAATCTCCGATGAAGGAATCCAAGTGGATAAGGCAAAAATCGACATAATCTCAAATCTACCTGTCCCCCGTACAGTGAGAGACATCCGTTCATTTTTGGGACATGCGGGATTTTATCGTCGATTTATCCAGAACTTCAGTGCAATCTCTCGACCCCTTTGTCAACTTCTTGTCAAAGATGCACCATTCGAGTGGTCAGAGAGTTGCCAAAAGTCCTTCGAGGACCTAAAAGAGCTTCTCACCTCCGCACCTATAATACAGGCACCTGATTGGAGTCTGCCTTTCGAATTAATGTGCGATCCTAGTGATTACGCCATTGGCGCGGTCCTAGGCCAGAGAAAGGACAAGAAGCCATATGTGATATACTATGCTAGCCGAACTTTGAATGAAGCTCAAATGAATTATACAACTACTGAAAAGGAGCTGCTGGTTGTAGTATTCGCCTTGGATAAGTTTAGGTCTTATCTGATAGGGTCACCAATCGTCTGTTTTACAGATCATTCGGCCCTCAAGTATCTGTTGTCCAAGAAAGACGCTAAACAATGGCTCATTCGGTGGATACTCTTACTCCAAGAGTTTGATCTAACAATCAAAGACAAGAAAGGGGTAGAGAATGTGGTTGCGGACCATTTGTCACGGTTGACTTTTGTCGACAATACTGAATCCCAATCCATTAAGGATGAGTTCCCGGATGAACAGCTACTGGCAGTAAGTAGTATGCCTTGGTATGCTGATATTGTAAACTACCTTGTCACGGGAGAAACACTGAATCATTGGTTAAACCAAGACAGAAAACGGTTCCTCTCATTCGCGCGCCATTTCTTCTTTGATGACCCATATCTTTTCAAGTACTCTGCTGATCAGGTTATCAGGCGCTGCGTTCCCAATGAGGATATAACCGTAATTATAGCATCATGCCATTCTGAGGCATGCGGTGGCCACTTCGCGTCACAGAAGACCGCGCAAAAAATTCTACAAAGCGGTTTTTACTGGCCCACAGTTTTCAAAGATGCATATTCCTTTTGCAAGACATGCCAACGCTGTCAAAAGCTTGGAACTATTTCTAAAAGGAATTCTATGCCTTTAACCCCTATCATCACAATTGAGATATTTGATTGTTGGGGCATAGATTTTATGGGCCCATTTCCCAAGTCTAATAATTGTGAATACATACTCCTTGCTGTAGAGTATGTGTCAAAATGGGTTGAAGCAATACCAACGAGATGCAATGACCACAGAACGGTCATGTCCTTTCTAAGAGAGCATATCTTGTCTCGTTTTGGAACTCCGAAAGCTTTACTAAGTGACCAAGGCAAGCATTTCTGCAACAGGCCTTTGGAGTCACTTCTCAAGAAATACGGAGTCCACCATAAAATTGCTCTTGCCTATCATCCACAGTCTAACGGGCAAGCAGAATTGGCTAACCAAGAAATCAAGCATATTCTCGAAAAGACGGTTAGCTCCAACCGAAAAGACTTGGCATACAAGCTGACCGGCGCTTTATGGGCGTACCGTACTGCCTATAAGACGAATCTAGGTATGTCCCCGTATAGATTGGTTTACGGGAAAGCTTGCCACCTCCCTGTTGAAATTGAACATAAAGCTTACTGGGCGACACGCTCATTGAACTTTGATATCAAAGAGGGAGGTCAGTTACGCAAGCTCCAACTTGCAGAACTAGAGGAGATACGACGAGATGCGTATGACTCTACAAGGTTGCATAAGGACAGGTTGAAGGCTCGCCACGATCGTACGATCTTTCGTAAATCATTTGAGCCAGGGCAAAAAGTTTTGCTGTATGACTCTCGCCTCCACCTTTTCCCAGGAAAGCTCCGTTCCCGTTGGACAGGCTCGTTCATTGTAAAAACTTATTTTCCACACGGGGCGGTTGAGCTCGTCAATCCAAAGAACGATGATTGGTTCAAGGTCAATGGCCAGAGGTTGAAACCGTTCTTGGAGAACTTCCAAACTGAAGTTGAGCACATCCAGCTGGATGAGCCCAACTACTCTCCCACTTAAATTCTAAAGTGGAGTTCCATATTGTTGTTGTATTCCTTATCTTTCCCTGCATTTTAGTTCTTTCTTTTGTTTTTAAGTCTTTATTTGTTCTTTTGTGTTTGTGATCTTGTTCTAATCTGTTATACCTTAAACCACTGTATTGCAGGTGCATAGATGCGAGGTGATGATGTTCATTCTATCAGTTCATGGGCTGATTCAGAATGTCGTTGTGGCACCTGGACTGAGGGTGAACTCACACCCTGCCCCTTGCTTCATCAAGATCCTGAAGCTCACTCCCTCGTTGATGCTGCTCAAGGGTACATTACATACCCACCAGCCCTCCTTGACATCAATCCATATGAAAATATGGGATTTCAGGATAACGATCATGTGGATGAGGAAGAAGACCTGTACATGGGAAGAATGGTGGATGATGCACTCATGGCACAATGGGAAAATGATGATATGTGGGAGCCATGGGAAGATCATGACTTCCAGGACGTTGTCCCAGAATGCCACAATGCTGTTTTTGTTTTTGTTGATGACTTCCTTGTTCCCGAGTTGGTCCCATACCGCTATGTGCACCTGAGTTTTCTGCTATTTAGGCTCCAATGCCCCTTACCATCTAGTGCATTTTGGGATTCTATGCCAATAGTGAGGTTGGAACATAGTCACATTTCTTTGTATTTTGTTTCTGTTCCTTGTTTTCTATTCTTGTTTAATCAGTGTTTCCTGTGTTCTGTTATAATAATATCAGTTTGTTTTATCTTTTGTCTTCTTCCTTGTCCAGGATTGTCACTATGTTTTTCAATGGTATTCCGATATTCCTTCCACATCAACTGGTTCATGGTTTTGGGCCCTACATAAGGCCCCCACACACTCCGCCGCAAGAGGACAGTCCGTTGCGCAACTACACTCCCTTATTCGTATCTCCATCCGGATCACCTCTTGCATGGGCTTTCAATTCTTTAGAGACGCCAGACTTGCTCGATGATATCCTTGCTGCTTTCCGATTGTTCTGGGAAAGGGAATCATCAAGTTTGGACTCCACTTTTGAAAATTCAGCGGATCCTGAAGCGATTGTGGAAGAGAAAACCTTCATGCTCGAAGAATAGTGCCGCATTTCAGTTGTTTCCATTCATTTCAGCTTTCGTTTATCAATTGGAGTGTAATCCTTGACAAAATTTTATTGGTTTTTAGTTTTATTTTTTTTGTTTTCTCTAGTTAAATAAGGTTTTAAATACCATTTGGGAGAATATTGTTGCAATATGGATGCTATTCAAAGGATTTATTTCTATCACATTGCAATTTTCAATTATGAGGATGAGTTTTGGCTTACATGTTCTGTCAAATGCATTGTTTTTCATTTTTTCTGGTTGTCCAGAACATTGGTAGCTTGTTGGGGGTGCTAAATTTCTTAATTCAGGGTTATTACAAAATTTGGGTGTTCGATCGATCGAACTCATCTCGATCGATCGACCTTATCAGATATTCGAGCGCTTGAAGAGACCTCAATCGATTTAACGTTCGATCGATCGATCTATCTCGATCGATCGAGATTAGTATTAAAACGAGGCTTCCAGCGTACACTTCATCAGTTCTCTTCATCTCCCTCTCTCTCTCGAGCGATCGGCGACAGCGGGATTTGGGGCGATTCTCATCCTGAACACACCATTTTTGAAGGCTCCGGGTCCCACCCCTCCTCCCTAAATCATCCTTTTCATCACCCTCACCCCCTCTGCACACACCTCCCGAGGTAAGGCCACGAGCTCCCCCTCTTTCCCTTTTCGTTCAAATCTTAATGGGGGGTGCCCCCCATTGGTCGTTTGACCATTCTCTTGTTAGTCCTGATCTTATTTTTTTTTTTTTTGTTTTGTGTTATTTTCCGTTCGTGTTTTGCGTTGCTGCCGTAGCACTGTGCTCGATCGATCGAGCTGGTCCCAAGCGATCGAGCGTGACCCATGTTCGATCAATCGAGACACGCTCGATCGCTCGAACTAGGGTAGTGGCAGTTTTCTTTTTTTCTTTTTAGTTCCCTGTTTTTAATTGTCCTTTTCTCTTCTTTTCCATTTCAGGATCTTCACAATGAACCATGTTACAGGGTATCACAGGGAGAAGCCTTTTGACCTCGCCATTCCTGACCCGATCCCACATCATGGCTTCCGGAATACTCCCGACCGCCAATGGTTCACACGCTACTTCCATTCCAGGAAGGTCATGATAGAGCGACCACTTGAGACGGCATGGCTCGCTACTCCCTGGTATCTCGCCCGCCTCCGAGCCATGCCACATTGGTACGATTTGCTCTCTCAGGCGAAGAGAGTGAATCTTTCGTGGATTCGCGCAGCTTGCGCGACGATGATTAGAGATCCCGATGCCGCGTTCACACTACGATCATACTTCCATGGTCGGGAGATAGTGTTCAGTCCTGCTACCGTCTCAGCTGCTCTAGGGGTCCCGGAGGTGCCCGATTGCGTATGCCCGCACCGTGTTGGCACACCAGTGCTCTCATTGACTGCTGTTATCTGAGAGCTTACCACGGGTGCATTACCGAGCTGGGATGGTACGGCCCTTATTGCTGATGTTTATTTGACTGATAATTATCATATGCTCCACCTTGCTTTGAGCAAATGTCTGTTGGTGACCTCCTACCGGGAGAAGATTGCTGCCTGGTATGCTCATGTTTTATTTTCCATCGGGACGGGGTTACCAGTCTGTTTGCCTCGCCTATATATTGACTTTATGAGGCACCCCACTCGCTACATTGCTGCCCAGAAGCACCTGAAAGGTGCTTGGGCCATTCACAGGGTGATCGAGCAGGCTGGCCTCCTTCCCTTACCTGATGATACGACCTCTCAGGCTCGTAGTCGATTTGGCGAGACAACTTCTCGCCATTCAGACGCTCATAGGAGGAAAAGGAAGGGTAAGGGGAAAGCAAAAGTTGGAGAGAAGAGGAGGAGAGCTGATGACACGGACACCGAGGGAGCCGCTTCTGGGACGCCCACTGAGGCTGAGGAGCATGATTTAGACGAGGAGGACGATCCCGTTCAGGAGGCAGCACGTTTTGAGCTGAGACAGAGATCTCAGGCTCCAGCCCAGGGAGAGTCTTCATCTGCACCTCCTTCGACTATTCACGATTTGCTTTTGTAGGAGAGGGCAGCCCGGATGAGGCTCGAGGGCAAGGTTGATCACATATCCTCGATGCTTACTACTCTGTTGGTGCAGCTAGGGTTTGACCCTCTCATACCCCCATCTTCCACACCATCTGCACCTCCACCACCCACTACTGGCCCATCTTCCTCTGCACCTACTGATCCCTCTCCCACTGATCCCCCGGTTGATTCTTCTGCCCCATCGACATCAGCCACACCCACTGCTTTGGAGACATCACTTCCACCTGCTCCTGTCATGGCCGACACATCAGTCACTACTACAGTTGCCACGACGAGCGATCCGGCTACCGCTACTACCGGTGTCGAGGGTGGAGTTATGGATGCTCCCGATTTATTGATAGAGATTTTGTCTGATGTTCCCGATGAGGGGTAGTCATTGGGTGTAGTTTGGGTCGATTTTTGGATGTTATGGGTTAGTTTGGGATATTGTTGTTTGTTATATTTTTATTGGTAGGTTTTGGACACTGCTAGATTACTGTAGTTCGATTTGGTTGTACTTCCCTAATCACTGCTCTTTTAGTTTCTTTGTTTTATCTTCACAGTGATTAGTTATGTTATTATTTATGGATCTTGTGCTTCATATATCTGTTTATTTTTTTCTTTTGATCCTGTCTGCTTGGAGATTGTTTGCTTCTTTACAGATTGTTATGTGGGCAGTTGTTATGTTGCTTTATCAGGTGATATCAATCTATCTATCTATTTGAAAATCAACTTCTGAGGTCATCGCAATTTTCAGTTGGGGGTAGGATGTAGATAGACCATCACCTGTGCATATCTATACTTAACAATCTGTATCACTCCAACTATTGCAAATCTCCATTAGCAAATCTCCATTATCAAATCTCCATTATAATTAAAAAAAAAATTTGCAAAGTTAACCAAGTTTTGGAACTAAATTGGTAGAAAATTTTTGAATTTTTCTCTCCTATTTTAGCTATTATCAAGCAATGACATATTCATATTCATCTCATCCCTTTATGACTTAAGTGCACGCGTTTTTCTAACTTCACTAAGAGGAATGCATTTGTTAACCATTCTAGTATCCAAATCAGTTGCACATGTTAAGAGTTATGCAGAAAACTGAAAATAGAGTTAATATGACTTTTATGCTTCAAGGAATAACTAGTGGAAACTAACAACCCTTAGTGAGCTTTTGAACCTAATCTTCAATTCTGAGGGAATTGTCACATTAATTCAAATTATTTTTTTTCTTGAATATTCTTGAAATTCGTTGAATAGTCTCAAAATTCTTCATTTAGGCTGTTTATTAGAGGAGAACGTTCAGGATTTACCAATTAAAACTCAATGAACACTGAAGTGCTAAAACTAAGAAGTTAAGAAAATGATTTAAGCCATCGTTATTCATTTTATTTATACCTATATCAACATCCAAGAACCTTCTAACCCACACTGATTGAATATTGCCAATAAGAAAGTCTAAAACCCTCATCTTATACTTTAACCGTTATAACCTGATTGCACATCTAATGTGACTAAAAATTGTTGAGGTATGTGACGAGAAGGGAACAGTTGTGGAAGTGATTGTATAAAAAGAAAATATGCAAGGAGATGTTGAATATTCGTTTAAAAAAAAAAAAAAAAAGTGGATGGTTGGAATGAAGAAGAAATAAACTAGTCTCCATCACATGTTAAGGATGTGCAATTTCTTACCCCTCTTATCTTTATCTCACTAAATAAAAGCCGAATTGTCTAAGCCTTAATGATTCTTGACGACGTAGTTTGAATATGAAAGTGTAAGTTGAGTTATCCACGGTATTTCGCTCCTCTAGTAAGTAGTATTCCTTCCATGAGACTATATTACTCTAAATGTTCGTCCTTTATCGAGTTCGGTGTGAAACACTAGTAGCCGGAACATCATTCATATTGAAGTTTTCACACCATGAGCGATCATTTCTAAACAAGTTTCTGTGAGATGTTCATTTTTGAGTGTAAACCTATGTGAGAATCGAAGTTGAAACTATGCGTTCCAAGAGTATGATAGTCTAAACAATTCTTAATAAAGTTGGATGCATAACTGTTGATTTCACACACACACGGATACATGAATGTAAAGCATATGTATATTTATCTTGGTGATATGAGGAACATGTGGATTTGATTATGGTTTGTATGAGGTTGATATGTTATATGAAGCTAAATTGATAGTCGAATGGGAAAGAATGGTTATAAGTTTTTCTATATCTTTTTAAGCTTAAAATTTAGAATTTTGTGGGTAGATTCTCTGTAAACCCTCACGAGACAACACTCGTCCACTAGGGAAACCTAGGGGTTTAACGGCTTGTTGTATTGGCTAAATGCAGCCGCGATTCCTGCGACAATGAGTTAGGAAGTTTCCTTCATTTTATTAGATTAGTTGCTTTAGTCTTATTTTTGTTATTTTAGTCGTTGTAGTATTAGTAAGCTTGTTTTATTTTCGCTTTATTGCTAGGGACTAGCAAATCGCTAGTTGGGGGTTGTGACAAGCGGGGGTATTTGTAAAATACAACCGTGCTAAAAGAGGAAAATATACTAGTAAAGTCTACAATTCCCCTGTTTATCTGCAATTTGAATTACAATACCAGTTTTTGCACAAATTGATTAAACTATGATAAGTGGTATTGTTTTAGTAATTATTTGTGCAGATTACTGCTGCTGTATGTAAGATTGAAGAATGTTGATAAAAGGAAGTGCTTGAACCTGATGAAGACAACTCAAAGTTGAAATACAGGGTTCGAGCGATCGAGAAGGTTTCGAGCGATCGACGTTTCGATCGATCTAGTGTAGTTCAAGCGATCGAAGTTTCTGAGAGTTCAATCGATCGAGAGATGTTCGATCGATCGAACATGCCTTTTATCAGATTATACACGCACGCAGCAGAAACAGGTTTTTGAACCCTAGCATTAGGTCGAGGCTATATATAATCGTTTTGTTTACGTCCCAAAGGACGCCCAACTTTGTTTTCATCAGTTTTCATAGAGAGTAGAGAGTTTCCTTGTGGTTTTTTGTAGGTTTTTATCAAGATTTACCATTGTAGCTTGGATTCTTGAGGTTTAATAGTCGTTGTTTCCTCCAGGTTACTTCGTTTTATTTCTGTTTACATTCTGCACGTATTCGTTCGTAGTTTAACCTTCAATATTGTAGTATTACATGCTAGATAAGTTAAAATCATTGATTTTCATAGTTTTTATGAAAAACTCTCAAACAAACATAACTTTAATGAACTTTTTCGTCAAAAATCACTCTGAGACTTCCCAGACCATGTCTGAGTAGTCCGGGGTTGGGAAATCGCGATGAAATCGTGATTTCAGGCCTCTGCCATGCAGTATTTTTATTTCTGTGTTCGATCGATCGAAAGTAGTTCGATCGATCAGACCAGAGACATAGTCGAGCGATCGAAGATATGTCGATCGATCGAGAGATGAAGAAATTCGATCCATCGAAAGCTCGTCAATCGATCGAGACCTCTGATTCTTGAGGACATCTAATACAGTATTCCAAGACTTTCTCCTTTACTGATTCGTTATCAAACTGTCCCCAAATGCTCAGTTTGTCAAAACAGTCTTTAAACTTTAAGCCTTAAGGCATTTTCTTTCAATATATTTTGCAAACCACCCTCAATGCTAACACCATTGTAGGTGAGAGTCTTAACTATTGAATTAAACCACCTTTGTGTATTTCAAACTTAATTGTGATGATATAGTCCTGGTCATGAAAGGACTATTGATTCTATATCCTTAGAGAAGTACGGGATACTGTAGAAGTTGCCCTCCGTTGAGCTTAATTGCATTTGCATGGTAGATGGTTGAGTCATAGTGAATTCGCGTGATCCCAACACTTTCTTTTATTAAGAAAAACCATTTTCAAATCTTGTTTTAGTTAAATAGTTAATCATTAGTTCATTTAATTTAGTTGCTTTTAAGTTTAGTAGTTGTTAATTGTAGAACTTTGTGTTCTACGCTTCTCTTAAAATATTGAATTTTCTTTTCTTTTAGAGTCTAATCTAAGTAATTCAATTCTCATCCTTCCCTGTGGGATCGACCTGGTCTTACCAGTTACTACTTGCACGTCCACCTACACTTGGGTGTTGCACAAGAGCGCACAACTATTTAGTCGTGTCATTAAGTTCATGCATTTTCTGTTATCACTGAGATGGATTGCATGTGTGAAGCTATTATGTACCCAATACTTTTATGCACTAATTGGCAGCTATGTAGAAAACCTGAAAACTGAGTTAATATGACTATTTTAGTCGTCTCTGTTTTTCTTTGGAAGTTTTGACTGCTTGTTAGAGGAGAACGTTCAGGATTTACCAATTACACTCAATGAACACTTAAGTGCTAAAAATTGAAAGTTGAGAAAATGATTTAAGCTATCGTTTACCCATTCTTTAACCTGATATAGCTTTCACCTGCATTCATTGAAATGTTTCATCCCTGATCCCACACCAACTAAATATTTCCAATATGATTACAAAGAATCCAAGTCCTTGATCTATACCTTGACCTCAATGAGCCGTATTATACATTTATTAAGAATGAAGTCATCAAAGTAGAGGAAGTGGAAGGAAGTAGTTGTGGGTCAGTTCATTACTTAAAAAAAAAAAAGACGAATGATGAATGAAGGAAAAGAAAAAGAGCATATGAAATGAATGGGAGATTGGGTTGAGAGATGAAAAGAATAAAAAGAGAAGTTGAAATTCCATCACATACTGAAGGGCACATTCTTCTCTACAACACCCTCACCTACTAACTAAAAGCCGAAATTCAAAGTCTTAAAGATTCTCAACAATTAATTTGAACATGGAAGTGTGAATTGAGTTATCCACGGTATTTCGCTCCTCTAGTAAGTAGTGTTCTATTCATGAGACTGTATACTCTTAAATGTCCGTTTTTCATAGAGTCAAGTATGGAAGCATTAGCACCCAGAATATCAGCCTTATCAAAGCTTTCATACGGTGTGCGGTCATTGTAAAGGAAGTTTCTGAGAGACGTTCTTTTTGAGTGTGACCAATGTGAGAGTTGAGCTGAAACTGCGAGTTTTTCAAGGCGCAATAGTCTAAATAACTCTTAATAGGGTTGGACGTATGGTTGTTAAACTCACACACACACGGGTGCATGATGGTGATACATATGTTATATTTTACTTGGTGATATAAGGGAGCATGTGGATTTCTTTCATGGGTTGATTGAGGATAGTATATCTCTGTAGAGTCAAAGTAACAGTTTAATGGAGGGGGAATTCTACAAGTTATTCTAAATCTTTTTGAGCTTAAAATTGGAGAATTTTGTGGGTATATTCACTACAAACCCTCACGAGACAACACTCGTCCACTAGGGGGAACCTAGGGGTTTAACGGCCTGTTGCATTTGCTAAATGCAACCGCGATTCCTGCGAAAGTGAGTTAGGAATTTTCTCTCTCTCTTAGTTTGGGTTGTTTTTAGTTTTCCTTTGTTTTTCTTAGTCGTGGTAGTATTAGTTTAGTAGTTTTTATTTTCGCTTTATCGCTAGGGACTAGCAATAAGCTAGTTGGGGGTTGTGCAAAGCGGGGGTATTTGTAAAATACAACCGCGCTAAAAGGAAGAATTGCATTGGTTTTAATCACAACTTCCCGTTTTATCTGCAATTTGCATTACAAGGCTAGTTTTCATACAATGTGATTAATCTATGATAAGTTGTATTGTTTTAGCTATTGTTTGTGCAGATCTCTACCGTGTGGACTAGAGAGATGAACGTCAGGACAACTGGAATGCTGTAGTGCAGACAAAAGAATTCAAAGCTAAAGTTTGAAGTTCGAGCGATCGACTATAGTTCGATCGATCGAAGGTTCGATCGCTTAAAGAAGGTTGAAGCGCTTGAGTTCCAAATGTTCAATCGATCGAGAAATGGTCAATCGATCGAACATGGTATTTTCAGAAACTTTCGCGTACGCAGCAGTTGCGGAATTGTAACCCTAGCCTTTAGGTTTTCTATATATATGAGCATTGTATACGTCCCAAAGGACGCCCACTTTTGCTTTTTATTAGTTTTAGAGAGAGAGGAGAGTCTTTCTTGGTGTTTTGTAGGTTTTCCATTGATTCTTGGTTTATACAGCTTGATTACTCTAAGGTTTGATAAAGTTCTTCGTTCCAGGTTACTTCTCTACTGTTTATTTATATTCTGCACTTAGTTTAGAATAGTGTAACTCGTTAACTTAGTATTATTGCATGTTAGACAAGTTTATATCATTAGTTCTCATAGTTTTCATGCAAAACTCACATCCAAACAAAGCCTTAATGTTTTCATATGATAAAAACCAGCCTGTGACACTCCAGACGATGTCTGAGTAGTCCTAGGGTTGGGAGAACACAATGAAACAGTGATCTCCAGCCTCTGCCATGCAGCAGAATAAATCCTGTATTCGATCAATCGGAGGTAGTTCGATCGATCGAACCAGAGATAATCAAGCGATCGAAGGACATTTCGATCGATTGAGGGATGAAGGCTTTCGATCGATCGAACGATCGTCGATCGATCGAACTCTCTGATTCTTGAGGATGTTCCCTGCAGTATTTCATGACCTTTTGTTTTTGAGATTTGTTATCATGCTGTCCCTAAATGCTCAGTTTGTCAAAACAGTTTCTAAAATCAAGGCCCTAAGGCAATTTCTTTCATTATATTTTGCAAACCACCTTCAATGCTAACACCATTGTAGGTGCGAGTCTTAACTATTGAATTAAACCGCTTTCACGTGTTTTAAGTTAACTGTGATGATATAGTCCCGGACATGAAAGGGCTATGGATTCTTTATTTTAAGAGAAATACAGTATACTGTAGGTAATGTACTCCTTAGTGCTTCAATGTAACTGCATGGTAGATGGCTGGGTCACAGTGGATTTGTGTGATCCCGATACTTCCTTTTATTAAGAAAAATCTATTTTGAAATATTGCTTTAGTTAGCTATTTAATTCTTTAGTTTAATTCAAATTGCTTTCGTTAGTAGTCTTAGTTTATGGAACTTTATGTTCTGCATCATTATTAAATCGTATTGAATTTTTTTTTTCCTTTCTTTTGAGTTTAGTCTAAGTTAATAGGTCAACACCTTCCCTGTGGGATTGACCTGGTCTTACTAGTTACTACTTGCATGTCTACCTACACTTGGGTATTGCACAAGAGCACACAAGAATATTCGCGTGTCATCTGACCCCGAGGTCTTTTAAATGCCTGGGGTCTGACCCCGAGGTCTTTTTAAATGCCTGGGGTCTGACCACGAGGTCTTTTTAATGCATGGGGTCTGACCGCAAGGTCTTTTTAAGTGTCTGGGGTCTGACCCCAAGGTCTTTTTAATGCCTGGGGTCTGACCCCGAGGTCTTTTAAATGCATGGAGTCTGACCACGAGGCCTTTTAAATGCCTGGGGTCTGACCCCGAGGTCTTTTTAAATGCCTGGGGCCTGACCCCGAGGTCTTTTTAATGCCTAGGGTCTGACCGCAAGGTCTTTTTAAGTGAGCAAGCATGGAGAAGAGTTGTTTGGCGAAAGAAACTTTTATTACTATATGAATAGATATGCTCGGGTCAAGCTGCCACTACGAGGAAATTGCCTGGAAATTATGTTTAGATGCCGAAATGATCATTTTAACCCTCTTTTAAACTCTAAAACTCCTATTTTAACCCTGTAACTTAAGAGCTAAGTCTTGAAAACTCTATATATAGATCCATATAAGATCATCTTTGACACACAAGAGATAGATAAGAGAGTAGACACAAGTACATGCAAGAAAGTACACACAGGTAGATCCATATAGATCTACGCTCACCTCCATCATCATCTACATTCCCCTCGACCTCCATAAGGTCATCATTGTCCTCCTCAGGCTCCATCTCTGGCTCGTCTAGGTCCTCATCATCACCATCCTCATAATCTACATCCACCTAAGAATCCTTCTCAATCGGTGTAGCTGGCGATGCAATGGGTTCTACGTGCGAGAAAACTGGTACGTCTGGTTGGATCTAAGGCTCTGGCTCTGCGACTGGAGCTGGTACTAGAACTAGAGGACATGATGCTAGTGGTTTCTATTTAGGATCGACTAGGATAGCCTGTAGCTCAGTAGAATGAAAATCCTCATCGTCGAATATCATCCATCCCATCTCTATATAAATAAGCTGCATAGTACGGGCATGGTGCTTAGTTCCCATGCGAATCCGATCTGGGTGTAACGATCCCTCGATATGCATAAGATTCCATATATACTCCTCCAACCATCTCGAGCTCACATCCGAATACACTATCTATAAAATACGGGATCAGCAGCCTCTACTCTATTAGTGTAAATGATATATCCTCCCAGCTCGTCCTCTACATGCATCGGCTCTATGATCTAAAAAGAAAACTATCTTAAGTCATAACTAGTCACAAGGTATCTTATGGATCATATGTGTAGGACAATCATCGATCACGACTAAACCTAGTGC
This sequence comes from Hydrangea macrophylla, assembly GCA_033977485.1. Classification (NCBI taxonomy): domain Eukaryota; kingdom Viridiplantae; phylum Streptophyta; class Magnoliopsida; order Cornales; family Hydrangeaceae; genus Hydrangea; species Hydrangea macrophylla. The sequence goes on from CM066992.1 coordinate 23,077,272, forward strand.
ACTAATACCAAAAATCCCTGCCATGCCCTAGAGTAACCAAAATAGGAAAATTTAAAAAAAAATTCTCTTTTGGGCCTGTAGATTCATGCCAAAGTGAATACCTTATGATTATCCATAATAATTAAGAACTGGTAAGGAAAAATAATAAGTAGTAGTAGCCAACATGGTGGTCTAGTGTAACACCAACCCATTTGTCTTTATTTATCTATATATGGATATATTTCAGTATTTCTATATTCGTATATGTGATTTACGGTTGTTTATGAATGAACATTGTTGATAGTTAGAATGGATGTTTATTTCCTTAACACTCAAACTCTTAAAATAAAAGAAGGATTTCTAAACCAGGAACCCCGTGTGCTAGAGGCGTCAGAGCACTCGAGATGGGAGCGCTCGAGCTAAAAATATGTGAAAAGATAATTTTGCCCATGGGCTTGAAAACTCTATAAATACCAAATCCTCCCAGCATTTACTACATTTTCAAAACTCTGTTTTAATAGACAACTCCAAAAAGAGAGTCTTGAGAGTTCATATACATTCACACACGCATCCATGGTTGCATGGCTTTCATTTGATGATCCATTCACTTCTTATACACATAAACACCAGCATTACAACTATGGGGGAGTTCTGCAGCTGAGTTCTTGAGGATCAAAGTGCATGAGAAGAAGTTTGGTAGTATAGAAGCTTGCTAGACTTGTATTTAGAGTTTGATCATCACTCATGTAGACATATCCACCATCTGTAGCATCATCTAGTTCATCTAGATCTTGGTGAGTACCCCTTCTCACTCTTAAAACATGTTTTCTTAAATTTAATTATGATCCATGGCCATGCATGTGTTACAAATGAAATAAAAATGAAGTTATGTTGATGAACTAACTAGTTTGCTGGTATACTATCAAACTCGTGCGCTCGGACTAAGCGCGAGCGCTTGAGCTTAATGAACGGGCCAAGCTTGAGCGCTCAAGTGCAGCAGTGTTTCTAAAGAATGGGTTGTTGCATGTTAGTTTTATGTTAATCTATAATATGTTGGTTGTTATGTGCTGAAAAAGTTACACCTTGAGCTGATTCATTATATTTATGTTTGTATGTGTTGTGCTTTATGTTAATTGAGTAGTATTTCTTATACACACAACTTTTAGAATGTAAAGAAGAAGGAATCCTAAAATTTACAAAGGCGAGCGCTCGAGTTCACCCGATCACTCAAGCTTACTGATTTCGGAATGAACATGTTTTCTGTAGTACGTAAAGTATGAACGTAGTAGACGTATACATACGAGATATGCAAACTCTGAGAATGTCATGAGACGTACTAAAGAATGAAGATCTGTGAATAATGCTCATTAATGATGTGTACCACGTACATTAGTTTTGATGCATAAGTTACGATAACTAGAATGTAAATGAGGTAATCCTGTCATTCGGTCAAGTTCTTGTGTTTCCTTCGAGATAGAGTAACGAGTTTCGTGTTGTCATCCAGATGCCACCATGACCATATGGGCAACACTGGCTAGAGTATTCGTGTCTGATCATTTTAGCTATTGTGAAAGGCATAGTAGCATGTGTGGTGGTACCTTATTGGTACTAATATGATCGGTTATGAGATGGTTAATAGGCCTTAAGGGGACAATGTCAATATAAGGTTGTAAGGTGATGATGACAAGTTAACCATAGTTGAATAAATAAGATGGGGTTACCATAGGCCGTAAGGCGATGATATCAAGAGAACACCATAAGGCGATGATGATAAGAAGGCAACCTAACGGCTTTAAGGTGACGATATTCAGGCCAACAACACTTATGTTGGATGCATGCAAAGATTCAAGTTGGTGAAAGATTGGGCATATAGTTCAAAGATTGGATCAATGATCCAAAGTATGTCGAGTTTGTGAAAGATTAAACCTATGGTTAAAAGTGAGTTATCAAGTCAGTATTGATTGGACCAATAGTCCAAAGAGATCTGTCAGTTAGTGTCAGTTGTGTTTTCAAGTACGAGTATCGTCAAGGAAGTCTCTAGTGTAACATAACCATATCAAGATTAAGATCAATATGGCGTAACGTGAATGTTTTCAATCATATACAAAAGGGAACATTTTTTACTTATAAACAAGATTAACATTGTTTTTTGAGCCTGTTCAAGTGCAGTAAGTTTACTTACTCAACTTGTATGCAACCTGACGACTTTCATGTCTTGGACAATCAAATGTCTAGACCTTACAGAGATAGATTACTCGAATACGGAGAACACAGAGGAAGGTTACAGCTTTGTGAGCTAGTTGGCAGGAGTCAGAGACCGTTAGCTTATTTATCTATTAGCGTTGTTGAGGCACTAGATGCCTATTTATTTGTTATGACGATGTAGGGCTCATGCCTAAGCTATTATTCTCTTTTCTTTTCCCTTTTCTATGATGATGTAATAATGAAGTGTATGACTCCGTTGTTGATGTTATTATGTAGCATTGCTAGATCACCACGCTTGTTAAAGTTGTTTGCTATTTATTTAGCAGTTCTTTTGATGTGGACAATCATAAGATATTCATCTTGCCATGAACCTATAGATCCATAAAGGAAATTATAATTTTTCCCTATTTTTGCCTTACTCCAGGGCGTGATAGGGATTTTCGGTATCAGAGCACTAGGTTTAGTCATGCTCATTGATTGTCCTATACATATGAGCCTTAAGATACCTTGCAACTAGTACTGACTTAAGTTAGTTTCTATTTAGATCATGGAGCTGATGCACGTAGAGGATGAGATGGGAGGATATATAATTTATTCTAATAGAGTTGAGGCAGCTGATCCCGTGTTTTACCAATAGTGTATCCGAATGAGAGCTCGGGAGTTGTTGGAGGAGTACCTATGGCATTTGATGTACATAGATGCGCTATTGCACCCGGGCAGGATTCGCATGGGGGCTAAGCATCGTCCCTATACCATAAAGCTTATTTAAATGGAGATGGGTTAGATAATATTTGACAATGAGCATTTTCACGCTGCTGAGCTGCAGGCTATCCTAGAAGATCCCACACTGGCACCACCTGCAACATGGCCTAAAATTCCAGCTCTAGTGCCAGCACCAGCTGCATTTGTAGAGCCAGAGCCTCAGATACAGCTAAACGCGCCCGTTTGCCCGCACGAGGAGCCGATTGTGTCGCAAGTAGACTCAGTTGAGGGGGATGCTCAAGTGGATGTAGATCTTGAGGAGGAGGATGATGACAAGGATCCCGAGGAGCCAGAGATAGAGCCTGAGGATGGTGACAATGATCCTATGGAGGTCGAGGTGGATGGAGAAGATGATGGAGACGAGCATAGAGAGGATGATGAGGGAGCAGAGGATGAGCATGAGGATGATCCGAATGATGAGCCCGAGGATGAGGATGACCACGACGACGATCAGGAGGGAGAGCCAGAAGAGGACCCTGGTGAGGATGAGCAGGACCTGTTCCACCGTACCACATTATTGATGGAGTTTGGTTACTAATAAACGTAAGGAGCCAGATATTCAGCCAGAGGATGACCCGATCGTGGAGATGGTGGATGAGTTTGACTTGTGGCTAGATTGGGTGCCCCTAGAGGAGGTTGATGTTCCAACTGATGAGCCACCTCTACTCGAGTCAGATGATGAGGACTTCTAGGATCAGATTCTGAGGATCTAGATCTCTTATTTTAGTTGATCAGGGCATGTAGCCCACTTTCTTTTGGTGTACATATTGTATATGTTTTGAGGGTAGTGGTATATGTAGATGTGATGTAAATACCTAAATCCTACCACATTATAAATATTTTGACTATGAATATGAGCAGTGTGATTTTGCTTGTTACTGTCTCTGAATCCTCATTCTTACTGGGTGCTTGCGTTCATCATTTTAGATGTTGATCCATTTGGATTGTGCGTATCCTATCTTGCCCCAAGAGTTAGTAACAATGAGATGGTTGTGTAGGTGTTCATGGCTGACAGGATGAGGAATGCAAGGAATTGACAAAGAAGGGCCCCCTGTTCCTGAAAACATGGATCCTACTAGAGCTTTTGAAGCTTTTCTACAATGCCTAGAGCATATCTTGACGATCATCGAGGAAATTGCAATCACAATAACAACTGTGGTAATGACCACCAAGCTGCACCATAGCTGCAATCACTAGAGACAAGATACTCGAGCGATTCAGAGCTCTTTGCCCTGATTCATTCGATGGAACCGGTGAAGCCTGGTAGGCAGTGAAATGGGTAAGGAACATGATTGCATCTTCAAGTGGATGAGGTGCAATGAAGAAGAGAATCGTCATTTAGCTACGTTCCAGCTTACCTATGCTGCTGACGATTGGTGGGAGTCTGAGAAAGCAATGATGGGAGTTGAAGTGTTAGAGAGGATGATGTGGATTGCATTCAGGGAGAGGTTTTTGAAGAAATGCTTCCCTGAGGAGGAGAAGGACCAAAGAGAAAGGGAGTTCATGGACTTGACTCAAGCTAACATGATGGTACACGAGTACACCATGAAATTCAAGAGGTTATCTCATTTCACCCAGCACCAGATAGATACTCTGCAGAAGAAGATCAAGAGGTACCACCTAAATTCCTATCTGTGTCATATGATGTTGGGACATCTAGATACGACATTCGATGCATTCGTGAGATTGGCATCCGGAATGGAAAAAGACGGATGTCAAGGACCCAAGCAACCGGCTACCCGACCCCCTATGAGAGGAAAGTTCATGCTAAGACCCTCGGGCCATTTTCAAGGAACGAAGAGGGGGTAGAATGGAGAGAAGAAGTCCCAGCCAACTTTTCCTCGCAATCAAATAGTTGCACCACCTATTGCAGTTAGAAGAAGGCAAGAAGATTGCTTCAATTATAGGATACCAGGACATCTTGCAAAGGATTGCCGACAATTGAAGAAGAACAGCTACCTCGCAGTAATCTGCTATAACTGTTAAAAGCTAGTGCACATTGCCAAAGACTGTTGATCACCTCCAGGCGGATACTACAGACGGATTGTTCAAGCTAAGCCCAGATAAGCCATGATCAATGCTATTATTTTAGAGGAAGCCGGCTATGAAGAGGAGGCCCAGTAGAACATAGAAGGTACACTCATGTTACTCAGTATTCAGATTAAAGTTTTGTTTGATACTAGAGCTACAAATTCGTTTATCGCTATTAGACTTGTTCAGAAGTTAGGATTAGAGCCCTAGTTACTTAAGGTCACCCTTAACGTTGTCTCTCCCATAGGAGTGACGGTTAAGTTGAGTAAGGTGTGCAAGGATTGAACCCTCACCTTAGAAGATCACATCTTCCCAGTAGATTTGATTATGTTTTCAATGAAGGAGTTTGATGTGATTCTGGGAATCAACTGATTACAAAGTACCATGCTAAGTTAGGCTGTACTAGTAAGTCAATTTTGTTCTATGTACCTAGAAGCACACCTTTCTATTTTTAGAGTAACCCCTCATGTGAGGCATTTCTGACTAGTCGCCTAGCTACTGTGGAAAGCTCTAGTGCCGAGACTTTTATAGTCCAGATACTAGTTGTTCGAGATTTCCCCGATGTGTTTCAAGATATCACTAGATTTCCACCCAAGAGGTTGATTGACTTCTATGTAGAACTGGTACCAGGAACGTTGTCAATCTCTAAGACCCTTATCGGATGGCCCCAATGAAAATGCAAGAGTTGAACAAACAAGTTCAAGATTTGGAAGATTTAGGATTCATTTGACCAAGCACATCGCCTTCAGGAGCCAGTACTATTTGTGAAGAAGAGGGATAGGTAACTCCAACTTTGCATTGACTACAGAGAATTAAACAAAGTCACAATCAGGAATACGTATCCCCTCCCACGGATAGATAACCTGTTTGATTAGTTACAGGGTGCAACAACCTTTTTGAAAATAGACCTACAACCGGGATGCCATCAGCTACTCAATCGACTAGAGGACATGCCGAAGACTGCCTTCAGAAGTGGATGCAGTCATTATGAGTTCCTAGTGATGTCGTTTAGACTCAATATAACCCCTATAGTATTCATGGATTTGATGAATAGGGTGTTTCGAACATACTTAGATAAGTTCATAATTGTGTTTATCGATGATATATTGATTTACTCAAAGACGAAGGAGAAGCACGAGAGACATGCTCAGATGGCATTGCAAATGCTTAAGGATCATCATCTATATGCTAAGTTAGCAAGTGCGAGTTCTGGATGGAGGAAGTAAAGTTCTTGGTTCATGTAATTTCTTCAAAAGGAATTACAGTAGACTAAGCTAAGACTGACACTATCCTGAGCAGGAATAGGCCATCTAATGCCTCTGAAGTAACGAGTTTCCTCGGATTGGCATGTTACTACAGAAGATTTGTGGAAGGATTCTTGAAGATAGTCGTGCCATTAACCGGCTTGACTAAGAAGGACTCTAAGTTTAAGTGGTTAAGTAAGCATGAATGCACCTTCCAAGAGTTAAAGGAGAGGTTAACTTCAGCGCCAGTGCTTACCATACCAACCAGTGAAAAGAGATTTACTATATGTAGTGATGCTTCTTATCAAGGACTCGGATGCGTGCTCATGCAAGAAGGTAAGGTAATCGCCTATGGATCACGATAACTAAAGCCGCATGAGGCGAATTACCCAATGCATGACCTAGAGTTAGCATCCATTGTTTTTACTCTCAAAATCTAGAGGCATTATTTGTTCAGCGAGAAGTTTGACCTATTCTCTGATCATAAGAGCCTCAAGTACTTATTCTCTCAAAAGGAACTAAATATGAGGCAGCGACATTGGATGGAGCTGCTTACAGATTACGACTTCACTTTGTAATACCAACCCGGTAAAGTAAATGTAGTCGTAGATGCTTTGAGCAGGAAACCTCATGACAAACTAGCTTCTTTAAAGATTAAAGAGTGGCAAGCATTAGAAACCCTGCCAGAATTCGATATTCAAGCCGCGAATTTAGAAGTAGGAAAGCATTTTGGATGTCTTGCTATCGAACTGACTCTTATTAGCCGTATTATTGAGGCTCAGAAGAAGAACAAAGGACTGCGGTAATGGTTTGAGAAAGCAGCAGCTAAAGATCTAGAGGACTGGAGAATTGGACAAGACGGAAGTCTTCGATGTCGAGACCGACTTTGTATACCAAAGGATGATGGATTAAGAGAAAAAGTGATGGATGAAGCCCACAGGTCAAGATTAATAGTTGATCTAGGCATTACAAAGATGTACAAGGACCTGAAGAGGAATTTCTTATGGGAAGGCATGAAGAGAGACATTGTGGAGCATGTTTTGAAATGTTTCACCTGCTAGCAGGTTAAAGCTGAGCATCAAAGCCCTCAGGACTTTTGCAACTACTACCCATACCAGGATGAAATTGGAGCACATCTCTATGGTTTTCATCATAGGATTGCCAAAGATGCAACAAAACCATTATTCAATTTGGGTGTTCGTGGATCGACTCACAAAGTCCACGCACAAGATGGCGTATCCAGTCGAGAAGATGAGCCGACTCTACTTGCAATAGATTGTTCGACTGCATGGCGTACTCACTTCAATTGTTTCGGACCATAATTTGCATTTTACAGTCGAATTTTAGGAGAGTCTCCAAATAGTTATGGGGACTTCACGAAAGTTGAGTTCTGCTTCCATCCCTAGATCGATGGACAAATAGAAAGAACCAACCAAGTGTTGGAAGATATGTTGCGAACATGCGCAATTGACTTCGAAAGCAGTTAGGAGACGTATTTGTCAGTCATCGAGTTTTTCAACAATAATAGTTATCATTCAAGCATTGGAATGGCACCGTTCGAAGCGTTGTACGGAAGACGATGATGTTCACCTCTTTGTTGGGAAAAAGTCGGAGAATCTAAGCTTTTAGGATCTGAGATGGTCCGAGAGACTAATGAAAAGATCAACATCGTTAGAGAAAGGATGAAAGTAGCCTAGAGCCGATAGAAAAACTATGTGGATAAGCATTGTAAGGACTTGGAATTCTGTGTAGGAGATCATGTTTTATTGAAAGTTTTCCCAATAAAAGGAGTGGTGAGGTTCGGACCAAAGAAGGGAAAGCTTTTGCTGTACTATATTGGACCTTTTGAGATTCTGGAGCGTGTAGGTAAGGTTGCCTATAGGTTAGCACTAGCACTAAAGATGTCTGGAGTACATAATGTGTTCCACATCAGTATGCTAAGGAAGTATATGCACGGATTGACGCACAATATTGACTTCAAAGATATTGAAGTGAACAGTCAAGTGTCATACACCGAGAGACCGGTGCGAATCTTGTGGAGAGAGATCAAGAAATTGAGGAACAAGGAAATACCATTAGTGAAAGTGCAATGGAAGCACTACAACAAGCGCAAAGCCTTATGGGAGATGGAGTCTGCTATGCGAGAGAAGTTCCCAGAGTTGTTTAATGAGTGTTGGCTCTGATTTCAGGGATGAAATCTTTTGTTGGGTGGTGGAGAGATGTAACACCAGACCACTTATCTGTATTTATATATATGGATATATTTCAGTATTTTGTATTTGTATATGTGAGTTATGGTTATTTATGAATGAACATTGTTGATAGTTAGAGTGGATGTTTATTTCCTTAACACTTAAACTCTTAAAATATAAGAAGAATCTATGAACCAAGAGCCCCAAGCGCTCGAGGCGCCGGAGCGTTCGAGACGGGAGTGCCCGGGCTAAAAATATGTGAAAAGATAATTTTGCCCCTGGGCTTGAAAACTCTATAAATACCAAACCCTCCTAGCATTTACTACGTTTTCAAAACTCTGTTTAAACAGAGAACTCTAGAACGAGAGTCTTAAGAGTTCATACACATTCATACACACATCCATGGTTGCATGGCTTTCAATTGATGATCCATTCACTTTTTATACACATAAACACCTCCATTACAACTATGGGGGAGTTTTGGTGCTGAGGTCTTGATGATCAAAGTATGTGAGAAGAAGTTTGGTGGTCTAGAAGCTAGATAGACTTGCATTTGGAGTTTGATCATCACCCATACACGCACATCCACCGTCTAGTTCATCTAAATCTTGGTGAGTACCCTTAATCACTCTTAAAACATGTTTTCTTAAGTTTAATTATGATCCATGTCCATGCATGTGTTCTAAATGAAGTAAAAACAAAGTTATGTTGATGAACTAACTAATCTGCTACTACCTCCGTCCCATTTTATGTGTCCATCTTGGGGAATCCAACTATTTAATGGGACAAAAAGAATCTACAGCTACTTTCCACAATTGCCCATAATCATTGCACTTTCTTTTTTTGTTTTGTTTTGGTGTTGATTACAAGAAAGGGTAGTTTGGGAAACTAAGTAAAATTTGTATGCTAATTTAAGAAAGTGGACAACAATTTTGGGACATCCCAAAAAAGAAATATGGACACATAAAATGGGACGGAGGGAGTAGTATACTATCAAACCCAAGCGCTCGAGGTTAATGAACTGGTCAAGCCTGAGAGCTCGAGTTCAGCAGTTTTTCTAAAGAATGGGTTGTTGTATATTAGTTTTATGTTAATCTATAATATGTAAGTTGTGTTATGTGCTGAGAAAGTTGTATCTTGAGTTGATTCATTATATTTATGTTTGCATGTGATGTACTTCATGTTAATTGAGTAGTACTTCTTATATGCACAACTTTTATAATGTAAAGAAGAAGGAATCCTGAAATTTACAAAGGCGACCAAGCGCTCGAGCTTACTAATTTTGGAATGAACATACTTTCTGTAGAAAGTGAAGTGTGAACGTCGTAGACATAATTGTGCGAGATATGCAAACTCCAAGAATGTCATGAGACGTACTTAAGTACAAAGATCTGTGAATAATGTACATTAAAGACTTGTACCGCGTACATTATTTTTGACACATAAGTTACAATAACTACTAGAATGTGAATGAGGCGATCCTGTCCATCGGTCAAGTTCTTGTGTTTCCTTTGAGTTAGAATAATGAGTTCCGTGTTGTCATCTAGATGCCACCGTAGCCATATGGGCGACGCTGGCAAGAGTATTCGTGTCTGTTCATTTCAGCTGTCGTGAAAGGCATAGTAGCATGTGTGGTGGTATCTTGTTGGTACTAATGTGATTAGTTGTGAGATGATTAATATGCCGTAATGAGACGATGTCAATATAAGGCCGTAGGGCGACGATGACAAGTTAACCACGGCTGAATTAATCAGATGCGGTTACCATAGGCCTTAAGGCGACAATATCAAGGGAAGGTCGTAAGGTAATGATGATAATAAGGTAACCTAATGGCCATAAGGCGATGATATTTAGGCCAATGGCACTTGTGCCAGATGCATGCAAAGAGTCAAGTTGGTGAAATATTGGGCGTATTGTCCAAATATTGGATAAATGATCCAAAGTATGTCAAGTTTGTGAAAGATTGAACATGTGGTTCAAAATGAGTTATCAAGTCAGTATTGATTGGACCAATAGTTCAAAGAGATTAGTTGGTTAGTGTCAGTTGTGTTTCCAAGCCGGAGTCAGAGACCATTAGCTCATTTATCTGTTACCGTTGTTGAGGCACTAGATGCCTCTTTACTTGTTATTATGTTGTAGGACTCATGCCCAAGCTACTATTCTCTTTTCTTTTCCCTTCTCTATGATGATGTAATAATAAAGTGTATGACTCTGTTGTTGATGTTATTATGTAGTATGCCTAGGCCACCACGCTTGGTAAAGCTGCTTGTTATTTATTTATCGGTTCTTTTGTTGTGAACAATCATGAGATATTCAACTTGCCACAAACCTACGGATCCATAAAGGAAACTTTAATTTTTCCCTATTTTTGGCTTACTCCAGGGCATGACATCTAGGCATACTTATATGTATTAAACAGTCACATCAAAGTTGTAAACTTCATCATTACAGAACTATAGAAAAGGCTAAAGAAAAGAGATTAGCATCTTGGGCAAAAGCCCTACATCGGGATCATAGGTTTGGCACATAGTGCCACAATACTAAACAAAAGATAAATAAGATCCTAGTCTTCAGCTTCCATCAGCTAGCTTGTGAAGCTGTATCCTTCCTTGACATACTCCTCGTCTAGGTATTATGCTTCTGCAAGATCTGGACGTTTGATTGTCTAGGACATGAAAGTCGTCAGCTTTACTGCAAGCTGAGTGAGTAAACCTACTACACTTTAATAGGCACAGAAAAACATTGCGTTAATCTTGTTGATAAGCAAAATTGTTTACTTATACACTTTGAAAACGTAATTGTTAAGCCTAACCAATCTCAGTCTCGACGTATTACATACATTAGGTAATGTTCATGGCACACTCGCACGGAGAATTAAAATAGACATCAACCGATTGATCACTTTGGACTATCCGTCCAATCTGTACTAACTTGATACTGGACTTTGAACCACTAGTTCAACCTCATACGACCCGACTTACATTGGATTGATGATTCGATCTTACATGACTTGATTCTTTGCATGCAATTCGGCATAAATGCCATTATGTCACGCCCCAGAAGTGCAAAAATAGAGAAAAATGAATTCCCTTTTTGGGTCCATAGGGAATGGCGGGTAAATGTCACTAAATTGCCCACACCACACAGTACTAGTCCAACTAATAAACAGGAACAGTAAACAACTAAATATATAACAACGATTCTATCAATTATAATATCAAAGTGGTCCTCAGGATCATAACAGGTCTCCAGAGACAACATATGCCCAAGTACCCATTTAAACTAATAAAGTTCAATAGTAATATAAAACTAAGAATTGTCTAGTTCTTTAGCTGGCATAAATGTCATCGTCAGTGCAGTAGTCTCCCCTGGCATAACCATCCCTAGTAGGGACACCCTCGGCATACTCCTCCTCTGGGTAGTAGATATCATCACCTGCAATAATAGGAATAGGGTAGTCTGGACAGGGAATCTCCAAGCAATAACGGCTGTTAGCTTACTAAGAGCTGAGTGAATAGAAACTCACAAGCTACCAATTATATAACGTAATAACAAGTTATAAAAGTCATAAGATATAGTTCTACTAAGTAATATCTTCTCTTTATTCGACCCTGCATTACTCGAATCCACGTCTTATTATACAAAGACTTATAGACACTGACTCATAAGACACATATTTGATTGTAATATTCCTGGATACACCACTGCTCTGTTGACTGCGGTTGAGAACATAGGATACATATTCTCAATCCACTACAAGTCATGGATACAATGCTTCGAACAATGACATATCATTCTATTGCAACAAATTAGCAACATTTTACTAGCAATCCACCATCCACTGCTCATAAGGACATAATCTGTCCAACGCTCATTAAGGATATATCATAGATCACCTGGCTAACTCTGAACTACTTGGTCTAGCCCACTGCTCATTAAGGACATCTCACCATCAACTGCTTGTTAAGGACATAATATGACCATGCATCCACCCACGTACAACTTTCCAGAACTTATCAAGACCTATCTATGATTTGTACAAGGACTGATACATAACATCCCATTATGGCCTGACTACTTTGATTGAAAGGAATGAATATCGAACTCATCACGTTAATCCATTATTCTTAATCATACTCATCTTTGTTGTCACATTATCCCTGATAAACCAATAATCGTATACTGGAAGTCTAAATTGTGAATCGAGCGATCGAACCCTTTATTTAATAACCAAAAGAAACAATCCATGTTCTGCTAATGCCAATCGATTGGGGTCAATCGATTGGGGAAACATGTCAATCGATTAGATCCAAACCAATGTCAATCACATGCTAACTTTGGCAATCGATTTGGTTATAAATAATGACAATCGATTGGATATCTATTCAATCGATTGGGACTCAACTGATGGCAATTGATTGGGAAAAGTCCAATCGATTGGCACTTCATCTTCCCCAGTAGATTCTTAAAACAAAATATAAAAATGTCTTAAGGTCGTATTTAATACGTCTAACCTTTATATGAACTTGTAAAAACATCATGTAATGAGACCAAGCGAGTTTAGAACTCACCTAGATATGTGTGGGGGTATGTTTAGCTTGTGGAGTTTGAAAATCCTCAATCTCTTTCTCTCCTCCTTCTCTTTCTCTTCTCTACCTCTGTCTTCTCTCTGTCTCTCCCTCTCTTTCTCTTCTTTTTTCTTCTCTTCTGCTACTCTTTCTCTCTTTGGCAGAGAGTGTGTGTGTATGCCTATGCATTTATATATATGTATGTGTATAGATGTTTGTGTATATATATAACATATATCTCTCTAAAGAAATCTGTGAACCAAACAGACCCAAGGCAAGAAATGAGTTGGCATATAGAGAATGAGAGTGTCAGATGTCAATCCACGAAGCAAAGTTGAAAATTGCTCTCTGTAGATGGCAATTGATTAGAAGCAGAAGCAGTTGATAGGTTATAAATATTTTATGGCAATCACTTGGGAGTCAAGTGCAATCCATTGGTATATGCTACATAATGAGTTCAGGTCAGTAGGATGGCAATCGATTAGAATAGATGGCAATTGATTGGAATATAAAAAGTGGCAATTGATTGGAATGAAAAGACAATTGATTGGGATAAGAATTCGTATAAAGTCTTATTTATTAATACACTCCAAAAATACAGGGTATTACATCATCCACCACTCATTAAGGATTTCGTCCTTGAAATCGAAAACAAACAAGGTCTAAAACAAAAACAAAAACATCTCACGCATCTCTGACTCTAGTTCCCATAAAGCTCCTCCTTTGTCATGATGCTTCCACTACATCTTCACCAACGGAATCTCTTTATTCTTGAGTTTCTTGATCCCTGGATCTAGAATTTGCACTAGTCCCGCGATAAAACTAATAGTGTCATTGACTTCAATATCTTCAAAGTTGATCTTTTATACTGTGTAACCATACCATTTATTTTGGACACATCTGGCTCAAAAGTTCCACTGGATATGTCATACTATAGGCGATAAAACGTGCCGTCTTCATAAGTCAATCCACGATTATCCAAAAGTGTCATAGTTATGCTGTGACTTCGGCAAACCCATGTTCCCATTTCCATTGGAGAATTAGTATTGGCTACAGAAGTCCAGGTGGTTTCTGATGTTCTGCCTTTACTTATTTACAGGTAAGACACTGAGATACATACTCAGCCAACTCTTGCTTCATTCCTTCCCACTAGAAATTTCTCTTCAAGTCCTTGCACATCTTTGTACCTCCAGGATTAATAGTTATCCGTGACTTATGTACTTTATCCAATATTTATTTCCAAAGATTTTCTTTGTCAGGCACACAGAGTCTACATTTACATCACAAGGCTCCATTTGTACCAACACTCTAGACCTCTAGTTCCTTGGCTGACATCTTGGCAAACCATAACCTCAAATCTTCCATTGTCCGTTGCACTACTATAATACGGCTAATCAAAGTTGGCTATACCATAAGGCATCCAAGATGTTGTCCTTCCATTGCTTCCACTGGCAAAAATTTGAATTCAACCAACACTTCCAATGCTTTCCATTCTTGAATTAATAATACAACGATCAGTAAGCGAGGTTGACGAGTCAAAGCATCTAATATGACATTTGCCTTACCCAAATGGTATTGTAATGAAAAGTCATAGTCCTTGAGTAACTCTATCCATCTTCGTTGTCGCATTTTCAATTCCTTCTGAGAGAACAAATACTTCAAGCTCTGATGATCAAAAAATAGATCAATTTTTTTCCATTGAGATAGTGTCTCCAAATCTTCAATGCAAACACCATTACTGCCAATTCCAGATCATGTGTATGATAGTTCTTCTCATGTACCTTCAACTGTCTGGATCCATTTGCAATGACATTCCCATCTTGCCTAAGCACATAACCAAGTCCTTGATGCAATGCATCACTATAGATCACATACCTTTCTCCACTCTTAGGTATTGCGAGCACTACTGTAGAAGCCAATCTTTCTTTTAACTCCTGAAATGCACCTTCATGCTTGTCAGTCCATTCATACTTCATCTCCTTTCTTGTCAAATATGCCAGAGGTCCTGCAATCTTAGAAAACCCTTTTACAAATCTTCTGTAATATCCTGCTAATCCAAGAAAACTTCTAACTTTCATCGTGCTAGTTGGTCTGTTCCAGCTTAAGACTGCATCCATCATAGATGAGTCCATAAAGGTACCATCTTGAGATATAACATGTCCTAAGAATTTGACCTCTTGTAGCCAAAATTAACACTTTCTAAACTTTGCATATGACTTACTATCTCGAAGCGTCTATAAAGCAATTTATAAGTGTTCCTTGTAATCTTTCTCCATCTTTGAGTAGATAAAGATGTCATTGATGAATACTAGAATGAATTGATCTAGATATGGTCTTATTACTCTATTCATTAAGTCCATAAATACTGCTAGCACATTTGTCAATCCAAAAGGCATAACTAGAAACTCATAATGCCCGTATCTCATCCTGAACGCAGTCTTCGTCACATCCTCCAGTCGAACCAATAGTTGATGATATCCTGAATGTAAATCAATCTTTGAAAAGATCCTTGACCCTTGTAACTGGTTAAATAGATCATCTATCTGAGGAAGTGGATATCTATTCTTGACTGTAACCTTGTTCAACTCCCTAGAGCCTATACAGAGTCGAAGTGTTCTGTCCTTCTTCTTCACAAATAGAACTGGTGCTCCCCAAGGTGACATACTTAGGAGAACAAATCTCAAATCCTTAAGTTCCTAAACTTGCCTTTTCATGTCCAGCACCTCTGTTGGCATCATCCAATACGGAGTCTTAGATATCGGCATTGTGCAAGGTACTAGTTCCACACAAAAGTATATTTCCTTTTTTGGTGGAAGTCCTTTAATATCTTGGAATACATTCTTGAAATCTTATACGATAGGAATCTGATCCATCATGAGTTTGGTACTCGTACTTCTAATTACTGCCAAACCACTTGTGAGAACATTTCACTCGTCGATTGACATTGAAATCTAATCGTTGACTGTCCTAGTAAAAACAAGGATGTATTGGCTTACAAAGTACGAAGTTGACTGGTCTACCAAGTTTGTCAAAAGATGTCAATCTCCTAGAGTCAATGGACAGTTTTTATATACTTTACCCCAACTTAACAGTCATTTCCAATGGTGACACAGTATTACATGCTATCTCAAGTGTCTAGGGTTCCAAACCCAACTGACACACAATCTTAATAGCAATAAATGAATGTATAACTCTAGTATCGAGTTAAGCTTTAACTTGACAATGAAAGAGTATCAGCATACCTTCCAAATGCTACTGCTCATTAGCATTAAAGCCTACTTCCATGGGAATGATAGCATTCATCAGTGTCCGATCTGGGGAACTTGTATCCCCTGGACTGGTGCCCCATAGTATCCTCCGCATAGTGCACGGGAATCCCTACTCAAGTGCCCTAGGTTATTACAATTATAGTAGATAGCATCCATCTGGTGGTTAACCTTAGAGGCTGTGCAGAACTTGGCAATGTGCCTTGGCTTCCCACAGTTAAAACACCCTTCGTTGCTGGTTGGCAGGCCTATTAGCAGTGCCTGAGGCTATGGTCCCTACTAGTAATATTGCTGGGTTCGAGGATAACCCTGCTGAGACTTCCTAGTTCCCTCCTAAGTACGCCTATTCCCTTCAAAGTTTGCTTAAGGTCTCTATCCTTGGGTATTCCTCGGTGGCTGGTTATGGAAATTCCTCTGTTGCTGAAAACTTCTCGACAACTAGGGTTGATTTATCTATGGTTGTTGGAATCTGAAAGTAAATCTAACAATCCCCTCAAATAACTAATTCAGATGACCAACCATCATATGTCTGATGGGGATTCAATCCTTGGTACAATCACTTCACCTTCTTCGTTGAGGTTATCTATCATACGTTGGGCAAATTGAGATAGACGCTTGAACTATGTCATGTATTTCCGCACAGTCCATCCTCCTTGGACCAGTTAAGAAAGTTTCTTTCCTATTGATCTCTCTCATCTTCTGGGAAGTACTTTCCAAAATCGTTCCTGGAATCTTATCTATCGTCAAGAAGACAAACTTATCTTAAACTCATATCTCATCACAAGAATATTAAAAAGCTAGGACCAGATGGTAGGGAATCGTTAGTGAATGAAAGTATCACAACCTAGAGCTTTGATACCAAAAATCCTATCACGCCCGGAACAACAAAAATAGAAAAAACAAATTTTCCTTTTTTAGTCCATAGGGAATGACGGGTGAATGTCACTAAATTGTCCACACCACATAGCACTAGTCCAACTAATAAACAGGAACAGTAAATAACTGAATATATAACGATTCTATCAATTACAATATCAGAGTGGTCCTCAGGATCATAACAGGTCTGGAGACAGCATACCCCAAGTACCCGTCTAAACTAATAAAGTTCAATAGTAATATAAAACTAATAACTTTCTAGTTCTTTAGCAGGCATAAACGTCATCATCATCATAGTAGCCTGCCCCAGCATTACCATCCCAAGTAAGGACACCCTCTTCATACTCCTCCTCTAGGTAGTAGCTATCATCACCTACATTAATAGGAACAGGGTAGTCTTGACGGGGAATGTCTAGGCAATAATAGTCGTTAGCTTACTAAGAGTTGATTGAATAGAAACTCACAAGGTACCAATTGTATAACTTAATAATAAGTTACGAAAGTCATAAGATATAGTTCTACTAAGTAATATCTTCTCTTTAATCAACCCTGCATTACTCGAATCCACATCTTCTTATACAAGGACCTATAGAAATTGACTCATAAGGCACTGATCTTATTGTAATATTCCTAGAAACACCACTTCGGTAAACTACGTTTGAGAACATAGGGTACATATTCTCAATCCACCGCAAGTCATGGATACAATGCTTCGAACAACGGCATATCATTCGATTACCATGACTTAATGACATTTTGCTAGTGATCCCACATCCACCACTCATTAAGGACATAACCCGTCTACCACTCATTAAGGATATATCATAGGTCACCTGGCTATCTCTGAACTACTTGGTCCAGCCCACTACTCATTCAGGACATCTCACCATCCACCGCTTGTTAAGGGCATAATATGACCAAGCATTCACTCACGTACAACTTTCTAGAACTTATCAAGGCCTATCTATGTTTTGTGCTAGGACTGATACATGACATCCCATTGTGGCCTGACTACTTTGATATAAATGAATGGATATCGAACTCATATATGAACCATATAGCATCTAACATCATCACATTAATCCATTATTCTTAATCGTAGTTATCTATGTTGTCACATTATCCCTGATCAACCCATAATCGTATACTGGTAGTCTGATTTGAGTATCGAGGGGTCAAACCCTTTATAGAATAACCAAAAGAAGCATTCCATGTTCTACTAATGCCAATTGATTAGGACAAGGGTCAATCGATTAGGATAAAACATGTAACAATCAATTGAGGAAACGTGCCAATCGATTAGATCCAAGCCAATGTCAATTGCTTGCTAACTTTGGCAATCGATTGTGTTACAAATAATAAATATCGAGTGGAAATCTATTCAATCGATTGGGACTCAACTGAAGGCAATCGATTGGTACTTTGTTTTCCCTAGTAGATTCGTAAAACAAAATACATAAATGTCTTAAGGATGTATTTCATACGTCTAACATTTATATAAACTTGTAAAAACTTCATATAGTGAGACCAAGTGAGTTTAGAACCCCCCCTAGATATGTGTGGGGTGAGTTTAGCTTGTGGGCTTTAAAAATCCTCAAACTTTCTCTCTCCTGCTTCTCTTTCTCTTCTCTGCCTCTGTCTTTTCTCTGTCTTTCCTTCTCTTTCTTTTCTTCTTTCTTCTCTTCTACTTCTCCTTCTCTCTGGCAAAGAGTGTGTGTGTGTGTGTGTGTATGCTTGTGTGTATATATATGTTTATGAATGGATGTTTGTGTGTATATAATATATATATCTCTCTAAGGATATCTAGGAACCAAATAGACCCAAGGCAAGAAATAAGCTGATATATATAGAGAATAAGAGTGCCATGTGTCAATCCACGAAGCAAAGTTGAAAGCTTATCTCTGCAGATCGATTGGAAGCAAAAGAAATTGATTAGTTATAGATATTTTATGGTAATCGATTGGGAGTCAAGGGCAATCGATTCGTATATGCCACGTAATGAATTCAGGTCGGTAGGATGAAAATCAATTGGAATAGATGGAAATCAATTAGAATATAAAAAGTGGCAAGGATAAGAATTAGTATAAAGCCTTATTTATTAATAAACTCCAAAAATATAGGGTATTACACGTAGGGACTAGAATATCATCACCTTACGGTCATTAGGTTACCTTTTATCTATGCCCAACTTGGCCTTTGGTAACCCCATCTTACTCCATTCAGCCCTAGGAACATCATCGGCTTACGGCCGCTAGGTTACCTTTTATCTATGCCTAACTTGGCCTTTTTATCTGTGCCCAACATGGCCTTAGGTAACCCCATCTTATTTTGACAGACATGACTTACTCATCTTTAAGCCCAAAAAGCCTAGCACCCTTTTTACGATTGTACCGACATATGGAACTACTGCATCACTTGCACAATCTTGGCCTTTTATATGACATCCTTGCCCAACTTGGCCTTTAATAACATTAGAATAACAACACAGTACTTGTTACTCTATTATCAATGATACACAAGAATTAGACCGACGAATGCGATTGTCTTGTTAATAGCTTTTATTATATCTACCTTGCTATTGATCTCATCATTAGAGTTAACACAACTTACATAACGTTACTAACGCGCATGGTACAAGTTGTTAATGTGCATCATTATCTGGATCGGGTGCTTATGTACAATAATTTAATATTTGGAGTTTATGTATCCTGCACGTATACTACTTACTAGTTCAGCTCAGCATTTACTACTTATGAAAAGCATATCTTTGTTAAACTAGTAGGCTCAAGCGCTCGGGTGAGCTCGAGCACTCGCCTTTGTAAATCTCAAGATTCCTTCGTCTTTTCATCATATAAGTAATTCATTATTGAGGTACTACTCAAATAACATAAAGTACAACATCCACATAGCACATACAAGCACATATATATAAAGAACAACCCAAGGTACAACGTTAATTGCTCATAGTACAACCAATATATCATGGATCATCATAAAACTAACATGCAACAAGCCTTTCTTTTATATACTGCTGACCTCGAGCACTCGCATCTCTAGAGCACTCACGCCTAGCCTGTTCGTTGGGTTCGAGTGCTCGTGCTTGGTCTGAGAGCTTGGGTTTAACAATTGTAGACACCACAATTTTGACCGACTGTTGAATTCAGGGAATGATTACCTCTAAGCCGATGACGACAATGTCTGACAGAATTCGAAGATTTCTTTTTAAGTGATTCAAGCTCTTCAGAAGGTTCTTTAATCTCGATAAAGTTTGCAAGAGAAAGACCGGATATTTAGGGAAATTCAGGTATAAAATACGTATAAGAAAAATAGTTTGAGAAATTTGATTTTGATATGAATTATAAAAAATTACTTGAAAAGAAAATAAAAAATAAATTTAAAAAAAGAAGAAGAAGAAAAGAATTTCAAGTTAAGAAGGGAAGAAGAAAAAGAATTTTGAAAGAAAAAGAAAACAAAACAAAACAAAATATAAATAAATATATAAATGTATATATGTATATATAATCTATATAAATATATAAAACCAATAATTAAAAAAAGGGAGAAGTCTGTTAGTAATGGCACATGGCGAAGTCGGCGGCACTCGCAGTGAGTGCCGCACCGGCAGTCAGTGAGTGCCGCGGACAACTCTTTGAGTGCCGGCTGGTGTAACAAACAATTTTTTTTAATACGTATTGAATACCATAGCACATGGGTTTTCACCCCGAATTTACTAAATTAACCCCTTGAGATTGGTCTATATAAGAGGATGTTCATCTCCATCATAGGGTGGTTTAAAAAATATTGAATCATATACATAATTGAGAGATTTTAGAGAGAGAAAAAAGAGAAAAGAGGAAGAAATCATTAAAGGAGTTTGAAGAACTTGAAGAGGAATTTGAAGAACTTGACGATCTTCACCAAAACAAGAACAAAACTTGAGGTTATTGAAGGTAATCCTCTAATCCTAATTAGATTTTAGTCTAAAATTCCATCACAATTCATAAAACTCTAGGACATTTTACACAATTTTCAAAATGTCTCTTCCCGCCTCATTTTATCACACACCACTTGAATTGCGATTGAATTATCAACTATTTATTGATTTGGATCTAGTCAATCATGGATTAAATTTTATAGTAAGCCTTTTTAGGAGAAAATTTGCTTTGATCATCAATTTAGTTTGATCTCTAAGGACCATTTATTTGAGAGGAGAATTGAATAAAATGGATTCATAATCCTCAAGGACCATATGTTTGGGACAAGAACTAGCTATTTTCATGGGTTGATCATTATATTCAAGTGAATTCAAGTGTGTTGAGTTCATTGGGATTGATTAAGTCCTTCAAATCCATTTCTAGGTTCTCTTATGGGGTCTATGTTGGGATTCATCTAAAGGCTAAATCCATGAATCTCTCTTGAATTTCCTTCATATGATCACAATCATACTTGATCTAGATTCTCTCTAGAATTGTAGATCAAGCCTGATTTAAAAAATGAACACCAAATCAAATTTTGGTGCAGTGAATTTATTAACTAGTTGTGATCAAATATTTTTAATTAAATCATGATCCATTGGAATTGAATGTGGCCAATTGGAATGTGTTCATAACACAAAGATCTACCACCACAATTTTTGTTTTGGTGAGATTTCATAGTTAACATGGTTTAATCTTAGGATTCATGAACTATTTATTCTCTATCTGAAATTTCAGAACAGTAAGTCAATTTTGATTTGAATAGATCAGAGCCTTAACCAAGCATTTTTTACTTCAAATAATTTTTTCCATAAGGTTAAATGTGTTAATGAGATCCCCTAAAAAGGTTGGCGTAATACAGATTCGTATACTAATTTTAGAAAATCATACAAAATCTTTGGACAGAGAGTTTACAAATTCTGAGTAATGTCTGGTTTTGGTCCAATTCCAAGAGATTGGACTGTTCGTTCTTTGATTTTCTTTTTGGGTTAGAAACTAAACTCACAGAGGCATCTCATATCCAAAAATCATTAAGATCCAACCATGACAAGTAAGCTTTTACCATTTTTGAAAGTCTGGTCTGCTTTCTGTAATTCCTGGAATTCTGAGACAGATTTGGTAAAACTTACCAATTATAAATCAAATGGTTCGCTAATACCATAAGGCTTGAAAAATGTTTTGATTATGATTAATTGAACTTAAATCCAGAGGTTAGCTGATCCAAATCAATGAATGATTTATAGCGTATTCATGTTCATATTCATGCATTGATCACATATGTATAGATTCTAGCAATTAGAACATCATTTTGTATTGTGTTAAAGCATAATTAGTTGAACATAGCTATGGATTCCTTGTGATCGTGTTGGGATTTTATCATCTCTTTATGGACATTACATTGGCTCCTAGTTGAGACTTGTATATCTATAGAGGTGTTGTGATTCCAACTAGTTAGAAAGAATTCATGATTGTGTCAACTTTCCTTACTTGATAGATTTAAGCTAGAACTTTGGTATAATATTTTGGAATTGATATTATATTCAAAGCATGTGGACTAACCATTTATTTTGTAGCACTATGAAGGTACAATTTCTTGACTCTTTTCTCTAGTTTATTTTATTTCTTGATTTCATTGAGTTTTCGACTCCATGCGCGACACCTTAGATTAGGGTTTGTCTTATGTGTATATATGTATTAGAGACTCTTTTTCTAAGATTTTCTTTTATTTGTGTGCATTGCTCCTTTCCTTTCACATCTAGACCCTGGGTAAGTTCTCTTGTTCTCTATTGCATATCATTTTTGCTTGCTAGTTGAACTGTGTGATTTTGTACGTTGTTTTATCATTAGCAATCTTCAACCCTTTTCAAAATGCTTTTGTAATGTATATATCTACGTATTAGTTGAGGGCATGCTTAGAAAGTTAATTCGATTAAAAGGATGTTGAGTAGAGGCCAATCACAAGATAGGATGAGAAGGGGTGTTTTAGTCCGTTGGGCTCCTTCCCCTCTCATTCCATAATTCCCGGACCTCGAAATCTCTGATTTTCAAAATATCAGTTTGATTTTAAAATGGTTTCTTAATTTTCCTTTAAAAATTAAGTGGCGACTCATATTTTGAATTTGAAAAAGTTTTAAAGCGTGGTTAGCCTACGAGTATCCACAATCTGGCGACTCTACTGGGGATCGAATCCAGAACCTCTTGTTTCACAGACCAAAATTTCTGATTTTGTGTTCACTCGAGGATTAGGCTTGAAAGCATCCTTTTAATCGAATTAATTAATTTTTGTGTGCCCGTTGCATTGCACTTGCATGTCTTGGCAATCGATTGCACAGAATTCTGACTTTGGAGGCTCGGGGTAACCTGGTCGATCAAGCCATCATGGGTCTATGTGATCACCCTTAATCTCATACCATGTGTGGTATATGAAGCATACTATCGGATGTGTATCAATGGTCCCTTATTTGACAAAACCCGGCCTTTACATGGTAGCTTCTATAAAACCTTTTAATCTAGGAAATCAATTCTTGATTAGGATTATATGCTAGGGAGTTTTGTATGCCCGAAAGGGACTATCTGAGATGATGACAAAACTTGCTTTATGTAGGATGTATAACCCTTTAATCAACTTTTAGCAAATTCCTTCACATGACCCGTAATATTTGAAAATATGCCAGATTTTTTATTTTAAGGTTACACTTCTTATACCTTGTTAGCTAAGCATCATTGACCTTGTATGTATCTGAATTTAGGAAAAGTATGGTGATGATCCGATCATGAGATCCTTCTACCCAAAGAATTTTAAATCCATCTTTGAAAAGCAAACAGATTTTTGCCATCTTCATTCCAAAATTTTCAAAATCGCTATTTCAAAAATCTTTGGATTTAACATTTTGATTAAAATTCCAAATCAACCTTTGTTGAGGTATATTTTCACATTCACATCTTTGAAAAAAAAAAATTCATGGGATTTGTTTTTGAAAAGTTTCTCCAACTAAAGAAAAGTTTTTTTCAAATGAATTCCAAAACAAAATTCTAACCTTATCACCTTTTGTTGAAAAATATTTTCACGTCCCCATTTTTCAATCCAAATTGTTTGGGGATTGTTTTCAGAAGGATCTTATCACATAAGAAATACTTTGCAAGTGAATTCCAAAAATTTTCAAAAATATCCAACCTTGGAAAAGGTAGCAAGGATCACAATGAGAGGAGAAGTTGTCGCACTTGACATGGGTGAGGATTTTATGTGCTTATGTGTTTATGTGTGAGGATTAGGATTTTCTTTTCTTTGGCATATAGAGTAGGCACACACACACATGCATTGCATTCGTGTGACATATGAACCATTCATAAGGCATTTGCAACTAATAAAGTCAATAAAATAATAAATAAAATGTGAAAATAGCAAAATAAAAATTCTTTTGAAATAAATTGATTAAAAATAAAATGTGGTTGTAGGTTAAAAAAAATAGAATATGCTTCAAACGCAATTTGGGTCAGAGATTCCACAGCAAGGTTAGTGTGGGTACCCGAACCAAGCTTGGGGCCTAGAAGGATTAAGCTCGTTTGATTGTCCCATTTCAAATCTCTTGCCAACAACCATGAGTGAGGTTCACCACCCTTCATTAACCTTTATCCGATCCGACCGATTTGGATTACTCGTATTTTTGATTCCATGGGGCTTTTTACCCAATCCGAGGCAACAATCGATGCCCATGATCCATATCTGAGGCTATATGAGTAAGTAATCCATGTATATCCCACAATGCTAAATCCAGAGAGATCTTCACTAATAGAGTCGCCACTTGGTTTGATAAAGGAAACAAAGAAAACTAAATCTATCAAGTCCAATGGATAGAGAGTACCACCCCATCGTCGCCAAAGAACTCGGTTCATGGTTAATGTACGAGAGAGGAAGGAGCTAGATCGTGCTAAAACACCCCTTCTCGCCCCATCATGAGATGGGCCTCTACTCAGCTTCCAAGGTATTTGACTATACATTATGTAG
This sequence comes from Hydrangea macrophylla, assembly GCA_033977485.1. Lineage (NCBI taxonomy): Eukaryota > Viridiplantae > Streptophyta > Magnoliopsida > Cornales > Hydrangeaceae > Hydrangea > Hydrangea macrophylla. Next base: position 23,102,375 of record CM066992.1, read on the forward strand.
ACCATTTCATTTACACTAATGTAATCCTATGTTCATGTTATAAACAGCTAAAGAGATAAAATTGTGCAAGAGACTATACATATACCACACAATGCACGTGCTAAAGTAGTAAATCGGGGAGTAAATGTATTGCTACACTACCCTATGCATATGTAATAAAAAAAAAGGAAATAAACGTGCAAATCACACTCAAACCCTAAAAAATAGGACATCTATGCACAAATATCATATAGGGAAATTAAACCAGTTTTATCCACCTAATCATGCTTCTAAGTGATCTAGGAAAATAATAAATAAGGAAGGTATTGGGACTTACCCGGGATAGCACAGCATTCCAATTATAGCTTCGTAATTGTCGTGGTTAGGATAGTACAAGCATAATAACCAAACATGAACACTATAAGCATGTGTGCATGTGTAACACTTAATCGAGATATCCTACTACTCTACGTGTGGGTAGTATGTATGTGTATGCATGGATGCATGGATAAGCATGAGTAAGCTATGCTAGGTTAAACTAGGAATAAGCAATGCTAGAATAATAATTAGGGCTTCATGGCCCCTAATGAGATTGGAATAGCCATGGCTTGGCTACCAATCCCACTAGTGGTGGCTATTCCATGGTTAGAATAGGCACCACTAGGGATAGCCTATCCACAAACGGGATAGAAGGCTAACATAGAAGCCTAGAAGATCTAAACTACTAAGAAAATAAGAACTGCTATGAACGACAAAGAACAAACAAGGGAATAGATCTAAACTAAGAACTATAAAGATCAAGACTAAGGAAAACAACAAAAACAAAGAAAGAAAATGAGACGAAGAAGGCTTCCCTCAAAAACCTCCCTCAGAATACTTCTACAGGGCTTCCCAAGCATTGCGGACTCCAAGAACCCTAAAAAACTAACAGATTAAACTATCTCAAGAACTTTTAGTGCTTCGGAATCCTCTAAAGGGGTTTTTTTTAGCTCTCTAGTTCTCAGAATTTTGAGGTATGTTCAATGGGGAGGGGAGGACCCCCTTTTATAGTTGAAGATTTGGGTGAAAACTCTTATAGTTAAGCGATGTGGGACAAAAAAAACACAAATTTTCACATTTTTAGGTGATTTCACGAGATTGGGGTCAAATTAAGGGTCTAGAATGCATCTGAGGTATCTAAGAGCCATAGTGGCATTATAGGTGCCACACGGTAGTCCGAGAGTGTCGCACGACACTCAGCCTGAGAGCCACCATGGCTCTCAGCCTAGAAGTTATGTTTTTACTCCAGAATTCTCGGACTTCGTTCTCTCACCTCGGTTATTGTTTGTGGTCTCATGATATACCATTGGAAGGTATGGAAGTCTAGTTTAAGATTTTTTTGGTCTTATTCAATAATTATTTGTAGATTTTGAGTTATGGCCAAAAGAGTGAGGCTGACTCCAAGATGTAGCAAACTTGTGAAGTACTAAAAGGGGTAAAAACTTTCCTAAGTGGTTTTTGCCAATGTGAAGGCTTGGGTCACTAATTTAGCCTATTTTAGGACTATTTTGTACAGGGAGTTCTCAGGATCCCACCCCAAAATCCGGATTTTGCTCAGTAAAAGGTAATTTTTCATCATCTCATGTGAAAAAGCTCCCATAAATTGGGTTTTCGTCTATGATTTGAGTTTCTAACGTACCTAAGTCTTCCTAAAGGTTATTATAATGTATCCCAGAGTCCACGGTGCTTTACAGAGTTTTGCTTTATAAAATTGACACTCCACAAATCATGATTCCAGTAATTGGGTTGTTCTTAAGGCGGGGTTCCTTTTGTCGAATGGACGAACCAAAATAGGGTGTCTACAGTTTGCCCCTCTTTGACAGAGCTTTGCAAGCAACGCACGTCATAAGGGAATGTCAAAGCATGCCTGACAGCCTTTTAGTGAGTCTGGAAGACTTCAGGAAAAAAATCAAGAAAATCAAAACATGTAAACAAGCACAAGAAGAAAATCTCGAAAATCAAGTGGTCACGCTCAAATGAGCTGCCAATTTATTCCTTCACAGGAAATCAGACCAACCGTAGTTCAAATGAGCACACCACATGCAAGCAATAATTCAAGTAAAACACAATGAATGATATGACACTCAAACTATTGCTAATATGCAAGATACTCAGGAATTGTTCCTTCTAGAACCACAAATGATCACAACTGTGTCCTATCGCGGATGATGCAATGATAGAATGTCCTTATCGCGGATGATGCAATGATGGAAAGTCCTTATCGTGGTCGATGCAATGATGGAATGTCCTTGGTGTGGACAATGCTATGGCGGAATATCCTTAGCGCGGACGATGCAAGGGTTCCTCATCGAGGGCTTTGTGACATCTCCGTGCGTAGCTCTTCGCGTGATCTAGGTGGAGACAAAAAGGTCTCCAAAGCCACTTTACATAATGACTGCTAAAGTATTTATATGGGACATATATAAGTAGTATATATGATTGTTATTCTATGATTGTACATCGATGTGCCTTAATGTATATGTGAATTATGTTATGGAATCAATTGTCATGAGACAACCATGTTACATATTACTATGATATATTGATAAGAACTAAAAGATAAGAACTCTATGTGATAGTTGTGACAAATAATCGATTATGGAACACTAGTTCGTACGTTTTATATATCAATGTTGATTGTATAAGTATGTTGTTTATTGCTTTGAAAACCATGCTTAATTACTTAATGAGAATAAAGTGCTTGTTAAGGGTTTTGATCGGGAGAGAACAAATCCTGATTTTACGCCTTAATTCACATTTATTAGTACTTTTTTATCCTATTTTTGTATATTTTACTTCATTTTCTATTTTCTGTCAGAATTTGGAGAATAGTAAGGATTCCAAGTTAAATTGGGTGAAAAAGCAGAAGAAAAGAAGCAGAAAAATCCACCACGCCCGCGCAGACCGCTCGCGCGAAATCCAAGAAATCGCTCACGCAAAATCAAGGAAATCGCTCGCGCGACCTCCCAGAATCGTGCTCGCGCGGCCTCCCAGAATCGTGCTCGCGCGGCCCGCTTGTGTGACTTGTAAACCAAATACGTGTATTTCAGTATTTCGAAGACTCCTACGTGAACGAAACTGCCTAATTACGTTTGGAAAGCTTCCTAAATCCTTCCAAACTCTATATAAATCCTATTCTAAATCAATTTTGGTGTTACACATCATTACACAAAGATAAGATACATCCATATACAACTAAAACTTCAGCCATTGAAGGGAGGAAAGCAAGGAGAAGAAGAAGAAGACCAAGGATTCCCATGGCCTCCTCCATCAACCTCTTGTCGTTCATCAATTCTATGGATAACTAAACTCAATATGTAGGGTTTCAATGAAACCCTAGCCAAGTAATAGGGTGTATTTTATGTTTTTATTTTAGTTTTATTATGTATGGATGAAAGTTACATGTTCCGAGGATTTTGATAAATAAATCGTGCTTATATTGATTAAATCGTTACTTTCAAAGTTTACTCTTGTCTTAGATCTATTTTGATGGTAGTGTGCTCAATGATCTATGCTTGTTGTGCTTGTTTAGATTCTTTACATGTAATGATGCTTAAATTGAATTGTGCTATCAAGTATCCGAATAGTTCATGCCTAGATTAGACATATTATACCATAACCCTAGTTTAGTGTGGGATAATTCGTGCTAACCGAAGATGGATTATGTTGGTGCTTGAACCATAGTTATTTACTTGACGGAAGAATTGGGCTTGTAGCTACAATTCCCCATTATCATCCAACTTAATAAGCTAAAGTAATTCATAAATACCTTATTATGAAGCTAGTGGGGGATTTGCAATCCTAGGTTCCTTAAACTTATTACAAAAAAAAATATTTAATTGCTTTCATAATTTAGATTTACTTTTATTGTTATTAGTTTAATTCAAATTAAATCCAAAATCCGTTTTTCTTAATTAAGTAAATTTAGGTTTTAAAAATTAAAGTACGTAGTATTCAATCTCTATGGGTTCGACCTTTACCTCCACACTGCAAATCTTTTGAAAGTAAATCATAAGTTAAGCATACTTTTATATCTTGATTTTGACAAGATCAATTTTTGGCATCGTTGCCGGGGATTGCACTACTACCTTTAGTTTTAGAATCTTAGTTTAGTTAATTCGTAAGTACTAGATTAGGTTTTATTTATTTATTTTTTCTTATTTTTCGTTTTTGTTTTAAATTACTAACATTTCTTTTTGTTTTGTAATTTCTCATAATAATCGAATTCTAGCGTTTTGAGTGGAGCAGCTGTGCATGTCAAAGGAGCTTACATGAAAATAAAAAATAATAAATAAACCAAATCGCTTCCTTTGAAATTTGCTTCCAACCATTGTAAGTCAGGGCGCTGAGACGCACTATTTGCATTAGTTTAGGAGTGATTGTTCACGTGCATTAACTAGGAAACCCGGGGTGCTGGGCTTGACGCGGTCATTGCATTACAGGATAATATTCATGCATCATAGTAGTTGTGTGCCTGTTGCCTTATTTGCGTGATTTCGTCTTATATTTGTGGAGTCACTTTTTGTCTTAGTGTTGTTATTTTCTTTTTAGTTTATAATTGGTACACGTTCTAGTAAACCGGAATTATTTTCTATCGATCCTGAACTTGAACGTACCCTTAGAGTTAATCGGACTCCTCAACCGTCGTCATTGTTTCAGGCCGAAATTCAACAAACCTGTAAACATTTAAGAAAAACACGAATTTTTAAAATAAAACCTATTCCAATGGCCGACATTGGAAACAACGGAAATAATGGAAATAACCCTAATATACCACCACCTCCTCCACTTAAAGATTATTTTATTCCTACGACTTACACCCCTCAAGTTGGTATCGAATTACTGAAGGCGACGGCACCTCACTTTGAGATAAAGTCATCTACCATCTCGCTACTTCCTTTTTTCCATGGCCACATTAATGAAGACTCTTATCAACACTTAGGAGATTTTCAAGATATTTTCTCTACGTTAAAAATCCAAAATTTCACTGATGATGAATTAAAACTGCGTCTCTTCTCATTCTCTTTAAGGGATAAAGCGAAGTATTGGCTTCAATCACTTAAGCCAAACATAATTAAAACATGGGAAGCCTTACACAACGCATTTTTACAAAAGTTTTTCCCAATCACAAGAACAAATCAAATAAGAAAATTAATAACAAATTTTGTGATGCAAGATGGGGAAACACTTTATGACACATGGACAAAATTTAAAGAATTATTACATTCCTGTCCACATCATCAGGTTCTTAAGTGGCAGTTGGTACAGGTCTTTTACGAGGGACTTATTCCCTCTGTCCGTAATACCGTCGATGCTGTTTGTGCGAGTACATTCCTACACAAAAGCGTCGATGAGGCCTGAAAAATTTTTGAAACATTAAGCGAGAACTCGATGCATCAGGCTGTGTCGGTACGTTTTGAGGGATATCTTTCGCAACCTAAACGTGAAGTAAAGTTTGAGTCAAGTCATTCAATTGAATTTCAGGAACTATCTAAAAAACTTGACCGACTTTTGACAATGAATCAAATGTCGGGTTCACCCTCTTATGAAAGTTGTGCATTATGTTCCAATTCTTCACATTCTATTCTTTCTTGCCCATCAGCATCTCAATTTCCAGAATTTGTGGAGCAACACATAAACTCGATTCAATAATTCCCACAAAATAGTTATAATCCTATGCCGAATAATTTTTCTAATACTTATCGACCCCAGTTTCAACAAAACCAATACCAACACCCTCCTCCTAATCCTAACCCTCCAAGGGCTAACGCTTTTGAAGAGACAGTGTTGGCATCCCTTAAGAACATTAAAACACAAGTACAAGCACAAGCACAGATAGTGCACTCTCACATACATTCCATTGCAAAGTTTGAATCCCAAAAGGGACAAATAGCTAATTCTATGAGTCGTAGAAACGAGGTAAGCTGCCTAGTTAAACTATACAAAACCCTAAGGGACAGTATAAGGGTGGGGGTACGAGTGAGCAAGTTAATGCCGTGTCGACTAGGACGACTATTCGTGGGGAGGAAATTGTTGAAATTTCGAATGCTAGAGAAAAAGAGGTACACATTAACTCGAATAATGAAAAGGATGTGGATAGAGTTAGGGAAGAGAATGAACCGGTCCCAACAAATTATATTCCGAGAATGCCATATCCACCAAACGTTGAGGAACCGTCTAATTTATCAAAGAAAAATTCAAAAACGGAAGATATACTCGAGGTGTTTAAACAAGTTAAAATTAATATTTCATTCCTCAATGCTATAAAACAAATACCCGCTTACGCTAAATGGCTAAAAGACCTTTGCACGCAAAAGCGCAAAATACGCAGTCATACTCCTAAAAAGGTTTTCCTCACTTAAAAAGCAAGTTCTATTTTTCAAAACGCTCCTCCAAAGTATAAAGATCCTGGTATGCCTACTATTTCATGTGTCATAGGTGACACGATCATTCATCGGGCTCTCCTTGACTTAGGAGCTAGCGTTAATCTCTTACCTTATCACGTCTATAAACAACTAGGACTAGGTGAACTTAAGACTACGGTCGCTACCATTCAATTAGCGGATCGTTCTATTAAAATACCTAGAGGAATCATTGAGGACGTCTTAGTTAAAGTTGACAAATGCAATTATCCTGTCGATTTTATGGTCCTTGACACTGAACCGGTGCTAGATGCTAGGAAATACACTGTGGTCATTCTAGGTCATCCATTTTTAGCAACCGCTAATGCACGTGTTAACTGTAGGATGTGGGTAATGAAAGTGTCGTTTGGGAATATGAATTTGAAATTGAATGTTTTCAATGCTATGAATCAACCTCCTAAAGACGGTGATTACCTATGTGAGGCGGAATGTGAAGTAAGACGAAATATTGAGCCTAACAAAGAACTGAATATAGGTGAGGAAAATAATATAATTCGTAATAAGCGGATGAATCCTGACAACCAAGACCCGAATGATGAATTTGCTCGAAAGGTAAGAAACCGATTTGAACATAATTCGGTAGAACCGTCGGTCGAATTAATTCAAAGCGACGTTATTTCTGCTTATCATCGGGCTCTTCCTGTTATCCTAAAGGGTACAAACTCTGATTTACGACCTCCTTGAGTCTTGAGCTAGAACGGTCTAGCTAAAGACGTAAAAGATAGCGCTTCTTGGGAGGTAACCCAAGCTTTATTTCGTCCGTTTCTTTTAATTTCGAGTGTTTTTGGTCATTTTGGGTCAGTTTTGAGTCCTTTTTGGGTCATTCTGGACAGGTTTAGGGTCGGAGTAAATTTATTTTAAACTAATATACATTAAAATAACGAAAAAAGGAAAAAAGACCACATCGCGCGTGTGGCCCGCTCGTGCGATACATCGCTCGCGCGGCCCGCCTGTGCGATATTCTCCCTTAGACAGAATTTTTTCAACTTTTTATTATGTGAGCTTTCCGTTACATCTCGCGCCTAGAATCGCGCACGGGAGGGTTCGCTCGCGCAATTTTGGCACTTCAGAATTTTTTTAAATAAAATAATAACAGGCCTCAGGTTTACCTCGCAGACGAATTCGCGCGAGCGAGGGTCGCTCGCTCGAGGTGGGGATTTCTCAATTTTTTCTCTTTGTTCTTTGACCTTCTGTTTCCCCAACCTATCTAGTTATTTTTCATTTCTATCAGTTCTTTTCAGTTCTTTTGGTTTAAGTTTATCTTTGTTTCCATAGTTCTAGTTTTGTTTTTCTTTATTTTCTTTACATTCTTTTAATTCTAGTTTAGTATCTAGTGTTTAAAAAATAAATAAATAACAAAATAAAAAGAAAAAAAACATATGTATTATATATTAGCTTTTATTATTTATTTGTTTGTTTAATTTTCTTTTGTTAAGTATTAACAGGTGAAATAGTGCTCCGTTTGGAGCAATTGAACTTTGATTCTATATTATTATATGTTCAACTATTTGTGAGTGCCGAGATCGAGGTATTATTGTTCCTTTCTTATCTACTCTCCGTTCTTTCGTTTTATTGTTTCATTGGGGACAATGAAAGGTTTAGGTTTGGGGATATGCACACATATGCACATTATTACACTAAATTTTCAAAAAATTTCGATACTTGTGCTTAAATAAACGATGTTACCAACGTTTTTGCAATTTCAATTTGATACTTCTCGTTTTATAATTTTGATTATTATAGAATGATAAACAAGAAAAAATGTGATTAAACATTTGCTGAAGTCATGATGCGACAATTTAGGTCATGTATCGTTCGAATCGTAGTTTTATATCATAAATTTGCACATAAACCTATGCACTGCACGTAGTCGCGTGAATACATGTTTGATGTGAACTATAATATGATTCGGATTTCTAGATAACACAAGGTGGAGACTAGACCCAGTGAGATTTTGAGCCTATCTTTTCTTTATAGAGGGTTATAAATACATTGTGTTTGTCGAATTTCATTGAAATAGCGCATTAGCTCGTTATTTAGTCTCATTATTCTTGTTTTGGTGGATAGTCAAGTTAAAATATTTGTCACCATGCTAAATAATCTTTCGTTGTAACGTTGAAGAACCATATGACTATAGGATATGATGGTAGGCCCTCTTTGTTTACTGTCGACCCATAAATGAGAAAATTTTCTTAGTTCACCCCTTTGAGCAGTAAAATGCCCTTTTTCTTTAATTACCATTATCTTTTGCTCCAATTTGGCCAACTTGGAGTTCATCACTAAAAGATTGATCAACTTTTAGTGGTGGTAAGGCGATGTGTCGAACGAGAAGAAGAAGAAAATAAGATGATGTTTGGGATGGTTGCCTTGTTATTTATTGATTGATTATTTAGAAAGCATACAGAAGGAAAGAAAAAAGATAAGGATTGAAAAAAAAAGTTGAAAGTAGAAAGAAGAAAAAAAAGAAAGAAAAAAAAGATATTAAAAACAAAATATATGGAAAAAAGTATGAAAAGATGAAATTGGTGGAAGGGAGAATGAAATAAATCGAACATGCCTTACAATGCCAATATGAGATTTCCTACCTATTGAATCCTTTCTATCTTTTTTCACTGCCTGAGCCACATTACAACTGTTGAAAAGTCCTATTTGATCCTAGGAAACATGGTTCGAATATGAAAACGATGGGAAGGGGATTAAAACATGGTAATGATTAATTTTTCTTGATTGTTGGCATCCTATCCATGAGACTACTGTTCTTTCGTGTCATGCGTCTTTTTTGAGTCATATGTGAGCATTTCTCGTTTTGAAAATATATTTCCTTTGCTCCCATATATTAGAAAAATTACACCTATTTCTAAGTGTTTCATTTGAGAGTGTAATTAACACTATCAGATTCGTAGTCGAGGCATAGTTAAATGGTTATCCGAAGTATATTCCATGTTCATGACATGCGCGTGTTCATTTTACTACCACATCACACACGTGCAATTTTACGAGAAACTCTATTGATTTATACAATGCATGTACTTGGGATTGTTTTTCATGACTTAGGTGGATGTTTCATTATGTTTCTTTATGTTCGATATTCTATTTCAAATCTCTATCTTATGATAAGAAGTGTTGAACGTTACATTTTTCGTTTTAATATTAAAAGAAAAAAAAAGTTTTTAAATTGATAAGTTAATAAGGATGGTTATGGGAGACTTGTTGACGAGAACCCTCACAAGACTTCACTCGTCCGACTAGGGACACCTATAGGGTTAAAAGGCTTGTTGCATACGCTAAATGCAATCGTGATCCATGCGAAAATGGAGTAGTAATTTTTATTGGTAGTTTAATTTTTATGTTCTTTTTTCTTGAGGACTAGCAAAATGTAGGTTTGGGGGTGTGATCGGGAAAGAACAAATCCTAATTATATGCCATAATTCACATTTGTTAGTGCTTTTATATCCTATTTTTGTATATTTTACTTCGTTTTCTATTTTCTGTCAGGATTTGGAGAAAAGTAAGGATTCCAAGTTAAATGGGGTGAAAAAGTAGAATAAAAGAAGCAGAAAAAGCCACCTCGCACGAGCGGCCCGCTCGCACGAAACCCAGGAAATCGCTCGTGCGACCTCCCAGAATCGCGCTCGCGCGACCTGTTTAAAAACCAAATACGTGTATTTCAGTATTCTGAAGACTCCTACGCGAACGAAATGGCCTAATTACGTTTTGATAATGCCAGAAATTGGCAAAAGTAAAGTAGAGCAATTTTAGGAGAGAAAGAGAGTGAGAGACTATTTTTTGTATGTGGTTCAGGCGTTCAGCCCTGTTAATGAAGGTACCTACGTCCACGGGTGTGTCTGAGCACATTCACTAGCAGATCATCGGCGGGCCTGGTGAGCCAACAAAGAGGGGCAGCACTACCAGTAATACCGACTGGGTGTATGCGTACAATGGTGAATTTTATAGAGGTGCTGTGTAGACTACAGAATTCGCGGCCCACTCAATGGGGGGTGAGAGGTCTCTTTTATAGATGTAAGAGACCTACTCATACATGGATAAGGAAATATATTCTTATTAATATAGATTGGCATTAATTATGGGGATTTCCTAATTGGATTAGGAAATAGTGTGCACTTTCCATTAGTCTTTTAACTTGAGTAGGAAACTGCCCGTAATGCTCGGGATCATGCTTGTGGGCCCCGATGGGTTGTTCCCGCGGTGGGATGTATTTGTGCAGTTTTCCTGACCTGTTAGCCGGGTCGTAGATGAACCGCTCGGGCTGATGCTTCTGTGGAGTTGTTCATGATTTGCCCGGGGCATTGACTGACTGCTGATTTGAACCACTCGGTCATAGGATAGAGCCAAATTTGGGTGTATCAGCTGCCCCCCATTTTCAAGGCTGGCCAGATGCTATATTGGGGCAAGTTTGGAAATCTGTTTGATGTTACTTGCCGCTGTCTAAAAGCTTAGAGAAGTTGCCTCGGGGCTTCTGAGCCTGGTGAGTCCTTGGGAACTGACTGAGAGTTGAGACCCAGCCTAGCTCGGGACCTTTAAGTGCTTGGTAACTGACCGGGAGTTGAGACCCGGCCTAATTCGGAGTCTTTGAAAGCTCGGGAAGTGACCGAGAGTTGAGACTCGGCCTACTTCGGAGTCTTTTTTCCTTGAGTTAGCTCCCAGGATGGTTATCTTTTGCCCGTAAACCTTCGTCAAGGCTGTGGGTAGAAGGATTTTACCATGTTGGAAAAGCCAACCTAAAGCGTATTGCTCTAGGGTCCTTTTTTATGTTAACTCCCCAGGATGGTTGTCTTCCGCCCGGCCAGCCTTCGTCAAGACTATTGGGAGAAGAGCTTGACCATGTTGGTGGAGCCGACCTAAATCACGTTGCTTTAGGGTCCTTTTGCTCCTCTATCGTCGGCCAACCTAAGAGATTTCAGTCACCTCTATCGTCGGTTTGGACCTAAGTGGAGTTAATGCCTCTGAGTACTGTAGGTGCTCGGGTTGTCCAAGATTTTGACTTGGTTATCCGCGAGGCCTATAGATACCCGGTGTGATTACCTGTTTAGTTCACTACGCCGTCTTGTCCCCCAAGCTTTCGCTAAGACGAGGGTCATGTAGAGGCTATGAACTGTAGGTAACCGACCTGGAACATGGTAGTTGCAGGGTCTTTTGAATCTTGCCATCATCAGCCACCTAGGGGGTTTGCCCCCCATCGTCGGTCGGACCTAAGCGAAGCCGGTGCCTCGGCCGTGACCCCAAGGTCTTTAGTGCCTGGGTTCGGAGCCCGAGGTCTTTTGAGTGCCTGGGTTCGAAGCCCGAGGTCTTTGTATGCCTCAGGGTTAGGCCCGAGGTCTTTGTATGTGTTCTCTGACGATCGGTGGAGCCTCATGTGGTGATCGAGCAAGTACCACTGTAGTCGGGCTCTTCTAGACCGATGTAGACAGGAGGTCGGATCAGGATCGTCGGGCTCCAGATTTCTCTGGGCTGGAGGCAAAGTCAGAACTGCTTGATCCTGACCAATATGAACTGGAGGTCGGGCCGGGGCTGCCGGACTCCGCTTGCTGTTAGCTGGACGTCAGATCGGGGCTGCCTGACCCGGACTGCTGTGAACTGGAAGAACTGTCGGAACTCCCGGGCTAATCTCGATTTCGCTTACTTCTGGAAGACTCGTTCCTTTCTTGCCCGGGGTGTTTGATCTTTATAAATTCTTCTGTGTCAATGTATTTTCCAACCCTCTCTGGGAGTTCGACCAAGGTTACCGGTCGATTTCGGTGGAACGACGCGGCGCACTTGGTGTGTTGAACTCCCGAGCAGAAGGCTATGATGGCAAATGTCTCGTTCAGATTGTGGATTTGAAGCTTCTGTTGGTTGAACCGGTCAGTGAACTCCTTGAGGGACTCATTATTCCGTTGTCTGACCGTCAGTAGCTGCATGTCTGGCTTTGTCCGCTCATGCATACCGGCGAACTGGTTGATGAACTACTTGCTGAGTTGTTTGAAACTGCAGACCGATCGGGGCTCCAAGGAGTAGAACCACTGCATGGCCGGGCCTTTCAAAGTGCTGGGGAAGGCTGTTAGGAAACTGTGTTCCCAGAATCCATTGACAGCGCGTATAAGTTGGTACTGCAAAAAAAAATAAAAAATTTACGTAAAAACTACAATAACCCTACAAGGGCGGAACTAGGGTTACCTTAAACTGCTA